>LJPI01000706.1:0-287113 GCA_001430955.1 Chrysosporium queenslandicum | reverse complement strand
TGGCCCAGCTGAGCTGGTGGCTGCGCAAGCGATTGACCTAAAACGGAAGAGCCAAATGCCGGTTGAGTAGATGGGGCAGCGCCAACTGCGGTCGCGGTTGGATTGGTACCCGAATAGATACTCGCGGTGGTAGGAGTGGGTTGCGCGCCTAAGCCGGCCCCGAGCCCAGAGGTTGCTCCTAGATTTCCAAACGGAGATGGCTTGGGTGGCTGCGATGTAGTTGGACTCTCGAGTAAACCCCTTTTCGCGGGCTGGGTGTTGGTAGTAGATGAAAACAAGGAGCCCGCCGAAGAGGACTGGCCGAGCCCTTGAAACATGGTGACAAGCTCGGTTGTGCAAGCGGTACACTAAAACTTGATATAATCTCCCCGAGGCACTCCTATTCAAGTCCAGCACCCAGGAAGCAGCTTGGCGGGTATAACCCTCGTACGGCAGTCCTGATGTGGTAAAGCAGCCAGGGCCCAGCAGCACCGAGATATTTTGATTGTTTACTGGGTGAACAAGCTTTAAAATTCCGGGGATTCGGAATAACTTTCCACCGCATCATGCTCGCCGGTTCAACTTTCCGGCCTCTCAGGCGCAATGGATTGAGAGCTATTTTCCTTTCATCATTATTCAACTATAGGAGATTTGAAGTCATTCATTCCAGACTCAGGAATTATGCCTGTTTTCCAAGCAAAGCGGTTCAGGCCATCGGCATCAACCGGTTCACCTCTGGGCGAACGGATCGGCGCCCTATATCGGGCACGTCTGTCTAAACATCCATTTCTACTATTTGGTCTTCCCTTCGTCAGTTTGATGATTGCTGGTTCTTTCGTCCTTACTCCCGCGACTGCTTTACGATACGAGCGCCACGACCGAAAGGTTCAGCAAGTGAGCCAACAGGAAGCATTGGCCCTCGGGATTAAGGGACCTGACGGTGACGGGGAAAACCAAATCAAATTGAATCCTCGAAGAAGAGTTCTGGGCAGTGAAAGAGAAGAGTATTATGTATGTCGACAATTCCAAGCTGTTTCGTTTAAATCAAGATCGAAAGCTAACCATTTATTCCGTCTGCAGAGATTAATGGCAAAAGATTTGGATAATTGGGAGCAGAAGCGAGTGCAGCGATGGAAGGGGGAACCTGATGGCAGGCTCAGTTAAAGATTATATTTGATATAATATATGAAGGCGGCGTTCCTTCGTCCGCTCCGCGCAATTCGAGGTGCTTTTGGAGTGAATTTGACCGCTCGCTCACTTACTAGTTGCCACGACTCCACCAGATCGGCTCTACGTGGGAGGCCTGCCTGCTCTGTCCAGGATTCGACCCGAACCTCAGTCATTACAGCAGCGATGCGGGTGGCTCGGTCCCACGGAAGAGCAGTAATTCCCCTCTACAAAATCCGCGTGATTAAAGGCCTATGACCGAACCACGTTGGATTGAGTGACTGCACTTTACGGGCGCAAGTCTCTTAGCAGAATCAAATTTCCTGCACATACAACACTTATTGTAATTAGTGTTCTAGCGTACGTCAAACAAATATTGGATGTCCGAAGTTTGGACAATTAGTGATCTCCTGCGGAAGTTGGAAGCTTGATCGATTTACTAGACAGACTAGGTAGCCTCAAAATGCCCTTCAAGGCGGTAATCCAAGCAGTATTTCGCTATTTTCGACTCAGTTCTGACTTTTCCATGAGCATGAATGGCGGTCTAAACCAAAACATATCCACATACTCTGTTCGAGGGTCGTTTTCGTTCAGCGGTGCTAGACACTTCCCCCCTGCCAGCCGTGCGGCGTGCCAAGCGCCCAGGTTTCCTGCAGGCTAAAGGCACCTATCGGCGCAAAATAAAGCGAAGTTTTGTCTCTGGTATGAAAAGACAATAGCCTCCGTCCAGAGGTTGAGATATTTTATAGGTATTAACAAAGGAAAAAAAAATTGCAAAAATAACCAGTAGACCAACCGGGATTCGAACCCGGGACCCGTCCATGGCATGAGTATCGTGCCACGAAAAGTGAACTTATGGCAGGAGACACATAAGTGGACAACGCTAACCACTGCGCCACTGGTCTAAGATTTGCCCAAAATTTTCCATTATTTGTTTCATGAACCAAGCCCGCCCTGGTCCCGGTGCGGTCTTATTTTGTTCCGGCTGCTTGAAGTTTCCAACTGCCCAGCGGAAGGTCTTTCAAAGTCCAGCCTGCTAAGGCATCGCAGCCTGATGCGTGTCCTTGAAAATCCTCAAAACCAGAACAAGAGGAGCAAGCGCACCAATGAACGACTAGCTCGACCAAAACGGTATTTACCGGAAGCGGAAAAGCTACCTATAACAAGAAATCCTCACCGAGACTCCCGCGATGAAGCCTCGATGTGCCCTTAATTCAACATTTGGCCTACGGATTCAGGAGCGTACCATCACATCAGCCCTACTGGATTAATAGAAAAGGTTTTAGGGCCCGTTTTGCGGCACATGCTTCGACACTATGGGCACATCTCCGTATGAATGCCTTCAATTTCGGCCCCTGGGGGCCATCATGTATTGGAAGTGACTTGGGGATGGGCTCTAGACCACCGGGTACAGTTGGAAAGTTTACTCGTGGCTTGAAATCATGCATTTGGGGTGTTCTTTTGCGATTCCTCTGTCTTACAGAACAGGAATGTCGTCACTTTTAGCCTTGAGAAGTTGAGCAACCGTATGAAGTGCAACATTGGTTCATGACCAATCTACCCGTGGGCCCATCCTGCGATCCTCCAAGATATCAACTGTCTGTGCCGGTGCGCACCAAGCACAACGGCTGAATGCTGAAACCGGCCCCGGCGAATGGCCTTGGTTCTAAAGTTTCAAGGGACTTTCGTACATGGCATGCGATAGGGCTTGTGCCCCTTACTCCAGACAAAAAGCCGCATCAGAGAAATCCAACTCCATATGATGGGAGTGGAGCACTTGTGACTGCACTGGTAGTTACGGAGTAATGTAGCGTGGATATGGATACGACTATTTGGTCGAATCCTTTGTCATGGGATCAATCGCGACCGAATTTCCCCGTATTTTCGAAATCCGCCTCCCTGGAGAGCGAGAACATGACGAAAGAGCTGGGACAAACTTCGAGATTACCTAACTAACTGTCTCCGTGATTATGTAACTCCCCAGCGTGAGTGCTCCCCTTTCTCATCGCACTTGACGAGGAAAATCTCTTCCCGTTTCTCTCCTCATCCTCGCTTTGCCCTCCACCGAGTATCGTGATCACGATAATCGGCGCCCGAGATACGCTACTTGTTCGCTTTCAATTATACCATTCGGGAGAACAGGTGCCGGGAAGGTATACTTTGCTTTACCACCTCTGCGCACATTGAGTCTACTACTGTACTTGTCAATTGATAGAGGGGAGAAAAGTAACCGCAGCCATGGGTCCTGTATGACACCGGTATGGAACAACTTCCTTCATTACTCATACCCTCCCTATCCATCTCTTCGCTTTGTCCTCGTCCAGTTGCTCTCCTTGATGTTGGTCGTTGGGTGGTGTCAGTGGCGAGAGTGGCCAGGCCCTGGCCATGGACCACGACAATTCGGCATAACGTCATAGCCCAACCCGCAAAACTGAGTTAGTTAAACGATCTAACTTCCACGGCCACACCACCATCACCGGCCTCCTTTTGTATGATCCAAACTTTTTGGATTCTCTGAACCCTTTCCCAGTGGCCACCCATTGTTCTCTCATCTCGCTCTTCTATATCAGCTCTTATGTTCCCGTAATACACCCGCGTGCTAATCCTGATACTCGCATTTATCAGTTCTCATCCGTTCTATCTCCCTAATCGCCAGCCCTTTCACACAAGAATCCTCCAGAGGCTCAACAAAGACACTTTCAATCTTACGACGCAGTTGGCAATCCACAGTTGATTGGTTACATTTCACTGGACTCGATATCTCCTCCCTTCATTAGCACCCTATTCTGTCGAAAATCTAGGCCCACTTCACTCCAAACTCCAAGCGATCAATTCATACCGGATTGCATTCAGGTTATTAGTACGGTGCGCTGGATTATCGACGAGGGAGACATGGCGAGAGTGTTACGATACCACTCCCTTAGACATCTCTAAAAATTCTTGGACAATAGATTTGGGCCACGCAATTGGAATTTGCTCAAAATGTCTACAACCACTGTTTCGATGCCCTCGCCGTCAGGGACCTGGAGCCCTGGCGGTTTCCCATCGGTCAGCCCTAGCGCAAGGAAGGAAATTGCCACGCCGCCTTCAGTTGGCCAGGTAGCGACACCTTTTCTGAGTGGGAGCAATGTTGATTCACAAAAATTATGTGATACAAGTCCTAGCTACTTCAACATCGTCGGCGATACGTTACACGTCCATTTCCCCTCTCAAATCACCACAGAGACGGCGCCCCTCACACATACAGGTGCTTATACTAGGGCACAGCGACACTTTCCATCTAAGCCAGCGCCAACGGACGTTTCAAGCCAAATTGGAGGCTCACCTATATTTCCAGCCAGCTGGAAAAGCCCAACGCCAACTCAACGCCATGATAATGAAAGGTTAGCCAGCGTAACGTCGGCATCCTTTTGCGCCCCTCCGGTGTGGCCGTGGAAAGGCCAGTTTGATAGCAACCAAACTGCGAATGAAAGGCAACAATCGCTCCAGGAAGGAGCTCGGCGCCAGCTCACTTTCCCACAAGAACATCCATCTGGCCCCGTACAGCCAACCGTACCTACCGTCCACGTCACCCGGCCCAACACGTCACGTGGAACTCATGGCAATATTCCTATATCGACATCTACACCGTCACTTTCCCCGTTCAACCCTGGTGGACCAGGCATTCAACGATCGGACACCTCCCCTGCGTCAGCCGACGATTGCCACGTAACGATGATATCAAGTCAAGGCTGCAAAGATCTTCTAATAGACCACGCAGACGTGACTCTGATATTAGATATACGCCCGTACCCACAATACTCTCAAGGAAGGATTAAAGGCTCCTTAAATTTGTGCATTCCTACAACGCTACTCAAGAGACCGTCATTTAATATACAAAAGCTCAAAGAAACCCTTGCTACTGATGAGGAGAAGGCAAAGTTTTCCATGTGGCAAAGCAGCACACGCATCGTCGTGTATGATGCCACTACCAGTCTACTCCGGGACGCTTCAACGCTAGTAAGTGTGTTAAAGAAATTCACCAACGAAGGATGGAGTGGAGAACAATTGATTTTACGAGGAGGCTTTTCGCAATTTGCAAAGCAGTTCCCGGATTTGATTGAAAAGAAACAAAATTCGAATCATCCCACGAAGCCTCCAAGGCAGCTCCTGTCCATTAGCTTGTCTTCAACCGGGCCTCCATCAATATCTGGAGGATGTCTTATTCCTAAATCTACGCCCTCACTCAATCCAATGTACAACAGCATCCGTCAAAACATGGAGTTAGCAGACGGTGTTGGGCAGCTTGCCGTGAAGCTCCCGTCTGGCTTATCAGGGCGGGCGAAACGCTCATTGCCTTCCTGGCTTGCCAAGGCATCCGACAGTCAGGACAACGGCAAATCAGTCTCTGCCAAATTTTTGCAGATTGAGCGAGCGGAGCAACGCCGCATGCAGGAAGCTCTCACGGATTCCGGACCATACAGCAGTGTTCCACCAAAGAGTGCAAAATCGTGTTACCGCATTGCTGGGATAGAAAAAGGCAATAAAAACAGATATAACAATATTTACCCCTATGATCATTGTCGTGTTAAGCTGGGAAATGTGGATCAAGCGAGCTGCGACTATGTCAATGCAAGCTATATAAAAGCCACTCGATCGAACAAGCTTTACATTGCCACACAGGCTCCGCTTCCTAGCACATTCGAGGTGAGCATTCATAAGTAGCACCAAAGCCAACTGGAGAGAGGCTAAAGAACTGAATTTTGCAGGATTTTTGGAATGTTGTTTGGGAACAAGATGTACGGCTAATTGTCATGCTGACTGCCGAGTCAGAAGGTCCGCAACTCAAATGCCATCCGTACTGGCGGTCTGCGACACATGGCACGTTGCGGGTGGAGGTGGTGAATGAACAAAAAGTTCTCTTGAACGGATCTCCGCACTCCCCAAACAAGCGAACACACAGTCGACGGGAATCCACAGGGCCTTCTTCATTTGAAGAACTCTATATGACAATCAGACATCTTACATTGGTCCATACTTCTCTACCTTTCGAGCCTTTACGAGAGATAACACAAATACAGTACACTAATTGGCCTGACTTTGGCACGCCCGCCAAGCCGGCACATCTTCTTCGAGTAATCGAAGAGGCGAACAAGATTTCAAGTGCCAACAACGGGAGGACACCGGAATCTCCAAATGAGCCTGAGCTCCCCAATCCTCGGAAAATAATAGTTCACTGTAGTGCAGGCTGTGGTCGAACTGGCACATTTTGCACAGTGGACAGTGTTATTGATATGCTCAAACGTCAAAGGCGGCGTAATCAAGGAGAAGATGACTGGGTCTACCATGATGATGTCGACTTGATAGCCAGTACGGTGGAAGATTTTCGCCAGCAGCGGCTGAGTATGGTGCAAACCCTACAGCAGTTTGTATTATGCTATGAGAGTATTTTAGAATGGCTGGCGTCTCAGCCAGAACTCAAAGACGATTGACAAGGATGGTAAAGCGAGATTTAAGATTCCAGATAAAGCAACTGATGAAAAGAATGGTATGATTGTATTCGCGGCGGCAGGGAAGGCGATCACTACCGCTACCCCTAGGGCATGATGAGACACCGTACATTGTGCTAGGGCTCTTGAGTATGGCCTACTTGATGAGGCATACGAGGTTAGAATTCTTTGCATGTACATATTGCATTCGTCATGTGCTACAGGCTAGACACTCTTAGAACGCAGTTGGTTAAAGACTAGTTTTTGTTTTCCATAAATTAGTGACTGAAGTTTTAAAAGGAGAGTTTCCATGACCAGCCACGGCTCACAAGGCCAGAAGAGCTTACTTTCAGTTGGGAACGTAGATTTGGGGGCCTGATTGAGCCTTGCAGCCTGCCCGCTAAGTTGATTGAGCCCGAGGAACGGTCTTTGGGCATCGCGGGCTCCCACCCAATCAGGATGCGGAATGGGTGTCTGCCTGTGAGCATTACTTCAACCATCCAGGCCTTCACTCTTGGGCCAGAAGCACCGCCTCCATCATATAAATACTGGAATCGCGACCAGCCATGGTGTTCCTGGGTTCTGACGTCCTTTCTACCATCCATTGATCCAACGGCCAACGCGAATTGCATATCCTCGTTGCCGTGACACTCGCCTCAGAATTCATTTTTGGCAACCTACTTTGTTGACCTAACAACATACTGACTCTCCAACATTCTGGTCGAAATCGGTTGTTTTGTTTCGATTTATTTATTTCTCTGATACCCTCAACTGTGCAGATCTTTCTTCACTCCTCTGCCTAACCAAACGATCCCCGTATGCTCATTCTCTCTCGTGTTGACCCAGCATCATGTTTCAACCATTGGAGCTCCTCGACCTTCCCGTCGAGTTGCTCCAGCTCATTTTACTGCACTGTTCCACCCCAAGCTTTCTTCAACTCTCCCTGTCATGTAGCACGATGTACACGATCGCTTCATCTTGCCGTGAAGTTGTCGTCAAGCACCTGAACCAAACCCCCGGCCTGAAAGTGTCCCTCGACGCTGTGGGGACCGAGGAACTATTTCTCATCCTCAAGTCACGGACAGCAGAGCACTTGTATGGAGCCAATTTCCACTCTGATGTGACTAATTACATATTCAAATCCGGGGTAATCGACAATTGCGCCTCGGCCTTGCGCCCGGGGAATGATCCCAACGTTGCTCTTGTCGAGAAGGGAGGAAGTCGTGTCTTGCTATATCACATTCAATCCAAGGAGGCGAAGCTACGAAGGATCCTGGAACCGCCGTACGAGCATCCTGGACGTGTGGAGATAATCAAGACCGTGATTTGCAGGGACGGTTCCGTGCTTGTGCTACAAAAGTACGAACCGATTGAGGAACCTCAGCATATGTTCGTGGAACCTCAACACCCGTTCGTGGAGGAGGCGCTGAACCGTTTTCTGACCGCTAGGTTTCATCTTGTCGTTTATCATGGTGCATCTAGCTCGGAACAGTCGCCACTGGTTACGTTCGGAGTATTCGAGGACGTTGAGGATTTCTATCCCACTGCCATAGATGCCCAGGACCCGTCTACAGTGGTAATCGCGTGGGAGCACGAACGGTCTCCAACAGAAAGGAAGATACTTCTGCATTCTGAGGTCTCCAACAATCTTGATGACGACGATGCAGGTTCTTGTGAGTCAAGATTGCTTTTTGGCTTCGCTTTCTGTGCTGGCCGTGTTTGCACTTGTTCGAATTCTTCGAGCAATATTGTAATTAATGCTAACAGAGCTAGCAGATACAGTCTACACCTCCACTCCTGTTCTTGCGGGCGAACCCGTTCCCACCGTCTCACGACTTGACCTGAATGATAACAACAGCCAAATTCTTCTCTACCAGCCATCATCTACGATCTACGAAAGATTTGCCAATTTGTCAACACCACGCCGGGCAGTTAACCAAACCCACTGGATGCGAAATCGCTGTCCCGTCGAATTTGGTGGGAAGCTCCTCTCATTTTCTATCAGCATTCCCTTCTATTGCACCCACGAAACATACCAGATTCCCCAGCATCTCGAAATGTGCCATTGGCGCTACTTATCCCTCGGCATAGCAACCCATCGGGATCACAAGTGGACAATTGCCTGCCTCTTACGTTCTGAAGCCCGTTGCCGCTCCTCTCATTGCCAACACGTCCACAACCTCGACCGAGGTCGGCGTTTCGACCACTGGACCGTGATGGCCCGCCTCTGGGGCTACAAAGTGAATAGCAGCTCCCTTTCCGGCGTGGTTGCCACTTCACGCCTAGGAAAACGCATAGCGGTCGCAAACTGGAACGTGATTTACATCTGGGCGCTGAGTCCCAAAGTAATCATCGACGGCGATGCAGGAGGCGAATCGAGATACTATCCAGAAAACATGAAGTCGGATACCGGCGTTGTCGAGTTGAAACCGATTGTCCTTCAGGCGGATGCAGTGTGCTTCAACTTGATGTTCTCCGACTGTGAGGATGAGCTTATTGCATTGACGGACAAGGGGGTACTGAGGTGGGATCTGGGTCCGGCTGGAAAGGGGTTTAAGGTGAAGAAGTTTTTGGAGATGGAGCAAAAGGCTGAAACAGGCCAGAGCTATAACTCTAAATTGGAACATGGCAATACCGGCTTCGAGTATGCGGAATAACGGCAGGACTGTGAATACCGGATCTATCATTCTCAAGGGATTAAGGATTTTGCGAGCTTTGGGCGAAGTTCTCCTGGCGTGTTTTATCGTGTTGGTTTGCAATCATGAACGGTTTCTTATTACCTTTTATTTTGGCATTGCATGCGGGAGGTATCTACAAAGCTTTGCGGAAGGGATAAATATCGTAACTTTGAAAAAGTCATGGCTAATCTTGAAATTCAGCCAAGTTCTTTGTCCATATTCTTCCAGATGCCATTACTGAACGGTTCAAAGTCGAGTAGAGGAGTTGATATTTGCAATGATAATTTGTATATCTCTTTCTATTCCACAATGAATCAGTAGTCTTCACAGACTCTGACTGCATATAATGAACAACAGTAATAATAACCCACAGACTCGGAAGTTTTTCCGGAGTTCACTAGCTGGATACCATCTCTATACATTCCTGACCGTATGGACTTTTGTTCGTCATGAGTATGTAGGCCCAGAGACATTGATGCAATCTTTGCTCCGACAATTTTGTCATTTAGCCGGCCAGGGGATATTATACTCCATTCGATTACTCCTGCCCACCCGAAGGGCTAGTTGTGGTGGTTATGTTGCCCAGTCTCTCCTTGGTAGCGGTGTAGTAAAGATCGATAATGCCATAGCTTGCAATCGAATCGAGACCGACTGAAGGGTACCACTGAGTGAGTTACTCCGGCGTGATGCCTCGGTATCTGCTGGCATCTTCGCACGGTTTGCAGTCCTCATTGTAGTGTCACTCTAGGCAGGATGTGATTGTCCAGGGATATAGATATCCTCATCGCAGTTGTTGGTCTGGCATATGCCCCAGAAGGGTTCCGTTATATTTTGAATTTCTAAATTTGGAGTGGGACTTGTTCAAATATGCGCGAGAGCTTTCCTTGTGCGTGGGTGGAGATCGCGGGATGTAGTCATGCAAGAACAGATGGTCCGATAACCGAAGGACGGAGATCCAGACATAAACCCAACGCCTTCGGTAGCACATCAGGATAGCGTTTGCTTTGGGATTGTCATGCATCCTTAGGACGGTCCTGGTAAGGCCATATTTTATCTAGCCATGCTCTTTCTTCCTCGTTTTCTGCCATCGACAGCAGGCTCTCCTTTTGCGCAGCACTCCGTTGCCTTCCAATTTCATAATCCTCCGGATCAACTATTCCATCAAGCGGTAAGACACCAAGCTCCTGAAACTGTTCGACCATGTGTTCAACATAGTCGCGGTTCTCCATCTCCGCATCATGCATCTTTTTCTCTTCCTCGGCAAAGGAAATTGGACAGTCACTCTCTAGTTGAAAGTCTTCCCAGTGCTCAACCACGCTCATCAGCGCCGCACGGAGTCTGAAGACCTCTCTATCAGACCAAGCACTACTTATTGACATAATGGGTTTAACAAGGGGCAGCTTCCACGTGTGGTTGTGGCTAATTGCAGCATAGTGTTGCGGGTTTCTCTTCATGGTGATAAATTCGTAGTACTTGTGATACAACACGCTGTAGTAGACCTTATCTACCTTGGCCTTCTCTTCCGTAGATAACGTCGTATAATCATCCGGCCTTTCAGGCATGGCATGGCCATGGGGAACGAAACCAGAGTGTCGCAACATTCGGGGAATTTTTGCCTGCATGAGCAAAGGTGCTACCGTCGTTCCCTGCCAGTCAATAATGCCTGTGATGGTGTTGGTATTTGGATCCACATAAATGTTATTGAGATGCAAGTCATTGTGCCACAAGGTTGGCTGTAGGAGACCATCAATATCTGTATCTGACTGATGTTGCACAAGCAGAGGGGCGATCGATAGGTATTTGTCAACAAGATCAATATAATCGTTGGGCATTTCTTGGTTAACATCGCTTCTGTAATAGTTCATGCGCGGTTTGGCATGTTGCGACGCCCATGTTCGTTCGTTTATGCCCATGTCAATTGCATACTCGGATAAATGACGCCCTGTGGTTCACTATGGTTAAATACTAGTATTACAGAAAGACGTGTAGAAAACTCACAGGGGCCTCGCGAGAGCTGCATCTCGTAACGCTCGTTATACCAAAGCATTGGGTCCACGACCGGGCCAATGCAGAATTCCTCGAGCGGATCGCCAACTGGTTCGCACTTGTCTTCGGCAGCGCATTCAGCAGGCAAATCCTTCGAGTAGTAGAGGCACCCGTGTGCCTTGAAAGCGGTAGAGGTTAATTTTGTTTCTATGTCCACAATCTGCTCAATGACTTTGTATTTGGATGCGGCGGAAAGCTCAAACCAAACTTTGGCGAGAGCAATCCCTTTGACCTTTTCCATGATTATATACTCACTTCCCACGGGGTTCGAAGATTCACAGTTGTAACTAAGAACAGGCGGGATGGGCAGACCAAGTACCCTTCTGGCCTCTTATTCTTAGCCTGCGCAAAACATTATCGGCCCGGAGTGGTGTGTACCCTGGAAACTTACATAGTCCATAGTTGCCACTTCACTGGCTGTTGTCCAATATTTCGGCCCTGCATTAGGGTTTGGTAGTTTGGCTACCACTTCAGATCCATTTTCAAATGACAGGAGAAACGCTTTGTTATATTGTCCTTCTCGATATTTCATTAAACGGATACCTGGAGACACATCAGAAACGCTAAGGGAGACGTAGGATTAGGTACATAAATACATTTGCCGTAAGTGGCGCAAGCCGCACTGGCGGCAGCCAAAAGGCCTCTAATATCAAACTTTCGATATCTCTGCGAGGCCTCAAAGTCATCATTCACCCTGTCGTTAGTTAGTGGCCGGCTTTAAAGTAGGCTATCTTCCGAGGGGAATTGGGAACCGACAGCCATCGCTTTGTTGTAAAGCGGTATAAATCTTCTTCTCGCGCAGCAACCACTAGGTAGTTGGTCAGTTCATGCTTCAGATGGGAGGGTAAGCTCAATATCCCACCTTCTCCATTATCCTTTTGCATCTCCAGCAGGGGATGCCCTGCGGCTTTGCTGTAACTGGAGCGAGTCACCCTCGAGCTGAATTGCAGATGCGGGAATCGAAGTGAGCTTCTTTGGATGATAGTGGCACGGATACGTTTGGCTTGTAGCCTCATAGCTTCCGGTTTAGAGGCAGCCCGATACAAGTCCAAGGAATAGCTACTCCGTAGGGATTATTTGTAAAAAGTACTCTGCGGAGGATTCAGCCATCGTCCAAGTAAGTTGGCCACTTGTAATTGGTCGTGAGACAGGCGCCTAGTTCATGGGTTCGCCAAAAATAGACAAGCGCTGTCGTCATATTGGAAACTCTAATTGGCTGGCTTGTTTCTAAGTTTGTCATGGTTGCACCTCATCAACAATCTTGGACTGTGATTGGTTTAAGAGACGCCTGGATTAGTTGCCTTGAGATTGTTACCACCTCGCCCGCAAAAACACGGACAAGCTAACGGCTCCGCTCCCTGATAACTTTGTGACCTCGAAGACGGCCCTCAAAACTAAGGACACGAGAATCGATATCTACAAGAACCTATCGAACCCGGGCGAGTTTACCGCAAGGATTCAAGCAAACACGGGCGCAGTAACAAGCTCAGTCAAAAAGTGGATTAGAGAAGCAAAACAAGCAGGCCATAGTGGAACACACAAGAATATAAGTGAAGTGAAATACAACAGGACCACCCTCGACATGGACTTGTTCGAAAAAGAAGCAGAAGATAACAGGGTCTAGTGGTTTCGGATTTCTGATGTATTTAGAAAAGATTGATGATGTTCTGACGAGCAGGCTTATATGTCAAACCAACAAAGGTTCTTATCAGGACCAACAATCAAATTTGCTGCTCATATTTCTTTCCTACTTTAGCAATCTGCTGAACTGAGCTCAAGAGGTCATCATCAGAGGACAAAACAGCTTAAGTCAATCGATAGTGCCGGGCAATGCTAGGCCAGCAGAAGTTTCCCCTGTAATGTGCTGGATGGTATTTTCCGCACGTTCACTACATTCTTGGAGGGATATAATATGTATAATGGCCATGATGTAGTAACCACAAAGTAGCACAGACAAGATTTGCGATAGGTACCCATGGTTTGGCACAAGAGTCTCGAACAATTAGCACCGAATGCATCTCAACCATGGGTGCCCTGGATGGGAAAGGTCTAAACTAAGACAACAATCTATGATACAATGGACTTCAATAAATCACCTCGATCCCCGAACCGCGCGTCCTTTTTTGTATTTAAACGCTTCCTTTTTCTCGGCTGGAAATGAATTTGGAGTGAGCAAACTTCTTCCTTTTCTTCTTTCGAACGTTTACTACGATGGACAGCTTCGAAGGCATACCGCCGCAGATTCTTCTGCAATCGAAAGACCATGGGGAACTCCTCGACGTCATCGATAAGCTTCGGTGTCAAGGGCTCAATCATTACGTTAATTTGCCCCAGCTTATAGTGTGTGGTGATCAATCGTCTGGAAAAAGTTCTGTCTTAGAGGCTGTTTCTGGCGTTCGATTTCCTACCAAAGAAAGCCTCTGTACCCGGTTCGCAACCGAGCTAATCCTGCGCCGGAGTTTCGAAGAAAAGGCCACTGTGGAGATCATCCCTGACGCAAACAGACCAGAAGCCGAGAGACAAATGCTGTCGGCATTTAAGCCACGTATGAAAACTGCCGAAGACGTTCCGTCAATAATTGAGGATGCGAAAGAGGCAATGGGGCTCAACACCGACGCTAGGTCCATCAGCAACGATATACTTCGAATCGAGGTTTGCGGCCCTAATCAGTCGCATCTGACCCTGGTCGACTTGCCAGGTGTGGTTCATTCCGAGACGAGCCAACATTCAGCGTCCGATGTAGCCATGATATCTGCTCTCGTGAACTCGGCCGCAGCGTTATTCTTGCAGTAATTTCCGCCAATAATGACGTTGCCAATCAGATCGTCACACGACTCGCAAAGAACCACGATCCGAAGGGGCTCCGAACTCTTGGGATAATCACTAAACCAGACTTGCTCCACTCTGGGTCAGATGGCGAACGGGGTTATGTGGCGCTGGCAAGAAACGAAGATGTGAACTTCCGACTTGGCTGGCATGTTCTGCGAAACCGCGGTTATACAACAAGGGACCACACCACCGAAGAACGCAATGCAATGGAAATGGAGTTCTTTTCCCAGGGAGTGTGGGCCTCGCTGCCACGGTCAATTCTAGGCATTGACACTCTGAAACCTCGCCTGAGTGCAGTCTTAAGAGACCAGATCATCTCTGAACTCCCAAGTTTGATCAAGGAAGTCAAACAGGGCATTGAGACTTGCGAGAGAAATTTGACTAGGCTTGGTGAACCACGGCCCACTGCCCATGAGCAGCGCTCATATTTGATTCGCATCAGCCAGTCATTCACTCGTCTAGTCGAGGCTGCCCTTAGCGGTGTATACATTGATGAGTTCTTTGGTGACGCATCTTCGGACGAACACTATATCCACCGCCTACGGGCAGTTGTCAGCAATATTCTCACAAAATTCGCCTGCGAAATGCGACGAATGGGTCGGAAGAGGGTGATTGTTGATAGTGACGAGTCGGATTGCGATGTTTCCCAGCAGAAGATAAAGAGGGCTGAGTTCATTGACGAAGTTTGCGAGTTGATGAAACGAAATAGAGGAAGAGAGTTGCCTGGAGCATTTAACCCTCTCATCATTGGCGAACTTTTCTATAAGCAAGCAAGCCCATGGGAACAAATCCTGCTCAAATATACCGACGAGATATTGGAGGCAACCAGGCAGTTCCTATCATCGGCACTGGCGCATTGCGCACTCGACACAACACAGAAAACCGTTCTAATGGAAGTAATAGGCCCTGCCGTAGAGGATTATTCCAATGATCTGAGGATAAAAATCAGCGAAATCCTCCAACCCCATAAAAGGGGCCATCCGATTACTTACAACCATTATTTCACAGAGAATATCCAAAGGATCCGCTATGAGAAACACAGGGCTCGCTTAGCTGAACAGCTAGACCATCTTTTCCGACAGTATGGGACCATAACCAAACAATCCGACCGCGACGAGCTTGTGGCGACTTTTACTCGGCGAACAGAACCTGATATGGATCGGTACGCGGCTTCCGAAGCGATAGATTTCATGGACGCTTATTACAAGGTGGGTATCACCATGGCGCAAAACCAGGCCCCAATTTGCTTACAACGAGTCACAGGTCGCAATGAAAATGGTTGTGGACAATTTCGCTGTATTGGCCATTGAACGGTGTATCCTTGAAAAACTTCCCAACATCTTCACTCCGGAAATGGTGCTGAAGCTTGGTGATAAATCATTGGAAGCGATAGCGGCGGAAACGGTAGGATCGCGAACTGATCGCAGTCATAACATGGCCAAGTTGGAAAGCCTGAGATCGGGTTTGAACATACTGAATCGTCTTCATGATGGTCAACTTCTGGTGGGACCGTACCTATCAACCAATAAATTCGACCGGGCTCCAACGGCCAAAATCATCGAAGACAGTTCAGCGGATGATGGCAAATGTCAATCTGAAGTTAATGTCTCTCAGGTGAGCAACTGCGAAATGAAAACTAGAACATTAGAAGCTGAATTATTGAAAGCCCTCGCTGGAGCTCAGGAACTAGAACAGCTGGAAGACTCGGAATGGGGTTATATTCCAACCACCCAAGTACCTGCCAGAAAAGGAAAAAAGAATGCCAAACACAGGAAAATCAAATGAATGCTTCCTGGTAAATACTGGTTGGGAGGTGCGTTTGGTGATGCAAGCAAGCCTGTTCATCACAAATTGAGGCAAAAGATTGAGTCTCGGGAGATTTGCGTATGAAACAGGCTAGGAGCTTCCCTGCGGACCCATCTTGCATTCTTCAAGTTAAGATTTGTATTCAAACATGTCTACCGATGAAATCATTAATTTAAGGGTTTGCTCATCTTCCTTCACCGCCGCCACCCATTGTCAAGAATAATACCAATGGGATGGCCCACCAATACCTAGGCAATCCATCGTTAGTTCCAGTAGACAGGCCGTTATTGAATTCGTAGAATGACAAGGAGATCGAGGGGCAAGAGGCAGGTGCATACTTTTGCAAAAGGGACTTCTCAACGACCTCCTCAGTATCCTTGCCAGGCTCCTTCAGCACAACAGGTCTATTTAAATGGGGCGTAGGCACAGGGGTCGGCCTGACCAGTTCAATGCTGAGGCCCTGTTGCTTGCCCGCAGCAGTCGAAGATGAGGGAGAAACTGCAACGTGATAAACTTCGTTGCTCATAGTGAGATATAAGCTCAAAGTCGGAGGGATTGAGCTGTTATTGAATGCGGAAAGGGACGTTAAGCTTCCCACCCATTGCTTTCGGGACTCGTCGGTGAAGAGGCCGATGCGCAGTAGGTCATCATGTGCTTGTTGTCGAGGAGGAGGGGTGTATGAGCGGACGAAGGGCTGGAGAGTTGCCGGATCATAGGATATTTCTGCGAGTTGTGAAGGAGATGAGGCGGAGAGCGGCCAGTAGAATACGTTAACACTCTGGGGTGCCGTGGATGCGGATGCGAAGGAGAGGCAGAAGGCGAAAAAGGCGAGGAGGAGCGACGAGAGCGCTCCACGCTCGCGCATCTTAGCTGACAGTTGAGCAGCCAATCTGGCTGTCTGATGCTCAACGCTGTCAAGAGCTTTCCGAACTGGTGAAATCTGTTCCAGTCAAGCTGATTCAAGATGATGAGCTGCGATGGATTGAAGTGCTGGTGCCAAATAGCGCTAATCCTAGATTGGTCAAGCGTAGGGAGCAGTTAGCCCATTCTACTTATGGGCTAGTCGTTATTTTTGGCGTATAATACAGTATCATTACATACTGACTCGGCGGTCGGCAAAACAAACCACCGGCGGGCTATCTTATCTAATCTCGCCATCAGAACTTGGTCGCTTTAACACACACACACGGAGTCAACGCGCAGTCTTTCCCCGGGGATAATGGCCTCTTGAGAGATAATTCAGCTGTGATTGGCCTTGTTTGACTTCCAGCCTTGCCTCGCGACTCCGCTTGCGGGTCATCTGGACGCCTTTTTGCCGCTGATCAGTTGAAGTGTCAGGGTGCAAAGGTGGAGAACGGCCCACATCGAGCTTGCCGTCGAGTTCGGTGCGTGCACTCCGGAGACGATGGATTGGGAAGTCCCGCTGGGCCGCCGACGATGCCGGCTCACGAGAGACTGGTTCTAGATAACATTGTCGGTGTGTGGTGACAAGCAACGACTGGGCGTTCGATGCAACGCAATGCAGTGTAATGATGTGCTCTATCTTGCATTTGGGCAATGGGATTCACTATCTTTGCTGGGGATTCCATCTTGGGCTTCTTCGCAGTTGCATTCACCACTTGCAGGAGCTCCATCTGTAATGACTGTGACATGGTAGCGAGCTATTGAACAGCAATGTTGGTCGAGATAAGCTTTTGGCAGAAAGGGTGGATACTGATGCCCGCATCCACCGGGTTGATAGACCTCAAATCTCTCATCGCTGAACTGGCAAACAAAGGCAGTGATCATTTCTTATTAGAGTCCTTGATAAGACTTTGTTCCAGAGATATCATCCCAAACCTGCTGCACCTCCATCGGCAAACGCAAGCAAGCCGACCCCTCACTTGTGCTGATCCGAGCAATTACCTCGCGGCCTTTGGTTTGAATTGTGCTTCATCGAGAACGTGGGAAAAGGGAAATTCAGAGCTGGACTTACCAGAGGTGCGTTGGACAACGGATGCGAATTTGCGTGGGCGAATTATGCCACAAGCTTCCCCCTCTTCCGCGTTCCTCCTGACCCCCCTGACCCAAGGTTGCGCAAGGCTCGTATGTACCTGTGTTCGAGACAATCGTTCTAACAATTTAATCGCAGTTCTAGATAAACTTGGCAGCAGTGGTCCACGCGGCACCTTTCCAACCTAGCTCGCCGGCAGCGGCTCTCGCCAACTCAATCTCGAAGTATCGCTGCACTACAAAGCCTGGAATCCAGCCCTCCTCGAAAATGGCGACCTCCCTTCCATACCGTCGTTCATCCCGGCAGGCGTCCTCAAGGCAGGCCAGCATGGACCCTCGCAACGAGATCAGTGTCCAGATGGACCACTTTATTGGAGTTGATGTAGGAACCGGGAGTGCCCGCGCTTGTATCATCGATGACAAAGGTGACATCGTCGGTTTGGCGTCGGAGAACATTGGCCTGTGGCAGCCACAGCAAGGATACTATGTAGGTGCCCACTCTTACCCCTCGGCTTCACTACGAGATTATCTTCCTCGATTGTCTCCAATACGCTTGACTCTACCTGGAACCTTTGCAATTGCTAACCGTGGGAATGTAGGAGCAATCTACAACTGATATCTGGCGCTGCATTTGCATCTCCGTTCAGCGGGCCATTAGCCAGCATAACATCAATCCAGCATCGATAAAGGGAATTGGATTCGACGCAACATGCTCCCTAGCTGTGTTTTCTGAGGATACCGACGAACCTGTGTCCGTGACCGGGCCCAATTTTGACACCGACCGCAATATCATCCTTTGGCTGGACCATCGACCCGTTGAAGAGACAGAGAAGATAAATGCCACAGGGCACAATTTGCTTCGCTATGTGGGAGGGAAAATGTCAATCGAAATGGAGATACCAAAGGTTCTTTGGCTCAAGAATAACATGCCCAAAGAGCTTTTTGACAGATGTAAATTCTATGACCTCGCGGATGCCTTGACACACTTAGCTACAGGGAACGAGAAGAGGAGTTTCTGCAGTGTTGTTTGCAAGCAGGGATATGTTCCAGTTGGCGTGGACGGCAGCGTGAAGGGATGGCAGGAGGATTTCCTCCAAGAAATCGGGTTGGCAGACCTTGCAGAGGACAACTTCAAGCGAATGGGTGGTGTCCTTGGCCAGGTAAGCCTTCATTTTTCTCGACTTACACTCACTGATATCCTGTCCTGGCTAACATGAGCGTAGAACGGAGAATATCTCAGTGCCGGAGAGTTAGTTGGCACGCTCTGTGAAAAGGCTGCTAGTGAACTCGGTTTGCCTGCAGGGATTGCAGTCGGAAGCGGCGTCATTGATGCATACGCAGGATGGATCGGCACTGTCGGCGCGAAGGTTCAATTAAGCGCTGATCTACTGAGCTCTGATGTAGCAAAGAACGACAAAACCCAAGCATTTACACGACTGGCAGCCGTTGCCGGAACTTCCACTTGCCACCTTGCCATGTCTCCCAATCCAGTCTTTGTTCCCGGCGTGTGGGGTCCATACCGCGACACAATTATCCCAGGCTACTGGATGGCTGAAGGAGGGCAATCGGCAACTGGAGAATTGCTCAAGCATGTCATCGAAACGCATCCGGCATTCAACCAAGCTCTTTCAGTCGCCGAGTCATATCATACAAACATTTACGACTACCTAAACGAACATCTCAAGGAACTAGCTGCAGATTCCAATGCTCCCAGTGTCTCCTATCTAGGCCGACACTTCTTCTTCTACGGCGACTTATTCGGCAACCGTTCGCCCATCGCCGACCCCAACATGTCTGGCTCTGTCATCGGCCTATCAAGCGATAAATCTGTCAGGGGCCTTGCACTTTATTACTACGCCACTCTTGAATTCATCGCCCTCCAGACCCGCCAGATTGTCGAGACCATGAACAAAGCCGGCCACAATATCACTTCCATATTCATGTCCGGCTCCCAGTGCCAGAACGATATTCTCATGTCACTTATTGCGTCGGCGTGCGACATGCCCGTGTTGATACCGCGATATGTGCATGCCGCCGTGTGCCATGGTGCAGCAATGCTTGGTGCCAAAGCTGCCAGCGCAGACAAAGATGGCAAGACCGAGGATTTGTGGAGCATTATGGACCGGATGAGCAAGCCTGGTAAAGCGGTATATCCGACCAAGGATAAATTTGAAAAGGCTTTGCTGGAGGTGAAGTATAAGGTGTTCTTGGAGCAGTGCTATAAGCAACAGGAGTATCGCAAGGGCGTGGACGAGGCGATTCAGGGCTGGAGTGCTTAAGATAACCAAGCAATATTTCAGTGGATACTGGGATCTTATGGCATTCAAGAGTCTCAGATCTGCCAAAGAAATACTAGTACAAATTGGTGGCAATCCGTAGCAAAACACCCAATTACTCCAAGACTTAGAGAATACAAGCAGGTATCCTATCCAACAAAGATGGAGATATGAAAACCACAAGGAAAAGGTCATTAGTGTATATTCTCTCCACAACGTATGTACCGAATGCCTGTGAAAGCATTCCCAAACGACAATTTCGTCCAATCCCAAACAGGCCAACATCAACTCCTCGCTCTCCTCCTATGCATTCCGCCCTCCTGACTACTTAAAAAAAGGACTAGGTTTCCCGGTCTCCCGAAGGAGTCAGAAGCATCACTCCTCTTCCCAGAGCCAGCGTATCAAACTTGTCAACACCATTCGCCTCCATAGTATTATACCTTGTCAAGAAGAACCCCATGACTACAAATAGATACGTGAGTAGTAAAATGGAGCCCTTGAAGTAATTGCTTTTACCCTCGCCGTACACGTACGAAAGTAGGAAAACGCACAAAATCACGGTGATCATGTCCCATTGTGGGAAAATCAAGCTGTTAAGGGGTTGCGATGGAATGTTAGACACAATCACTTGCAGGAAAAGAAAAATGTGTAGGGAAGCGGTGACGCACTTGAAACTATGGCTGAGAAGATCAGCTGGGCTGATATAGAACTGGGCGTGGACCGCGCTGAATAGTACGAGGGCGGGGATCTGTAAAAGGCAGACCTGAAGAGCATAGGCAGAGCCGATCTCCATGGACAACGCGATATTGCCATTCATAGCAAAGGAAATAGCGTTCTATAGAATGGTGGGTTAGCGATTTTATACCGCACGTATGGTTCTGTTGAAAGAGAGGTGGTGTGCACTTACCAGGAATTCTGTCGTGTTGGGAACAAGGGCAAAAAGGGTGATTCCTAAGAACTTTTCATCTACATCCACACTTTCAAGAACCACGTCAACTGTATTTACAAGTATCTCGGCAATGATCGCATAAAGCAGAGTGGCGCTGAGTAAGATGATGGAGCTCTTCATTTTGCTCCAGTTAGGTGCGTCATGGCCTCCAGATGGCGCATGTGGCTCGTGAAACACTGCAGCTTCATTGACCTCTTCTGGGATAGCGCTAGTAGCTTTATGCCCATGTGCTCCGGTGATATGGGCAGTCACAGAGGGTTTCCTCTCTTTGGGATGCCGAGCTGTATCGCGAGCAGCAACGGTAGCAGCGGTTGCTGCTACTTCGGTGACTTGTCGGACAAAGAGCTCGTTTTGCTCTTCCGATAATCCTGGTAATCTCAAATTTAGTAGGCGGGCTTGATTGGCTTTTGGAGGTACGACGTGAGGAATGGAGGTTGGTTCATCACAGGCTACCTGCTGCCTAGGTTGCTGGCCCGCTTCATCACTACCCTTGGGTGATAAACCAACTTGTTTCAGAGATTGTCCCAAGATGCGAGCGTAGAGTTGGGAGTCCCGAACGGATCCCTTAAGGCTGTGGCCATGGGCCAACTGCCGACCATTCATAGTAGCCTGCGTCTTATGGAGAGTCCCAGCAAGGTCATGTGGGTGAGCAGGATGAGCTATCTTTTTCTCGTCCAAGTCAGTAGACCAGATGATTGCAGCATGTGTGCGCAAAGTAAACCAGAGGCCAATGACATAGCAGAGAAACAGCAAGATAGCGGCAAACCAGGAATACGGCTGTACTGCTTGAACAAAGAATTTGTTTTTAAGTGAAGGGACTTCGGAGAAGTAACATCGACGGCAGTCCTTTTCACTAGGTAGAGCTGGCGTCGAGCATGGATGGCAGTAGAGCTCGTGCTAGGAAAGACGAATATCAGCTTTATGCCAACCTAAGATGCAAATTGCCTAAGCACTTACGCTTCCATAAATTTGATAGAATAATGTAGGCCCAAATGCAGCGACTGTTGCAAAGAGAAGCATTGTTGAGGTAACACCGGCAGATTTGACATTGAAACGCTGCGTTTTCCGTTTTATAGCTCCAAAACACATGGACAATCCGGGAAGGAAGAGGATTCCCGCAAAGATGCTGCCGACTATGCTACCCTCCACGAGTCGGGCTTTACCCTCAGTGAGGGCCACACAGTACAGATATACCTCAACGACGGTGGAGAAAAAGGCATTTATGGCTGCACCGAGTCCCATGGAAGATTGGGCTGAAATAGAGGCCACAGCTTGGCCAATAAAGTAGGCCAGCGGGATAATAGAAAGAAGTGCAAGCATAAATATCAAACCTGTGTTGGTTATCCATGAATCAATTTGAAGGGTCCGATGTAATATCCAATAATCCAGGATAGTGAAAACCACGACTCCTAGAAGATTGATAAAGAAGATGTTTGTCCCATCAACTGTATATTTCCAGTACTTCAGGCCAGCTGCTCGGTAAGTGCAAAGCAAAATAGACGAAGGTGGATGAGTAGGGGCTCTTGTGTAGGTAGCATCCAAGTGGAAGGAGAGAGCAAGAGGATGCCGACGGAGATGGTGTAGGAGGATAATCATTACGCGACCCATTGGTATCCAGAAGACCAGCATCCAGCAGGTCAATGAGACGAGCAGCATCAGCGGTCCAACAAGTAAATAAAAGAAACTGTAAAACATAGCTCTTGCCAAGGTCCATTCCCCTCGACCAAAAAAACGTCGTTTGTTCCTGTGCATTGGGCTATCGTCTCGTTGAGCCCTGGACGGTCGACCAAGGAGACTTTCATATTCTCCAGCTGAGTCTAGGCTATTTCGTCGACGGCCAACTAAGGACCGACGTCCCACTGGACCGAAGAATAATCTGCCATGCTCCAGGTCACCACTTTGCCATTGCTCGTATTCACTGATGCTTCGACCTTCGCCCTCATCTTCCTCAGCATAATTTTCGTCGGTCTGAAGTCGCACAAACGATCCAAATGGGTACAATAAGTACCCAGACAGACCATAAAACACTCTACCGTATGCAGCTGCGTCAGGTGAGAAACCCAACAGAAAGCAGGCGCAAGCTCCGAGCAATGCGGCTAAAGCTAGCCACCAGCCGAAGAATATAGACCACAAGAGATTAACTGCAAAAAGCAAGTTATTTACCCCTTCTCCCGGGGCGGAATGAATGTCGCCTTCAGCAGTCTTCTCAACGGAACGGAACTTCTTGTACAAGGCAGGCTTCCAGAGTCTAATACCAAACGGGTGAGTTTGGTTGATAGCCTGCTGACGATCTTTGAGTGTAAAGCTTTCCGCATCACTTGCATTTCCCTCGTCGTCCTCATCACCATTGTCATCAATGCCCTCATTTTCCGGAGATTGTGTATCATCCAGGTCATCCGGCTCGTTCGCTTGATCCTCGTCCGCGGAGTCAACCTGCTGCAACGAAGACGTCTGGGCATTGAGTCTCCTCCTTAAAGTCCCGTGCGGCCTGACTGCAGTCCGCGAGGAAGCAGCAGCTTGGCGTAAGGCATTATCCTCTTCGTACTCGGTAACATCATCATCAACCGAGAACTCCTGGCCTCTATAAGGCTTGGATGAGACGCGTCGCACAGTGGGGGGTTTTCTCGGGGATCTTTCAGCAATTTGGGGGTCAACAGCTGGGCTTCGAGAAAGATCATGGGTGCTTGACGAGGCACGAAAGGCTTGGGGCTCTGGATCGATGGTGCCTAGTTTCGGACAATCAGCTAACATATGCGATTAAACAATGGAGCAAAGAACCCCACCGTAAGCGCCTCTGGGTCGTGACCCCGTTGCTATCGGTTCGCTGGAAGAGCTTCCCTGGCTCTCGCCTATATGTACTGAACCAGGGATCTCGCGCCCCGCGTCACGTTCACCATTGTGAGAAGCCATGGTTTCACCCTGAAAACAAACCAAGCTTTAGCTTTGAAGCGGCACTGGAGTTGAATAGCGGTTCAAGAGCGAAATGGGAAAAACACTTGATATATACATACGTAGACTTAGAGCTATGCATATCAGAGTCTATATGTCTGGCACTCCGCCTATTGTCCAAAGAGGGACCTTTTCAACGGCGCGGGAAAACACGCGGCGAGTCAGTTGTGTAGCTTAGCCTCCTTACAGAGAGCGACAATGAAGCAAGATCGCTTGACTGCCGAAGTCGACGTGACAAGTGTTGCGGAACCTGCTCCACAACAAGGTTTCCGGGCTCTTCATATAAGAAGCCGTCATGGTATGATCTACGGGAAGAACTTCACGCATGACCCTTGATGGTGAGGGTCATGATGCCGCTCCAGCCATAAACAAACGTGACAAACAACCCGGGGAGCTCGGACCTCTGGCATGGAGCTTGCCACGCTAATCCAATCTAGGAATAGCCGTGGCTGTTGAGAGTCCAACTGCGCCACAGGAAAGCTCATGCTGACTAATCGTGCAATTGAAGCTTCCAGCAGCAAGACGAACAACAAGCAATCCCGCTGGCCACTTGCCTCTTGGAAACCGCTTCGAAGTCGATATATCTGTGAGCTCAGAAGAAGAGACACTTGACTTCAGGTTCCTTTGTTCGTCGAACCCGCTTCTACGGTCCATATTTGAGCCTGCTTGAGCAAACCACCCTCTTTCACGGTCCCCCGTCGCCGTCAAGATGGCGCTTGACAACTACTTTCGCAACAAGATAGAGAGCATGAAGCTCGAAATCATTAAGGGCCAGGCTGTTCTGAGACGATTAGAAGCACAGAGAAATGACTACAACTCGAGAGTACGGCTCCTGCGTGAGGAATTGGGCTTACTGCAGCAGCCTGGTTCGTACGTCGGCGAGGTTGTGAAGGTGATGTCGACGAAAAAGGTCTTGGTCAAAGTCCATCCCGAAGGCAAATATGGTGAGTTGGCGTCTACGAGGAATGGGAGTACATTACAAACTGACTGTTTGTAGTCGTCGATGTTGCCGATGGTGTCGATATCGCAAAACTCACAGTAGGCAAACGCGTGTCCCTGATGTCCGACTCGTACAAGCTCGAGAAGATGCTACCTTCGTCCGTGGATCCCCTTGTCTCCCTTATGATGGTTGAGAAAGTACCGGATAGCACATACGACATGATTGGAGGTCTTGATCAGCAAATCAAGGAGATCAAGGAAGTCATTGAACTTGGCTTGAAACACCCGGAACTCTTCGAATCCCTGGGCATCGCGCAACCAAAGGGCGTTCTCTTATACGGACCACCAGGAACTGGAAAGACGCTGCTAGCCCGAGCCGTTGCGCACCATACGGACTGCAAATTTATCCGTGTCAGTGGATCCGAGTTAGTGCAGAAATATATTGGTGAAGGTAGTAGGATGGTCCGAGAGCTGTTTGTGATGGCAAGAGAGCACGCGCCCAGTATTATATTTATGGACGAGATCGACAGTATCGGATCCAGTCGTGTGGAAGGCAGCAGCGGAGGTGACTCGGAAGTACAGCGAACCATGTTGGAACTACTCAATCAGCTAGACGGATTCGAACCTACGAAGAACATCAAGGTTATCATGGCGACAAATCGTCTAGACATCCTCGACCCTGCCCTCCTCCGACCTGGTCGGATTGACAGAAAGATTGAGTTCCCACCACCGAGGTAAGTCCAAATATAAATGTGCCTTTCTCTCTATTTCATCTTTCTAACCGTTTGGGGTTCTGTGTAGTGTCGAGGCGCGTGCAGATATCCTCCGGATCCATTCCCGCTCGATGAACCTTACTCGTGGAATCAATCTGACGAAGATAGCTGAAAAGATGAATGGGTGCTCTGGAGCGGAACTGAAAGGAGTTTGCACAGAAGCGGGAATGTATGCCTTACGAGAGCGACGTGTCCATGTTACGCAGGAAGACTTTGACCTTGCAACCGCTAAGATCCTCAACAAGCACGACGACAAGGAAGTCAGTCTTGGGAAGCTGTGGAAGTAGACGACACGGGATGGTATATGAATGGCATATTTGGACGAGAAAACAGATTTACCGCAGTTCTCTCCGCGCGAAATACATTTATTTCGGTATCGACCGAGACGGAAGCAGATCAGATAGTGCCACGAAAGCTAGAATGAACCAGGATACATGCATTTTGGCTGCTTCACGAGGGCATCCTGTGGGGCATGCTGTTTCTCACTGTACATTACGTGATGCACATGGCGTCTCTAGAGTTTCAGGGTTTTCCCAATCGTGTAAAGGGTGCATCAAGACTGGACTTCTGAAATACTTCTTTTTTTCACTTGCATTCCATATCTGAAAGGAACTTGGAGCAGCAATAAAACAAGTAAGGTCAGATGCCATCTTCTGAGTAATTTCCTTGTGTGATGGAATACATGTGATAAGTAGTAGTATTTTATGTATGTACATTGGAAGAGAGGGAGGGGATTTTTGGATGTGATTCCAATCAGTGTGCATTGATGGGCAGCACGTCGCAGTGACCAAGGTGAGTGGTTGGCCACACTGGGGTGGGAGGGAGCGTAGTAGTGGGAGCCAGGGGGGAGAGCGGGCGGTCTGGCTCTTGTCGTGTCCACGCAAGCAGCAGAGGAGATGGAGAGAAGGTCGGGCACAGAGGCAAACTGGAGAGGGATTGACTCCATGTGTATCAGATCCTCCCCGCAAGCGTTTCCTTTTTGCTTGGATAGTAGCCATGTACTCTTGTAGCGACGTCGGTATGTATGTACAAAGTAGCGAGTCCACCTTGGATGCTGGTCATGTTGACGTGCTGGAGTTGCAACTGGCCCGTTCTGCGACAATTCGCCTCTTTTTCTGCTCCCTTGTTAGCTGCATATGAAGGCTGGAAGCTTATGCAAAACACACAGCTTTGACGGTGAACAATACGGGGAGAGACGAAGATGGGCGGCTGCTGGATGGATGGGTGGATGGGTGGATGGATGGGGCACATCCGCAGCACGCCGGCCGCCCATCCCTTTCTTCCCCAGGGAGTTACTCCGCGCCCGCCTCACCTTTCGGCGTCCATCAGGTGAATCGAACCCATCCAGCTAATTACTAGCTAGCTAGCTAAAGACTCCCCCAACAAGTTAGTGAAGTGACCTCGCAGGAGAACTGCAGACATGCATGGATTCAACTAGTCGGTAACCATGTAGCTAGCAGTAGTTTGCGAGCTAGGGCGAGTCTTGGTAGCTGGAGCTTGCTGCTCGTCGTCTGAATGCTGACAGCCCACGTTGCTTCTTCTGGCTGCTGCTTGTCCTGCTTGTCTCCCCCATGATCCCTGGGCTTCCTGTGCTTCATTTTCTTCTTCTCCTTCTTGTCTCTTGGTCTTGGTTCACATATTCCTTTTCCTCTCACCGCAACGGGCTCTGGCTACTTGTCCTCCCCATCCCAACCAGACACTCTCGTCTTCTCACTCATAGGCTGATGATAATACTCCATAGTCTCTAATAATACGATAGAATTCTTCTTACGCTTTGTTATTACTCTTATCATTTCGCTAAGCTTTTATATTACTTTTTTTATCCCTCAGCATCCCCAAGTCTATTCTCACTCTCTCACTCTCCTGCATCTTGCTTTGTTCTCCCTGATTTAACATCCACATCGCCACCCTCAACTCCAAGTCCTTTTTCCCTCGTCTGCTTCAGCTTCTTCGCTCGCTTGCTTGTGCACTTGATAATCAGCGTTGATCTTCCCTCTATTTTCGCCTCCCACTTGCATCCTTGACTGTATTTGTTCTGGCCTGGAGCCAACTTTACGTCAACAACTATCCAGATAATCACTCCCTTCGCCATCGCCTACACGTGACGACACGCCCGCCTTGTTGATCCGGGAAAGTCGAACACTCTCTGGAACTGCAATCTTCTAGTGTGTGCTGCTAGCTGCTAGCTGCGGGCTGTTCTATCGCCTCTACTTTACTGCGTTGCATCTTGTTTTCTTCTCGCTTTTCAGGAAAAGGGTGATATGGCACAGGGGGAGCTATGGGCTACTCTACTGACGGCTATTAACCCCATCAACGCCAGCGCAATGCCGGTTGTCCTGCAGTCCACGATCGATCTTCTAGAGACTGAACTGGCCAAAGCACGCGCTGCTTTGCAACAAATCCAGGCTGAACCCAATGTTCCTGTTGCCAAAGACGTCACCGCCGGTGCCATGGAGGCTTACAAAGTCCACCTGGTCGGACGTGCTTCCAACAGTCAGAGCAGCGCACACTCTTTTCTACCCTTGATTGATGAGTCTTTTGTGCGATATAGCAGCATGAGTGTTCAAAAGCCATCCAAAAGGTGCATGTCGCTGTCGGACATCTTGTCGAATTCCCTTGTGATCGACCACCTGGCCCCATACATGTCTGTCGCCTCTCTACTCGCTCTGGCATCTACCAACAAAACAATGAGGTCCCTCGTCATGGACACACCTTATGTGTTCCGTCACCTCGACTTGACCCAGTGTCGTGGTGCTCAAGTCCCGCTTCACGATCCCATCGACCGCGGAGGCACGATCTGGAGAAACGAACGGATGGACGAGTCTCTAACTGAGGATGAGTTCTACGCTGGCCCGCTCAGGGGAATCTTCGATGATCTAGGGCGCAGGTCTATTCTCCAGGATGTCCGTACCTTGATCCTGGACGGTCTTTCCGTTCCGGCCGATTTGGTTGCAGAGATCGTCTTGACTGACCGATTCAATATTGCCATTTTATCCATTCGCGGCTGTTTGAACCTGAATGAGCGCAAGTTAATGCAAACATTGCAGTACGCCGTGCGACCCGGCCGCGCCAAGGGCACGCCAAGAGTGAAAGCAATCTATCACTTCAGTTCCAAGGATTCTGAGCAGCCTTCGTGCTCCCACCCAGCATCCCTTGGCACGCGGCATCGGCCCGACCAGCCCCAGACCGGTCACCGCTCACGTCACACTCAACATCCTCATGATCATGACAAGGACCGACGAAGACACGAATGGTACAAGCCTTCCGGACAGGTACTCAAAGGCACAATCACCAATGGATGGGCCCAAACATTACAACTTTGTGAGGGAATCATTTCTTTTGATGCCGTGCTCTGCCGAAGCCCGAGACATGATCCGAACTCCTTCACTGGCGAAACTGCGAGGCCGCTGGGTTCATATCTCCCTCCGGCAATCGCCACGGTAGCATTGGGACCAAGAGGCTGTGAAGGGTGCGGTACTGTTCCCGAAGGGCCTGCTGTCTGGGGCTACTCTCCGGAAGAGTACTTCCCATTGTTAGCGCCTCCTCCACTACATTCTTCTCGAGTCGCTGCCGCCAAGAACCCTGCGGTGTACAAGAATGAGACGCCTACGCTGATCATGCAATGCGAGGACTGCGTCCGAAATCGCTTGTGTCGCCGATGTAGCCGATGGTGGTGCTCCGACTGTCTGCAAGATCCTGAGATGATCAGAAACCCTGGCACGGCATACCAGCCGCCTGGTATGTTTGCGGGCATGGAACAACTCAAGGAAAACGAATTAAAGGTATTTGATGGTCTTTGTATTGAATGTCGAAATCACCTCGTCGATCCGTGACCAAAGCTTCTGGAGGATTCCGCCCCCATTGTCAGGATCCTTCCACATACAGGTGGAAATGAAGAGTATGCCTCGTTGCCCTTTGCTAGAGCGCTACCTCTGCATTTCTCACATTTGTCACCATATATATTACCCTTGGTGCCGGGCTCGAATGGCCCTTGCTTTGAGGTTTTATAAACCTTCAATTCTTAGAACTGTACGCTAACATACTTGTTTTTCACAGACTCCTAGACAATGCGTTGCCAGAGATTGCTGGGAATGCGGGCCAACAGTAAGATATTCTACTTCCCTAGCTGTGAGGGTACCTTGTTCTAACCCCTAGTTTCCTCCCACAGTGCACTCGTTGTATGATTGAAGTCATTCGCACATGTGAAGTCTGCCGCGGAGGATTTTGTTTGGATCACAATGATGGATGTTCCCAAACCAAAGTACGCCCTCACCTTTCTTTACCAAATACCTAGCTTCTTCCCAAGCTGGATGCTGACATACGTTCAGTGTGACTGGTGTAATACACCTCGACGTGGCAGCAGGATCTAACCCATGCAAATCAACGATGATCAATCTCGCCGAGCGATGTTGATTACATCCTGTAGATGTACACCATACATCTCACGTTACACGGCATCCTTGGCGTAGGACCTCGACTGAGGATGAACGCAAGATCTCAAGACTCTCAGACGTTTCAGCCCTGTCCGGTGTTGCCAAGTCTACGTACCAAGATCTACGATCTGCCGACGACATTGTCGCGCAGCTGAACCAAGACCTTCTCCCGCAACTCCAGTGCCTTGGCACTCTCTTTTCGGTCCTTTTTTTTTTTTTCATGATTGTTCGGGGCTCCTCTCCACTCACGGTTATGATGATTCCCTTTTTTTTTCTCTCCTCCTGCCAATTTGATTAATAATCTTTTAATTAATGACTCTGATACATATAGTTTTTTTGCGCATGATACTCTCAGATCTGCACTGCAGAATTGCGTCCTTTTTCTTTTATTCTTCTCCTTTTTTGGCTTTTTGTTGTGGTGGTTCTCCGATAGGCGCATGATGGTTCTAAAGCGGATGGGAACTTTGTTTGACAATGTCTCTTTTTTTCTTGGGGGATATACTTGTCTTGTTTTGGTGCAAGTTTTTTGTGTTAGCTCTTGCTTTTATATGCAACACTGGAGGTTTCTTTCTGGGCTATCTTACTCATTTCTGGAATGGGGCAGTGACTGTCTACTTCACTCAAGTAAAACTATACAAATTCCAAAGTGACTCATCACCTTAGCAGACAACTCATTATTAATTCTTCTAGCAATGCAAAGAAGTTAGATACTCAATTCTTGAGTACCTTTTTCAACTTTAAACAAGCATTATTCATCACTTAAAGTATCTGACTGCCTGATTGTTCTTGTCCTCAAGTCTCAGAGTAGGTGGCTGCAAGTTACCCATGCAAATGGGATGATTTTAACATCCACATATCCCACATTTCCATTGTGACTGTGTTCAGCTCCTTTCACCGGATATTAGTATCCTATTCTCACTTGATGAATGCTAAAGGCAGAATGTGCGGTCACAAGTTGTCATAATGCACTTTTGACCATAAAAATTGATGTTTGCAAGCGGCGCCTGGTTGAGTGGTCAGCCGCTACATCATTTGAAAACAATATGGAAATGGCCCAAGGACTAAAACTCACACATCACCGTGTCGCAGCCTCCATCCTTTTCAATCCTTGCTGCACAAGATGGGCATCCCTTGCTGATTAGTCGCAGTACTTCGGTACTGGTCCACATAGTCCGCGCTCGAGGATACATCTTGTCGTACATCCCACATGTTTTTCCTTCGTGCCATTTGACGCCATGGTTCAGGCAGCTGGCTTGACCGCATTTGTTGCATTTGAATAAGGGGAGCTGCTGGCGGGCACTCCCTCGAACCGCTTTGCCCCCGTTGCATCCTGGTAGCGGACACGCGTGCCACGACGGGTTGGCCCTGATACGTCTGTGTTCTACTGCGGCGGCTATCGGCGCGAAATACTCTGGGGATAGTCCCAGTTCGAGATCATCGAGGCTGAGCGGCGTGTTGCACTCCAGGCAGGTGCATTTGCTCCAGTCAATCACGCATCGGTTGACGACCCAAGTAAAAGTAACTCTTGTTCCTAGGCAGTTGAGGACATAGGTTTGGATGCATTGCGCACAGGTTGAGGGTGCGTGGGCGCAGTTTCCAAAGTAAGGGAATGATTCACCAGCGGCATCGACTTTCTTCTTCTCAACGCAAATCACGCATTCTCGGTATTTCGTTCTGAAGTTCCTCTCTTCTGGGATTTCGTATTTTTGCACCGCAGCGCGGAGGATTGCTTTTCTTTTTTCGAAGGTTAGTGGCCTTGAAGGCGGTTGTCGAGATTTCCCCTGATGCTTCCTTTTTTGCGTCGCAGGTTTGTCCGGGACAACGTTGGAGATATTTTTTGCATTCAAACGCGTCCCGTATTTGTGGATAGTAATTGCATTGGCCCGTGAAGCTCTTTTCTTGGACTTCTTGAGCTTCGACTTCGAGCTAAGAAGTGTTGTCAATGTAGCGGCTTTCTGCGTTGATGCTTGCGAAGTGCGTGACCTCAAATTCGGTGCCATGCCGTCCTGAAAGCCGCGTCGATACAGGAACTTTGAATGAAGAAAATCGAAGGAGCTAGAAACACTTGTAGAAGATATTGATGAACCCATTCGCGGAAGTATGCTAGGAATTGCCTAACCCATAAATGTATTACTGTACTAAACACTCTAGTATGACTTGAGAAGTATTTTGAGGGTGAGAGGAGCTAGCACTTGTCGATTGACATATGTGGTAATCACATAATTTCAATGAGACCATCACAACCGTGGGAAAGGGTGAAATATATGATGAAATACATTGCAGGCAATGGGACGAAGTATGGCGTGGCTACCCAGCTGCCATGGCTGAAGAAGAGGCTAATCCGATTAAAAACGCTGACCGTTGGAGTCGAGGAACATTCTAGGTCGGCTAGCCCTGCTGTCACCGGATAAGCAATGTCAATGCCATGTGCCAAAATCTATCTCTCTAGATTAAGAAGATGGATGTGGTGATTCTGATTGCGAAGAAGGATTCAGGAAATGTTTGAGCATGGATTGTGATTGGCCCTGTTCACTGGCTGCTTTTAAGTTTTAGTGCTTTCTGATTGGCTTTATGTTTATCAAACTTGAGAGGTAATCACCTCCCATTGGCCAAGAAGCTTCACAGTTTGCCAAGCTCTATTACAGTTGGTTGCATATTTCAGTTAGGCTTTGGGTTAGTTTCTACCTCATCTCACCTTACACTCAATCAACCTTGAAATCAATCACTGGACAACCAGAATGAGTTGAGAGAAGCTCATAATCTCACTTAAGAAATTTTACACAACCTCAGTATGTGTATTGTTACCTAGTGCGCCAACCAAACATTCTGGAGCGGATGGCCTCAGGGCCTTGGAGAGAATTGACCACAATCCTATGAGCCAGGTTTCAACAAACTCAGAATGACAGATGATACCCTACTGTATTGGCCTGGAGAGGCCTAGGCTTGGAAAGCTCATTAGGCCTCTGTTTCACTTTTTGTTCCTCTTGAACTTCAAAGCCAAAGCTGTTGCTAGCTTTACAAGATCTGTCTCTCTATGGCATCGTGACTCTTTTGTCAAGTCCAGTGTTTTGGCCTTCATCAATGATTTGCAATAATGTTGGAAGCAAAATTTTTGCATGCATGGAGTTATGTTGCACTAGAATCCCTGGCATTGTTCAGCTTCCTCGATGACTCTTCATCCAGTGGTGAACACTTTTGTTGTTCTCTGGTATGAAAGAAGGAATAGTAAATAATGCCTCTAGACCATCTCTTGACAGTATTACGACAGCAAGTGATGCAGCTCATGTGTTAACAGTTGCTTCACACTTGTTCTGGATGCACCAGGCTTTTTATATATCCTGTTTGTTGTGATTGATGGTACAAACTCATTCATGGCCAACCGCTCATTATCCACTTTTTTTCTACTTTGGCATGAAGTCAACAATTCCAGAAGTGATGGAGTTTCTACACATAGCGAGTCATTATCATGGAGGCTTATAAATTCGCTGATTTTTACCCCCGTTCAGGACATATCTACCACAACCATACTCGAAGCCGTACATATCTATCATTCCATCCGGATAACGAGAATTTTTTGACCTGAGAAAGCGTTTCTCCCAACCCCTCGAATCCAAAATAACGCCGCGAATCGCACTCCCAACCTATTCAGAACCGGGCAGAGTCCACACCAAACTAATACCCTTTCCCACCTCGAAAGAATCATACCTTTCTTAGCGGGACAAGCATGTGTTGTATCATCGTGCTTACATATACCGGCTGCAGCCATAAGGCTTCGCTCAGCGTCGAGCGCTGCGACCCCGGAGAGTGTCAAGACCCGCCTCAGGTTGACGGTGGATCTCGTGAAGGGGAGTGTCCGTTTTGCACCAACCGTTTCTGAGAACTTCAAACAGTGATAGATCTGTGGACCACTCTTGTCGCCTGGCCAGTCTTCCCGCCTTGATGTCATGCTGGAAGATGCCTCTCTCCGTGTTGCGTTGCGTCTTCATGGTAATTTATGATTAGTTCTAGCTTACCAAGTCTGAGAATATACGATCAATATTTGTCTCTGTTTGCCAGCTTATGTTGATGCCCATGTAGGAGTAGCAAGTGTAGTGCAGTGTAGTGTACCTAGTGTTGCGTTGAGATGGGGATGAGATTGATAAGATAACCAGTTTGTGCAAACAGAGCAAACATGGCTGAGCATCTGATTACATCATCTCGACAGGCGGAGATGGATGCTTCTCGAAGTCATTTGAAACAGCAGCTTATCTTCGCCTTCAGCAGTTAGATGTGAAGATGATGGCGCCGTCGAAGCCCTGTTCAAATTCCGTTCTTTCATGATTTTTGACTCCTGTCACGTTTTACCCCATATCTCCAGCACCTCGACCCATGGAGAATCCACCAAAGTGGTCCGCCTCATACGCCGTCACACCTCCCAGCCGCTCCTCGAAGAAGCTCCGCGGTGATAAGATATGTCTCCCACCCTCAGCCCTGGAGGGTATCCTTAGCGCGTTCTCAGGTGCATCCGCTCCGCGCGATTACCACCCTTCCGTCTCTCGCTTTCAGCGCCGTCGCAGCCCCGCTTACTACGATGAGTTTGATAACGAAGCTCAAGGGCAAAGCCGCGAGCTTCCATACCCTCTCACCTTCCGTATCGTAAACCCAGAAAACGGCCGTGTTATTCATTCCGGTATCCTAGAGTTCTCCGCTGAGGAGAATGAAGTCGCCCTAAGCCCGTTTCTATTGCAAGGCCTTGGGATAAATGATTCAGATTTCGAGTCGCACCCCGATCTCGCTGAACCTTCACAGAGCACAGAGTCTCCTGAAATCAATGACCGAATACTGTTTCGAAATCATCCGAGACTAACGGTCCATGCTGTACACCTCCCCAAAGGAACGTATGTACGATTACGGCCGTTAGAACCGGGATACGATACGGAAGATTGGAAGGCGCTTTTAGAGCGATACCTGGGTTCAAATTTTACCACTCTCACGGTTGGTGAGCCGTTGCCGGTTCATGGACGCCCTGATGAAGTCTTTCAATTCCTTGTGGACAAGGTACAACCGGAAGGCGATGCTATTTGCGTTGTCGATACGGACTTGGAAGTCGACATAGAGCCTTTGGACGAAGAGCAAGCCCGTGAATCTGAGAGAAGACGCACTGAGAAGCTGAACACCAAGAAACTAGCCAAGGGTGGAAAGTTAAAATTGAGCCAACAGGTCCGAGGTGAAATTGTTCTGGGGCAATATGTGGATTATGAACTCCAAGGCTGGGATCGTTCCAAACCTATTGATATAGAATTGAGTGCAGAGGATAATGCCGACATTGATCTTTTGGTTAGCCCATTCTCTCCTCGACAAAGAGCTCGTCCTCGGCAAGAAGAGCATGTCTTTGGCAATTTCTTGAACGAATTCCCAAAGCATGTTCAGATTCAGCCCACCAATGTGGAGCTGGAGGACGCAGAGACCATTTATATTTCGTTATTGGCCCGCCTGCCTGACGAGGGCCCAATAAAGGGAAGCCAAACTTGGAACTTCTCCTTGCGTGCTGACACGTTGTCAAGAGAGGAACCATTGGTGTCATCCGACTCTCAGCCAGATTCCAAGCATGTTGATGATGAGCAGTGTAAGAACTGCCTTCAATGGGTCCCAAAGAGGACAATAATTTTGCATGAAAATTTCTGTCTTCGGAATAATATACTATGTCCGAAATGTCAAAGGGTTTTCCAGAAACGATCGGCAGAATGGCAGAACCATTGGCATTGCCAGAATGACGATGCTCACGGCACTGATGCTCACAGTAAGGCGAAGCATGATACCATCCTTCATACAGAGGCGATGTGCTCGAGATGCCATTACAAAGCCCGGAATATGGTGGATCTCGCTCATCACCGCACAACAACCTGCCCAGAGAAGCTTATTCTCTGTCAGTTTTGTCATCTTGTTGTGCCGCAACAAGGGGAAGGCGACCCTGACGTCCTTGACCCTGAAGTTCTTTTAACAAACCTGACGCCTCATGAGTTTGTAGATGGTACTCGCACTACAGAGTGCCATCTATGTAACAGAATTATCCGCCTTCGAGATATGAACACTCACCTCCGCCACCATGACCTTGAGCGTCTTTCCCGCCCTCCGCCTCGGATATGCATCAATCCAAATTGTTGCACTACCCTCGAGGATCCAGTTAGACGTGGTAGAGTGGCAGATAATCCGCTGGGCCTATGCAATGTCTGCTTTGGGCCCTTGTACGTCGACTTGTACGATCCGGAAGGTAAAGCATTACGGCGACGCATAGAGCGCCGATACTTGTCCCAGATGCTCAGCGGCTGCAGCAAATCCTGGTGCCGGAACGAGTATTGCAAGACTGGCCGGTCGAACATGGGTATTAGCATTGTTTCTGCAAAAGATTCACTGGCCCTGGTTAAGCCGCTGATCAACGCAGTTTCAATTACTGTAATGGGGCAAGAATCCGAAAACACCACACCGTTGTACTTTTGTACTGATGAGGATAAACAAACGAGAAGGAAGTTGGCGGAATTGCTTGCTTCTGAAGCGGGATACGAATTGGGATGGTGTGTCGCCGCTGTGCAAGAGGCTGGCGGAGACATTGATAGAGCAAATGATTGGCTAAAGAACTGGGCTCCGAAAAAGGGGGAGAAGTTTGGGGATGCGAAATAATCCAGTCGCTTCGACCAGACTTTCCGTTCGAGGTGGTCTATGATTATTCCCATCAATGTGATGGGATTTAATCTTATTTTGGGAAGTTAAAGCGATTTATGACAACTGCTTTTTACGCTAGAATAGAGTACATATAGGCACCAGATGCATCATCAGTAACATATTATCTGGGTATACTCGTACATGTACATACGTAGATCCAATAGATGCAAGCCGAATAACAAAACGAGGTATAAACATCACCTGCCAACTCCAACAAAACCTTCCATAATTTGCTCCTTCATTGCTTGTGGCCCGATTTCCTGCTGTCGGTCCTCTGGTATCCCACTTAATGCCACGGCGTGAAGGACGTCATACGTATCAGCCCACAGGAATGTGAGCAATATCTAACGTTTCCCTGAAAGAATGGTTGTTCCTTGCCACGAGCTTGAACCTGGTAGTGCGTAAACCCGTAACTAAACGAGAAAAGACGGCTCGTTGCTAAGCCGCATATTTTTAGCTGCCGGTAGTTTTAGCAGCCAAGGTACCACTGCCTCTTGATGAAAAGATTCCCATAATTCCAAACACGACGTAGAACAGTGCCAGCGGATATGCCACCAGGACCCTCATGCCCCTCATTCTTGCTACAGCACAGAACATCCCTGAACTGCTGTACGTGCACCAACCGACCGCGGCCATGGTAAGTAGGTATCCGAACATGGTGTCCATAGGAATCAGGATTCCCACCAGACTCGTGAGGACCAGTGGCAGGAAGCAGTATCCCAGAACACTGGCGGATCGTGGAAAAGTCAATGTCGATGAGAAATGTCCAGCGTTGGTATCTGGTTTGTGGTGTGGATGGTAGCCGCTTGGGTCGGCGGAGGAAACGTCGCTAGAGCCTGCGGAAACTGTGTCGAGAGTGGGAGACATGAGGCTGAGAATGACGTGGAGCGCCACGGTGCCGAAGACGGCCACGCCGTAGATGTAGCCATAAAATACCTTGCCGGAGAGGAGGAGGAACGTGCCGTACAGGAGGATGTAGAGGAGTGCACCATAAAGGTCGCTGTCGTCCATCAGGTGTTGGTCGATGCGGGCAAAGGGATTGAGGACAGTCAGGGTCTATAATCAGGAGTTAGCACCGGCGACACAAGGCAATCTGGCAAAGAGGGCTTGAAGGATTCCATTTGGGATATCTCCCCATTGCCTGATCTCAACCGCAAACCCACCTTTGTCCGAATATGCTCAAAATTAACCCCCAGTTCCTCCAACAAGGGCGGCTCCCCCTCATATCCTTCCGTTCCAAACGCCGCCAGCCATCCCATTCTCAATCCACCCTGTTCGCCCATCCTTCCGCTCACACCAGTCGCTGAGCTTCCATACCCACCGCCGCCGTAACCACTTGCTCCGCCGCCGACAGGAAACGCCGGGGCAGGATTAGACGCCATGCCATACCCGCCATATGTTGCTTGTGACGGCGTCGTGTGTCCGGATACCGATGAGTACGATGTAGGGTAGAATTGCAGGTTCTGTGCGGACTGTTGGGGGTGGACGCCGTAGGGCTGTTGCGGCTGCTGGGAGTAGAATTGGGCCATTGCGGCCGAGGTTGGTGGTAGAAGGCTAATGCGACTGGTGGAAGGGAGAGCAAGTGTCGGCGAGAATTATTATGGACGCTTTTCGATTGTTTTTATAAGGCAGATGGCCTGTTGCGACTGAGCAGGGTTGAAGTATGGTTTGAAGCTTTGCTGAGCTTGTTGTGGTTGTTGGTGATGTGGTGATGTGTGCCACGGTGGAAACTTGAAAAGTGGACAGCTTTAGGCATTTAGGCAGCCCCTTTTGCTGTTGAAATGAAGCAAAAGCACAAATATTTTTTGTTATCATCTTTTCTCATTCTTTTAAGTGAAACATAGTTTGCGCATAATGCTTTTTGAAGACGCAGTGTGGCTGTTTAGGCTGGGATTATCTGAAAGACAATTGCAGGTTCAAAGCTGTTTCTTTTCGTCATTGCTTTTTGAAATACATGTCTAAAACATATTCTACAGGAAGCTGATTCCAATACCAAGCTGTAAGCCCTTCCGGCCCTCTTCTCCTTTCCGTATCACAAGAGGCAAAGAAAAGTTCAGTTCAAATCTTGCCACTGGATGAGCATACACGATGCCGAAGCCGGCTGCGGTGCTAGGAAGACCATTGGCAAGTTCTGAAAGTGTGCTGCCCATGCTCTCTCTCACCTCTTGTGGGGAGTTAGGGGTGGCACCTTGTGGGGTTTTCAGGGCCAACAGTCGTCCAGCATTGAGGAAGGCCTGGAGTCGAATTGGCTTGTCCGCACCAACGCGTGGAAGAGGGAACAGAAGATTGGCGCTGCCGGCAGCATAAACATCTCCGCCTAGAGCATCTGGACCTTCACGGGGACCAAGCCCTGAAAGGCGGAAACCTCGTACGTCTGTCGGGCCTCCCAACTGGAACCGGTCGTTAATCCGGGAAAGTTGGGGTTTGGAACTTGAATCTGAGCTTAATGGATAAATAAGACCAGCACGGAATCCAGTTGTGAAACTGATGCCAGTCTCTCCCTTGATTCCTGGAAGCGGCACCGGAACAGCTGCCTGGGTTTCTATCTCTGACTTCCAAAAAGACACATCACCTTTCAACGGGCCCCATCCTGCTAGCTCGTTCAATGTCTTAGCGTAGTAGCCCTTGGACGGTAGAATGGGATTATCTCGCTGATCCTTGATCCAAGTATGTGAAATGCTTGTTTTGACGCTATCCCCGGCATCTCCACGTACAGAAGGCGAGGCATTGCTTGCAAGACTGGTAACTTGTCGCCAAAATCCGTTTAGTCCCAATTCATGACGATGACCAGCGGCACTCATCCAGCGAAGCCTGGACCATGCCCCTTTGACAACTTCCTCATGACTGGCCCACGCCTTTTGTGTATCACTTGCAAGGGCGCCAATCTCGAATCGAAAATCAGGATCACTGAGAACGGGTGTTTCGAAGGTCGCTTGGTATGCTGACCTTGTTCGCGTACCGAGCGATGCATTGAAATTCAACGATTCCGCCCCGCCAAATACGTTCCGCCATAAAGCGTTCGCGTATGCAGAGCCCTCAGCGTTTCCTAGATCCGTACCAGTCTTCAGGAGAAATCGAGAGCGTTCCTTGACGGATAGGTAAACATCTAGGTCTGTTGGTGTAGTCGATGGGTCGGCTTGAGAGGGCTTGTCAAGGTATACGGATATCGGCTGTTGAAAAATATCTAGAGTTCCAATTATTTGATGCCCCAATGCAAGTGAATAGACGCGTAGACGGGCGACCAGCGGTGCATCTTACCGAATTTATGCAGTTTGTCAGTACAAGCGCCGACCTCCTGGAGGGCCTCCGCAAGAGTATAGGGTCGGTCCTTATTCGAACTTAACAGAGGGCTGAGCACCCTCTCTAAGAAGCCTTTGCGGGTATGTGAGGCATTGAGGACTTGAACAGAGGAAATCGTGCATGGTAAGGTGGAATTTTGGTCGATCTAAACAGACTAACGTTTAATGCCTGCGATTTGTAACATCCGGGACTTTTAGACATTCGGGCTTTCCTAACCAATTCTCCCAATCTGGCTTGCGCCTTCTGATATATGGCGTGGACTCTCTCGTTCACAGCCTGTTGTCGTTCCTCCAAGACCTTGGGGTCCTCGTTTTGTTTCCGAAGCCGCTCGAAAATCTGCCCGTTGGAGAGTGCCGTCAGTTAGTGTGCTAGAAAGGTAATAACAAAGAGAAACCTAAGGATAGCCATACGCCGTCATCATCCTGCAATGGTGAAGCCATTTCGGCTTCGTCAATGGCTCAATGCCGGCTCAGGCACTCAATTTTTGCTGATGCTTTCCCATCATCATCGCGAAGAGCCGGCACGCACATCGTCTGCTTTGGCCATCCTGGCGCTCACGTGACGCTGGGCTTGGCCAACTTCAGGGAGACTTCGCCGTGAGGACGTCACAGCATCATTCCGTCTTCACCCAGCAAGACGACAGGCCTTTCCACTCATTTCCGCCAGTCTTTCATTTCGTTATTTTCTGGAACAACTTGCTAACTCGGTGTTTGCGCGATTCTAAACTATTGCTCGTAACCATCTACACCCTTGCGGTTTACCATCATGGCGACCAAGGCTGCAACCAAGCGGGTGGGTTCAGAGAGACAGAATCGCAAATAGCGAATGCTAACATTGTCTTGTAGCTGACGCGCGAATACCAAAATATTCAAAAGAACCCGCCTCCATACATCACAGCTCATCCCTCGGAATCAAACATCCTAGAGTGAGAGAGCCCCGTCCTTCCTTGGCCCATTTTTGGTCGTTCCTAACAAAATGATGGCTTCAGGTGGCATTACATCCTGAAAGGTCCTCCGCAAACGCCGTATGAAAATGGCCAATACTGGGGAACCTTGATGTTCCCGCCAGACTATCCCTTCGCTCCTCCTGCTATTCGCATGCATACCCCGAGTGGTCGCTTCCAGCCGTCATCTCGACTCTGTCTCAGTATCAGCGATTTCCACCCCAAATCATTTAACCCCGCCTGGGAAGTATCAACAATTCTTATCGGGCTCTTGTCCTTTATGACCAGCGAGGAGATGACCACCGGAAGCGTTAGCGCTTCGGAATCGGAGCGCAGATTACTCGCTGCACGGTCACGATGGTGGAATTCAACTGGTGGTGGGTCCCATACCAGCGCCGTTCCGGGTGTGACCTCGACCATAAAAGGCATCGCGAATATCAAAGCTGGTGACGGCGGTAAAAAGTTTCGTGCGGAGTGGCCTGAGGTAGACGAGGAGAACTGGAAATGGATGAAAGACAATCGCATCGACACCGCCACCGGTCAGATTTTGCCAGATCCCAATGCCACATCCACAAATTGCTCGCCAGAGACAAGCGCCTTGCGTCGTCGGCCAGCTGGAAGCGCTGCAAGCTTGGGCGCTGTCATGGAGGGAGGGCAAGTCGCTCGTGACGTTGGTCAAAGCTGGTTCCGTCGACACAAGGTCTGGGTTGGCGTCTTGATGGTTCTGGGCTACGCGATGTTGGCACGGTTGTTCGACGATATCCGTGTCTAAACCGCGCGCATTCGCACCCTTTCTCTCAACAACGCGTTTTTACTATTACCGGAGCCGTCACTGCTTGGCATCGTTCGCCGTATCTCTTCTTTAATCTATGCGGCGGTATACATATGGGACAATTCATTAAGGGGAACTGGGATGGAATGACTTGAATTTAAGCGATGGGATTCGGATGCATCTGGCGTTGGATCTAACTTGTGGTTGATGGTAGACCGAATTTTTTACTAATTTTCCGTGCTCTCCCTGCTCTACTTGAAAGTAGCAAGGATTGCTGAATATTGCCTAGCTTCCGAGCCTACAGAATCCAGCATTTATCATGTGCAGTACATACCTAGTGTAGAAATAATCTGTAGTTTGGTATACAACCGGGGTTCATCTCGATACTACTCAACACCAAGGCTTGTCGAAACAGCGAGCTTGCCAGGTTATCCCTCCTTAGAAAGACTGCATGCTACTGGCCAGGGATTTCCACGGCGCTGCAACTGAATCTCTCCATTGGAGTGTTGTTAGTTTTCCCTCTGTTCTTGCTTGGTGTAACCACACTGTTCTTTTCTCTTTAGAATTGATTCTCGATTGCTTGCAGGAATGGCTGAGTCTAGGGTCTAGCAGGGTGTTGGGCAAGGTAATCTCCCAAATCAATGGAATTAATGAGACATCAACGAAGCTGGGATTTCACGAGGAAACCAGCCCGCAAATGAATTGCAGGATAGCATCATGATGGCATTCACAGCCGTGGACATTCTGGATGGACGGCTGGATCTATTATATGTGCATTCGTCGGCACTATTCGCAATCCGGCCACACGCAGATGGGCGGCATTATTAAACGGTCGATGATCAGTGGATGGAGGGAGACGGATGCCGGCGAGATTGCTGGCGTTCTCGAAGTGTCAGCCCTGGAGGTTCTCGGGTATCCCAATTGGGCAAATGTTGAAAGCGAGCAAATGATTTGCGGGCAAAACGGCGTTACCGAACCTGAATCCACTCACCGGGAAACTTGACGAACGGCCGCATCTTCATCTTCAAGGTCGATTCACTCTCATGAGCAGGATGTCCAGCTCGAAGAAACACAGTGCGCATCCTCACAGAACTGTCTGTGTTTTACTTCGTAGGAGTGATGACAACTAGTTAGATGTTGTGTGTTCGACGAGCTGCGAGCCAAACGACCAAGCAAGAGGAAAAAGCAAGTGGCAGCAAGTCATCAACCACTCGCAGCCATGAGATCGCCGTCCAGGCCTCGCTGGCAAAAACTAAACCCAACCCTGACCCAAACGTCCTCGTCTTCCAACAATATCCATCACCTCTCAAGCTCGTTCTGCTCTTGCCGAGTCCCACCCTCCACTGTATCATCAATCACTTAGTCAGATTTCGAACCCTCTTTGTATCTCCACTGCCGCCCTGCATCCTCGGGAAGTCCCACCGGTTCCCTCAATTTCTCGCCCTCGCGAACCCTGGTTGTCCATTTAAACGAGCTGCCAAATAATGCACTACGCCTGTTAGGGCTATCGCAGGGTCTCTAGTCGTGTGTACATCTGCCGTGCAAAACAAAAATTAAAAAAAGGACAAACGGCGAATCTCCCTCGAGGCCAGGGGGGCACCACATGGCCGCTGTCCGACGGTCGTTCGCCGTCGGGTAACCACAGAAGCAAGGGACGTTCCTGTTGCCCTGTGCATAACATCGAGCTTGGGCCTTGGCTGACGTTGGGTCTCTGCTCTCTCTCTCTCTCTCTCCTGCGTGGCTGCAATGGACCGTCTGCGCAAGCAAGGGAGCAGTGCGACGCCTCATTCTGCTTCCAGAGCTCCCTGTAGGTTTGGTCACATATATACTACTACGTACCTGTTACATACCCTTCTTTGTTCCCTCTCGTACCGTTTGGAATGGCGCAATTTTGAGCATCTTTGTCTCATTTTTGGGTCCTGCTTGATCCCCAGGTCTCTCCGTTAACCCTTTTTGGCTCCCTGCTGCCCAACATTTACACGCCCGTTCCCCTTTTGCTACCCGTATTCGTCCCCCCCTGTCACTGAAAAGCATATCTTCCCCATGGGGAAAGGCTTTTGATCTTCGGATTTGCAGGGATGTGGGTCGTTGATTGATAACCTTATGGGCGGTTGTGCAAGAAATCAGGAACGACATTAGACTTGCATCGTTTTTCTCTATAATTAGAAGTGGCCGTAACACCTGGGCAGTTGCACTAATCTTACATTGCCTGTCATATTGTCTTTAGGTCCGACGAAATCAATCCCGGCAAACGACCTGCCATCGTTCACTTTCATCGACCACGACGATGACCTGCCCTCTAAGCGCATCAAGGATGCGAACGCCCGAAAGGCGATTCGATCCCATGTGATGCGGGATGTCCGCCGTCGGGAACGACTTGCTGGTCTTAAACGGGTCTCGAAGCGAGACAAAAAAGCCCAGGCAAATTCTCCTGTGCAATCTACACAACCGAGCGGTCAATCGCCACCATCCCATCCGGGCATATCGCCTGGCGCTGGGTCCACCATTGTACTACCCACAAGGTCGAGAAAACCTCCTGCATGGAATTCACCTGGCTTTTGCTGGGACCGCTTTCCGAGCCCGTGCTTGGAACCGCGCGCATGGGATTTTGATCCGTTTTGGACCTTACCTGGTTCAGATGAGATCAAGCCCGTCATTAACGATCTTATGAAGCACTGTAAGTGTCTTGCCGTTTCTTACTCTACTCGGCTTTTTCTCTCGATTGTCGAATATCAAAGGTTTCACGGGAGAAACTCCACTCAGAGTGAATGAATCGCTCTAATATCATGACCATCTCTTGTGTAAATTCATCAAATGTGGCTGATGAATTGCCTGACATATTTCTCAATATTGCGATACTAAAGGAGAAATTAAAAAAAAGGGAGGCCTATAAATTTATCCTCCCATATTGTTTTTCTTTTGGTCCTGTATTTTTCATTTTAATGAGGTGCAATTGTCTACTGTGACGCTCGCTTACAAGGGAAAGTGATGTATGTTATGCTACCTATGACATTCCCCGTTGAGGCGAAACACCCTCAAGAAGTGCAGACCCGATTAGAAACGATAATCGCGAATGCGGCGGTAGAACCTGGTCCGTTTTTCGCTAATCTGTGCCTCACAGCGGCACACAGAGCTATTCTTCGGAGAGATTTGGTTGAGTATTCGAAAACGGAGGACAGAACTGTGCCCGAAGTGGATTTGTATATCATGAAGGCGGAGTCTATCAAATGCATGAATAGAAAATTGCAAAACCCAGATACAGCGGCAGACTACTGGGCTTTTGAAACTATCGTCTTTCTAATCACTGCTGCTGTGAGTTTTTGCCCTGTTTCGCTGCTTTCTCCGCAGCCGTGTGTCCAACTCCTGTGCTGCATTGTCTAACTTTGGCGTACTGTCTAGGTGACCGTTGGTATGTTCAACGAAGCTCGGATTCATTTCGAGGGCCTTAAAAAGATGGTAGAATCCAGAGGAGGAATCACTGCCCCAAGCTTTGAGGCAACTCGCACCCTGGGGGGCATTCTATTGTGGGTGAACTCCTAAGAAGTTCAACTATGTGTCGTGTCTGACAGCGGCTCTCTAGGTCCGATGTTAAGATTGCCTGTGGACTATTGCGTCGCCCGTTCTATCCGATAACGTGGGAGATACAGCAAATCCCCAAAGCTATGGTAGACCGCTTATTTCCTCCCAAGAACTCTCCCTTGTATAAGGTGGCCTCTAAACTACGAAACAGTCCCTACCTTAGTGATGCGCTCAAAGCAGCAATTGAGAAAATCCGTGAAATGGTGTTCTTTGAGAATTTCAACCGCGAAGATCGCACCGGCCTTACTAGCGAAGAGCTCGAGTTCTTTCGTCTCCGTGTCCATGAACTAGAGCACGAGCTCCTGGACTATCCGTATCGGATTTTCAAACCCTCCGCGGATGGCGACGTTGATATACCCCCGGTCGAAGGCGTTGCTCGATTAGCTTCCATCTGCTACATCAGCTGCAATTGCGTAGTCGCACCGCCAAACTCTGGCATCGGAAGAGCCTTGACGACACACATAAAGCTAGTACTGGAAAAGTGCCCACCAGACAAGCCAACTCGGCTCGTTGATGATTTGCTCGACCTACTCGCCTGGGCTGCCTTTGTCGGCGTCCAGTCAGCAGGTGACCAATTAGAACGACCGTGGTTCCTGTATCGAATCAGGCAAGTCGCACAGCTACGGGGCTGGAGGACTTGGAGCGAAGTGGAAGAGGTGGTTCGCGGTTATATTTATGTGCCGAATTTTCATGCGGTGTTCTGGAGGAGGATTTTTGAGGAGGCCATGTCGGTTTCGGTAATCATAGAGGAGCCTTACTGAATTTGGGAAAGGCAATTTTCTTGGGGAGAGACATACGCTTGCTGTGGCATAGAGCCAGCAGATCTATCTGCAGACTGGGTACAAATCACGCTCACAGAGCCTCGCTCAAAAGTTTCCTAGGAGAGCACATAATAGAGCGAATAGTAGGGGGCATCCTGAACCCCTTATCCCGGGTTATTAATGAACATGTCTTGAGAAGCTAACTACTGAAACAATTCCCTCCTGGACTTAACTCTGCTATATTTTCAGAACAATTCAACTTATAGTTAATTTGATTTGTGAAGTTCATGAACATAATCCGGTGCGATAGCGTCATATCACGTGGAGGCGGTTCTAATCTTATCAGTAGGAAAGATCTTTTTCTTGAGCTGTTAAAAACAAAACTTCGAAAGTTGCCTCTTAAGCTAAGTGTTTTCAAGCATTCTAAAAGAACCACAACAAGTCCTTTGAAATCAGGAACTCACGAATAATCTTCAGCCGTAATGGGATGGTTCTGGGCTTCGTCTCCAAGTGGGAGCGTTCCTGCTAGGCAGGAAGCCATTCCATCAAATTCCCGCCCGGTAAGCACGAGATGCATATATCTGCATATTATCTTCAAACCACTTATACAATTCGTCTCCAGTCTGCGTGTCCAGTAATGCACAATGCCCCAGAACAACAACAGCAACCAGCACAATCCTCATGTCCCGTCCGCGCACCCGACTCCCCTTTCTACGTCTCTCCATCCTCCCAATCAAACGCCTCCGCGCCACCGCCTCCACCAGCTTCACCCCCAGCCGAAAAGCAGCAGTCGACCCTCTCAAAGCTGAATCCGCTCAACTACATGTTCTCAAACATATCCCAAGCGCGCGCGCCCAACCAGACCGTCGACCTATCCGTCGAACGGGAGCCGTCGTCGATCCCGCGCGCCGACGGCGAGGGCGGCAACTGGGAGTATCCGTCGCCGCAGCAGATGTACAACGCCATGCTGCGCAAGGGATACACGGACACGCCGCAGGACGCGGTGGAGGCGATGGTCGCGGTGCACAATTTCCTGAACGAGGGCGCGTGGCAGGAGATTGTGCAGTGGGAAAGTACGTTTGCGGGCGGGCTGAAGAGCGGGTGGGAGAAGTGTCGGCGGGGTGCGGAGAATCTGGAGATGGAGCTGGAGAGGGAGCGGGCGCTGGGGTTGGCGTCGGCCGAGCAGCCGAAGCTGGTGAGGTTCATGGGACGGCCGCAGGAGAGGACGCCCAAGGCTTCGATGTTGCAGGTTCTGGCGTGGATGTATCCGGCGAAATTTGGGTAAGAGGAAAAAGAAAAAGAAAAAGATCTCGACACGAGAGTGCTTGGAAATGGATTTGAGCTGATTTCGATATTTTTTCTTAGCACGGCTCCGCCATTTGACCGCCATGACTGGTACGTCTTGCGCCAGACGCCATCTGGACCAAAGGAGGTTCGCTACGTGATCGACTATTACTCCGGTCCGCCTGAACCGACTGGTGAGCCGGTTTTCTATCTCGATATCAGACCAGCCCTCGATACGCCTACTGCGGCCGTCGAACGGCTCATGAAATGGGGCGGCGATGTATGGTGGAGGGCTAGCGGCGGCACAGCGAGGGAGTCGCGCTAAAGACGATTACGAGGATATACCCTATGTACTATACTATGATTCCGTGTTGTTTCTCTTCTTTTGCCGCGGTGCATGAGCATTACAAGCTTCTCCAAGAAAAAGGTAAAATGGGCATGGTGTTTTAGGGTGATGTCAGTTGATGCTTTTCTTGTCTTTCTCTTATATTGTATTAATTCCTGGGTGATGCTTGAAGGTGATTGTTGTTCCCACTCCTTTACCAGCTTCAGTATGCTCAGTTCAAATCAAACCTGACTTGTTATTGCTGCCCAGCTGTTTCCAAAGGAGTGCTTGAATGTGGTCTGATGGAGGGAGAGTTTGAGGTGCCATTATTCACATGCATAAAGATAGCAGCAGTGTTACAGGAGAGTCTAACATGTACAATCCAGTTTTGTATGATCTAAAGGTCATCCATCCAGAGAGGTCGGAAACGGGATATCTTCTGTTCCGAAGCTATACCATCCATCGCAACCACTTCTGTGCCCTTTAATACAAGAACTCTGTGAAAAGAATAGGGCTGTGTGTTATTAACGAGTCCAGTAGCGGGATTACTCTGCTCAAAGGAACTGGTGGGATATTGAACTCGGCTGGTTCATCATGCAATTGGCTGCCTCCGCCATCACACACTCTCTTCGATGCATCACATGGACATAACACACTTGATTGGGATGATCAGCAACACCCTTCCAAGGCTGAGATTCAAGCCAGACCTTGCAGGCTGCAGCCCAACCCTTGACTCCTTGAGAGTGAAAGCAAACTCTCAGCTAGTCTCAGCCTTATGGCAGCCAATCTGCAAACAAAGTACATTAGATGAGAGAGGATGGTGAATGGCAGACTATCTGTCAATTGGAATGGAATCCAAACTGGGCTTCCCTGGTGCTACTGTCATTCCACACTCAACTGATGGTCTCAATAGCTGATCAGCTAATGGCACATTGTTGTTTTCGTTTTCCCATCACTTTCGGGAGATCATCTGAGCACATGATGTCGATGATGTGCTTGTCCTGTGCATTCATTGCTTCGTCCTGATGGCAGGTGAGTCAGAGTGCTGTTGTTTGCAGTCAGAAAGAATGAGGTCCTCGTTTCAATAGTATCGCTCTGCTGGCTTTGTCGGGGCTTGAAGAACTACACAATTGAAGCTCTCTTTCCCTTCGACTCGGAGAACTCGCAGCTTCTTCGGGTGATCGACAATCAACCTACTTCTCTCCTTCAGCTGACCCTCTCAGCGCTTACTTACTTAAACCTCACAACTGCTCTGTTATATGAATTTTAGCTCGCACTCTAGAGAAAGAGTCTCAAGACGATTTGATATGCCCCCAGGGTGAAGCTTCCGGCCATGTCGGAATCTCCTTCGTCATCAACTGCCCGCGCACCGAAGCGACCTGGCGTCTGCTACATCCCAGAACAAATCGACAGAGCAGCCCTCACTAGCCCACCTACAGCTCGAAATACCCCCCTTGCCTTGACCTTGAGGGATGTCAGGACCTTATTCTCCGTCATACCCTTGCTTCCAAACCTTTTCAAGCCCTTTTCTACCGGCCGGAGCAGTGATGAGCTGAGCCTTAAAGGCCGCAATCCGATTAATCTTATCGTCTTGGCCGTCGTGACGTTGCTGGGTTTCCTGGTATTTATCTTAATGGGCCTCTCATTCTTAGTTCTTCCAGGGCTCCTCGGCGTTCCGGTTTCCCTGCTCCTGTGGGGACTGGTATGGTTGATGTGCGCTCCGCTTCGCGGACCAAAACTCATGTATTCGAGCTTGGAAGGTGACCATATTATTAACGCGGCGAGACATCAAGATGAGCGCTGGGTATTCGTCAATGGGATTCTTCAATCGTATGTCGTTGCTCTCCTCCCCGTTTGCTTTGACTCGCTAGTCTAATTTACCTTTTTCAGACATTACGGACTCAGGCTAAACTGTGACCGTCTCGCTCAGATCTTCGGCCGCCCCATCATAGGTATTCATAATCCCACGTATGGCCTCATCGGCGATCTGCTCGAGTGTATCATTCAACGATCCTTCTCCTTCAATAACTATAGCATCCGGTTTACCTATGATCATGTAAAAACGTTCTTGGTCGATCCAACCGTCCACAAAGTTGTCCTCGTTGGACATTCCCAAGGAGGGATAATCATTTCCATGGTGTTGGACCTATTGTTTATGGATCTTCCTGCGGAAAACATGGCAAAGCTGGAGGTATATACGTTTGGGTCCGCAGCGTCTCATTTCAACAATCCTCTTCGTGCAATTACCCCGTGCACTGGTGCCGCTCGTACCGGAGTCATTCAACATATTGAGCATTATGTCAATAGCGAAGATCTTGTTCCTCGATGGGGAATCCTGTACAACGTTCGCACAATATTGGAGAATAGATTTGCCGGAAAGATATTCATTCGCATGGATGCCACCGGACATATGTTAAACCAGCACTATCTCGATTGCATGTTTCCTCTTCCGGGAGATCAACAGAACAGCGCCGAGCCGAGTTTTTTGGACGAGATTGTTGAGGTTGATGAGGCAACACCCGATACCCGAGACCAATTTGCCCACCGGAAATTGAATGTCCCCGCGAGGGATTCTTGTGCAGAAAATGGACGATGCATCTCGATGAATGAGGCCACAGTTGATGGTAGCATGATCACAGCTGTAAAAACGGTCAGGGATCTCAGTAGGCTGTGGAGATATATGGAAGGGAAAGATCCAGATGACGAAGGCAGACCAGGGGGCTGTCCTTGTGCCAACTGAAGGTCCAGTAGACCCAACAACTTTTCATTATGTATACATTGCAGGAATCCACTACATTTTAATTATTGATACAGTGAGGGTGATGGGATGTCAGCTTCAGATGGGAAACATGTGACGTAGTGAACTTTCTGCCGACATTCAGCCAAGAAGCCTTGCTTCTCCACGAGCTAAAAAGTACGTCGGCTTCTCCAGCACCACAATGCAGTCCCATTCCCAGTGCCTAGTTTCTCTGTGATGATAATTGATCATTATCTGAGACTTGTTGCCGTATTCATGATCACTACTTGTGTTTATTTTTCATGAGAACATGAGAACGGCCCTCACTGCAGGCCGCTTTTGCATCCGTCACCAATGTCGCCCAAATTCACCTAGATCTGCTCTGCGCTTTCGAGATCTCCATTCCAGCGTCCGCGCTACCCGGTCCATATTACCCCGATTCTCGTCCCCGAATCCCCGCTGGAATTGGAAATGCGTATGGAGACGGGGCCCCAATCGCTCGCCGCCCGTGGGTGTGGCGCTGCTCGCTACTCTGACGCCGGTCGCGTTTCTCGAACTCGCGGAGAACGGAAACGGCGACGATGACACGACGGGCGAGCTAGAGATGCTCGCCGCATCTCGCGAAGAGGCTCGAAAGACTGTACCGGAAGACGCCAATGTGGTCGTCAGGGGGCTCTGGCGCGTGTACATATTCCTGGATAGATATGTGTTCGAGGTGGTTGCGACGGGAATGCGGTTCTTGCATCTGGTGGCTATATTTGTTCCGGTGATTGTTACGGTGCCGGCTATATGGTTCGGAGGGAGGGTGAGGGACCGGGACGATGAGAGATCTGGGACGCTGTGGTGGTACGAGTTCCTGGTGTCGTCGATGGAGCGAGCAGGGCCTGCGTTTATCAAGGTGTGGACACTCCGTCGAGCTATCTCTTCCAGCTTCCGACGCTGCAGTGACTTGGATTCATGCTGATCTTTTCTTTTTCTTATGGTCTACAGCTGGGCCAGTGGGCAGCATCACGATCCGACATATTTCCACCCGAACTGTGTGCGCTGATGTCTTCGCTTCATTCCCATGCGCCGGCACATTCGTTTCGCGTCACTAAGCGCACGATCCGGAGAGCATTCAATGGGCTTCGATTTGAGGATATATTTGAAGAGTTTGACCCTGAGCCCTTAGGCGTCGGCGCGATTGCACAGGTCTACAAGGCGAAGCTTCGGCCTGACCTCGCGGCACTGAATGAGCGAAATTTAACCGACAATCCCCTCAAGTTGCGGGAGAAGGTTCGCAAGAATGTTGATGTTTTGGTGAAGAGCACTCCACAGCGGGTCCCTTCCTCGTACGTTGCAGTCAAGGTGCTTCATCCTCGAGTCGACAGGATTGTGCGGCGTGACTTGCAGATAATGATGTTCTTCGCCCGTGCAATCAATGCTATTCCGACTATGGAATGGCTATCGTTGCCTGACGAGGTGGAGAAGTTTGGTGAGATGATGAAATTACAGCTGGACTTGCGGATTGAAGCCACCAACCTATCTCTCTTTCGAGAGCACTTCAAGTCGCGGACTACAGCTTGGTTTCCCTATCCGTACACAGAATATACCACAAGGGAGGTCCTTGTGGAAGAGTTCGCCCAGGGAATCCCGTTAACCACATTCCTCAAAAATGGGGGAGGGGTTTATGACCGCGAAATCTCACGCGAAGGCCTCGATGCATTCCTGCACATGCTTCTCATTGACAATTTTGTGCATGCCGATCTTCATCCGGGAAACATCATGGTCCGTTTTTACAAACCTGGACAGTTGGACTTATCGATACGGGGGCATCCCTTGACAGCGGGTGCGAAGGAAGCTCTCCAACGCGATGCCCCGGAAAAGGTCCTTTCAAGGCTTGCCGCACAAGAGGAGAATCCCGATGCCTGGAAGCGCGAACTTGAAAAAATAGACGCCGAAGGTTACAGGCCGCAGATAATCTTTATCGACACAGGTCTGGTCACCGAGCTTAATGCGACGAATCGGCGCAATTTCCTTGACTTGTTCCGCGCCATCGCTGAATTTGACGGGTATAAGGCGGGACACCTTATGGTCGAACGCTCGAGGCAGCCCGACACTGTCCTCGACCCGGAGATATTTGCGCTGAAAATGCAGCACCTTGTGCTTGGCGTCAAGGGTCGAACGTTTGCCTTGGGTAATGTGAAAATCGGAGATGTGCTGAGTGAAGTTTTGTATCTGGTCCGGGCGCACCATGTACGACTTGAAGGTGACTTTGTCAATGTCGTTATTTCGATTTTGTTGCTGGAGGGAATCGGGAGAAGCTTAGACCCTGATCTCGATTTATTCAAGAGGTGTGTTGCAGCTCTTTCTTTTTCTTTCTGTGACTCTTGGCTGACAATCCCGTCTTGAACAGTGCGTTACCGATCCTTAGACAATTGGGCTCGGGTACTACCCTCCTCAAATCCGTCCGTGAAGGCGACACGTCCATGTTACGGGTATGGATGGGCCTTGAGGCTCGGAGCTTCCTCCAGGCCAGTATTGACAGCGTCGAGTGGTGTGTCAAGTATGACCAACTATCTCCGAACATATGATTTTTTTTTCTTGAGGAATCATGGCTGCTGTATGACAACCTGGCCTTCCTCAAAGCCATGCTGTGCTCATGTGTTCAATTGATACACCCTCCTACTATACATGTTTTAATATAATGGGGTTGGCTGGGTCTTGGTATACTTGATGTGGCATTGGAGTTTATTTCCTGTTAGACTATCCTTGGTTATTGCATCTGCGGACATATCTTCATCATCGTTTGCTGCTTTTGTCATGATATAGAGTTGGGTGGAATGGTTCTTGGCGCACAGATGTGAATATATCTCCCTACCCTAAGTTTATATACGGAGTATCCTGGTGGCTACTTTCGCTGATACTTTCGATGCGAGCGATACCAACCTCGCAGTTATGCATTTCCAAAGTCCAGACACGATCATCGTCATCTGATGCCCAAAAGGGGCCGTATGATCAATGGCTGTCCTACTTCAGGTGCGCGAAAGAGAGACAGGAAAGTCTAAGCCACCAAAGATAACAAACTGATATTGCAACTCACAAAGGGACGCTGAGAGTATATATCTCTAATCTAATCGGGGTTGCGAATGGAGCATTTGATGTGTTACCGACTTCCCGCTGGATCGGACCCAGTCGGAGCTTCTGGCCTGAGCACGTTTAAACAAGCTTGTTTGCTGACCTCGTACAGAGGACTCTGACCTAAAGGCTACAAATGAGCCCTTTAATTTGCATGCTTAGAAAGCAGAGGTCCGGCAACCCCACAACTTAGCGTCACTGATTCAATCGTTATCAAGCTGGCTAATAGTTCAATCCTCCAGTTTGCTTGCTTGATAGACTGAACAAAGCTCATCTTGCCAAAGGGGAGCTCCCCGATGGTTTTCATTCTGGCCTGGTTCGATATCGGCCAAGCAACAAAAATACATCAATATCTATTCTTTGGAGGCTCACATGAAAAACTCTTTTATACAGTCCACAAAAAGTGGCTATGCTCAGTCGTCAAACGCCTATGGATAATTGGGGAAACAGTTCCCTAATTGGTCGGTCGTGTTGCTCCGCCGAGCTTTGGGGAGTTGCTTCAAAGGAGCAAGGGGCGGAATTTGCATCTAGTTACCATGTCGCCAAGTTAATAGCCGGATAGGTTCGACACACGAGCGCCATCCACTGATGGGTCTTCCGCGACTGTGAACCAACCCAAGGCCAAGGCTCCGGGTCTCAGCTTTTCCACGGACGCCCAAACTTGACAGATACAATGATGGCAGCCCGTATCCAAATGAACTGCACGGGTCGCCTTCTCCTATTGGCTGCAGACGATAAGCCTTTCTCACCGCGCCGAAGCGATCAGGCATCGTTACTTTCTCGGCAGAGATGAAGAAAAATCGCGATTACACGGATGCATTTTAGCACGAAGAGGTGGATGTTCAGCCAAGTACGGAGTACACATGCACATGCAGAAGAGCGCTCTAGTCACACGGGAGGCTTGTCACTGGCCTTGACTACTTCCAAGACGTAGATCGACTGCCTTGGCTGGCTGGAAAGGACGAATCGGCTAGGAAAATAGGAGAATGCTTGCAAGATGGCATTCATTGCAGGCGGCCAGCTAATCTGCCAATACCTTTGCCGAGACTTTTGCGTGAAGAGGCTGTCGACGAGAAGGCAGGCGTCAATCACTCAGAAGATATAAAACCCCCGAATCATCTCGGGCGGCCTTGAGGATTGAGATTGAAAACAACGAAGAGTCGTGAAGCTCGCGTTCTCTCAGACTCCTATTCTTCAGACTGAATAGCTGTGGTGCCCACCTACAATCGGTATACATTTTTTCAACACGAAGGGGGCCTTCGACGATGTGTTCCTGTCCCACCGCCTTGCTCAGAGAGCCTCTCCTAGTTAGCGAAGATTTCTTTGCCGGCCCTGAAGCTCTTCATACGCCAGCACCTTCGTCCCCTCATATCCTCGTCATCGGCGGAGGCGTAACCGGGCTAACGACAGCCTGGCTCCTCTTGGACCGCGGTTATCGTGTTACCGTCGTGTCCAAAGAATGGGCAACGTACGGTTCTTCGCAGCGACTTACCTCCCAGATAGCGGGTGCCCTCTGGGAATTGCCACCAGCAGGTTGCGGTCCGCAAGCCGTGCAGGAGAAACTCGAAATGGTTCAAAAGTGGGCATTAGAGAGCTTGAGGATTTACTGCAAGATGGCAGAGAACGAAGAGCTGGCGGCAGCGTATGGTGTCAAGGTGACCATGTGCACGTCGTTCCACACGAATAGGATTGTTGACGACCTGGTTAAATCTAAGAAAATGGAGCTGGTCTTGGAAAGCAAGTTAGATGGATTCCATTGGGGAATGGAGTTGCTGGATAAATATGGAGCAAATGTCAATTCCCATGGCGGTTTGAAGGACGCATATGAGCATGTAGCTCCCATTATTGACACCGACGTTGCGATGTCCTTTTTGATGAGACTTGTCAGGAGTAAAGGAGCGGAGCTGCATACCGACATCATCCACGGAGATTTACTAGATCAAGAACAAAACCTCCTACGGACTTATCATGCCGATGCAATTGTGAACGCCACGGGAGTCATGGCATCCCACACAGCCTCCGATGAAACGGTTTATCACCTCCGAGGCGCGGTACTGCGAGTCATAAACGATGGAACTGATTTCCCACGAGTCACCAATGCCATGCTCGTATCGACTGAGAGTAGGGCAGATGGGAACTTCAAAGACATGGCCTTTATTGTGCCCAGGAATGACAACATCCTTATCCTCGGGTCCATCACGCAGCCAAATCAATGGCGGTTTGATTTGACGCCTGAATCTCCAGAAATCAAAGACATGCGCAAACGTTGCGAAGATTTGCTGCCTGTTTTGAAGAACGCACGACTTGATCCAGCATACCCCTTGGCGCAAGGCGCCCGGCCGTATCGAATGAAAAACGTTCGCGTGGAACGCGAGACTAGAAAAGGAAGCAGCGGGAGGCCAAGTCGCATTGTACACTCGTATGGGCATGGTGGGGCAGGTTGGTCTCTTGCGTTTGGCTCTGCGAGACAAGTTGGGCAGTTGGTAGAAGAAGTGCTGAGAATTAAGCCTAAGGCGCAAAATGATTTCATGGCAAGATTGTGAGTCCGGAGGATAGGTGTAAGGGGAAGGTCTTAGTAGCCCCCAAAATGCCAGTCATTTCTGTCAATGCCTCCCACAACAATCTCGAACGCCCTGTTTTCTCCAGTTTTATTTCTTTTCAAGATGTTTGGATATGTGGACACAACAATTCCATCATGCTAAGGGAAGACTGGCTCTTTTATGTAGAGTGTTTTTAGTGCTGCAGACTGCAGCTAACTATGGTGTGATCTGCACTGCAGCATGTAAATCGTTGGAACCCAGCCTTGCTAAATGGGATTTCAAAAATGTGCACCATTCGCTAAGACTTGCGTGTGTTCATGGATGTAAGAAACTAGGAGCCCTTTTGACTGAAGGGATAACTTGTTCCTCTGTGGACAGTTGCAGAACAGCTGGCCCCATCTTTGTGAATCAGCAAACTTGAGCTCCCCAACCTTTCAACATAGATGGGGAACACACGCATGTGGCGGGCTGAGAGATCTCAAATCTGGCCAATACCAACAGCATCTTTCGCTTATTGCTAACCTATCATGCAATGTATTTGTTCGCAGCCTGGACCTGTACTCTGTACTCATGATGGTCCATGGCAATAGAGCCACTTGCTTCTCTGCACGTGTGATCCAAAGTGCAATGTTGCACCAGATTTTGAGCTGCCCGTTGGTCCGTACTTAAAGGTTGTCTAAGAATTCTGACCTGTGGGGTAATTTATGTTGATGGTTCTCGAGTACAGTACTCCGTACCGAGTGCAGAGTGGATGCAGAGCTTGACTTATTTGAAGTCATCAATAATCGCATGTGAAGCCGGTAGCAAACTCTCTTGCAACAAACTTGAGAGTTCTGGCTTAAACAGGCAACTCTTTTTCCACTCGCTGAGTCTCTGGACACCCCGAGAAAGCTGGCAGTGAGGGAGCCGCGGATATGGCCACCGAAGCATCACCACTAATCCCACATTACCCCGAAAACGACTCTTGTGCAAGCAATGCGTCGGCACAGCGAAGCCCAAAATGCAGAGACTTTAATGACGAGGTCATGAGAAGTGTCTGGTGGACAATGCCAGCGATGGCAATTGGAATTTTTCTTTCTGCAGCAGATCAAACCCTTGTCGTTGCGTCGTATGGAAAGATCGGCAATGAGTTTTCAGCGTTGAATCAAACAAGCTGGATAGCAACGGCGTGGGTAAACCCCAAGCTACCAAGGTTGTGCAAACCGGGAAACAAGCTAACGGGCAGAACAGATATTTCCTCTCAATAACGGCATTCCAGCCCCTTTATGGGCGGATTAGCGATCTGTTCGGACGCAAAGCAGCGCTATGTCTTTCCTTTGGGCTGTTCGCGCTGGGCTGTCTGTGGTGCGGCCTTTCTAGGTCAATGGAGGAATTGATAGCAGCCCGCGCATTTGCAGGTATCGGAGGGGGTGGTATGACAACTGTAGTGGCGATCCTGCTTTCGGATGTGGTACCGCTGCGGGATCGTGGTACGTGGCAGGGATATAACAACATTGTATATGCATCCGGAGCGGGCCTAGGAGCTCCTCTAGGGGGTGCTTTAGCTGATACCTTAGGGTGGAGGTGGTAAGTCTGAGCTCTATGCGCTGTTGAAAATCCCAACAATTGCTAAGTATCAGTAACTGAAGGTCGTTCCTTTTGCAAGTTCCCATTAGCCTGCTTGCCCTCTTAAACGTCCTGCTCATCCTCAAGGAGCGTCCGCTAGATCGTCAGTGGAGGGAAAATATCCGCCACGTTGATTTCCTTGGAGCGCTGCTCCTGGTCATCGCCATATCGACGCTCTTTCTTGGATTTGACCGGGGAAGTAACAACTGTTGGACAGATCCCCTGGCATACGGAGGTGTAGCTGCATCCGTTGTGTTCTGGGGCCTATTCCTTGTTAACGAGGCCAAAACGAGCTGTCAACCATTTGCCCCGCTAGATCTTGTGTTTTCGCGTCGTATTCTTGCATGCCTACTATGCAACTTCTTCGCCTTTGGAACATACATAGCTCTAACATACAACCTCCCACTGTATTGGCAAGCTGTGGAGTCACTCTCGGCGACAGAAGCCGGATTGCGTCTGTTGCCGGGTATAGTTGCGAATGTTTGCGGCTCTCTCTTCGCCGGATGGGTAAGCACCACGATATCCCCACCCATCCATCATATATTCTTCTAACCGGGTCGATGGCAATTGTAGGTAATGCGTCGAGCATGCGCCTACCGCTGGCTGACCATTTGCTGCTACTTCTTGTTTCTTCTCGGGACTCTTCCCACTATACTTTTCACAGGCCTTCTAGGGCGTAGCATATGGGGTATTTGGATGGGCATGGTGATATATGCGTTTGGTAACGGCATTGGTGGAACAAGCACGCTGGTTGCTCTAAGTAAGATCCTTCATCAACCCGCCGGACCCGGTTCTGAAGCTCATACACACATAGTTGCGAATGCAGCACCAGAAGACCAAGCTGTCGGAATCGCCTGTCTCTATCTCTTTCGATCACTAGGGTCGGGGATTGGAGTCTCAATCTCCGCAACAGTCATTCAGGAGCTGCTAAAGGGATATCTCGCTGAAAAGCTGCAAGGGATTGGCAATGCCGAGGAGATAGTCCGCAAAGTCAGGGAAAGCCTAGACTACATCAACGAGCTCCCTAACGCAGCGCTTCGAGAGGCGGTGAGAATGTGTTATGGCTCCGCGGTTCACGCTAGCTTTTGGGTCATGGCGGTATTTGTTAGTGGAGCACTGGTTGGAGCAATATTGATTAGAGAGACGAAGTTAACGTAATGATGTAACAATATCTCGCCTGCTATTGTGTTTAGTCAAGTGTCGCAGAGATATTGCCCTTTTTTCCGCACAGGCCATGAACCTGTGCTCTGGTCTGACACTCCCAGTTTCGTAGCCGGGTTCATCAACAGAGCTACCATAAAAAAGGCCGCTCTACCATCAGTGGGCCATGTTCGCATAATTCGCCGTGACAAACGGTGGGCGATGATATGCCGGTGATGCTGGGAGATTGTCAAGGAAGAGCGATGGATGGACGTTGAGATAAGATTGTGGCTTTTGACGGGTGGAAATACGGAGTGCCCCGGATTGACGCGTTTAAGGAATGGCTTCGCGTCTTGAACTAAAGTCGGCACTCGCCAGCTCCTTAATGCGTACGGACTAGGAATTAAGGACACGGCTCTGACCTTGACCCCAAACTCCCGCCCCAAAGTTCTTCATCATTAACTGGGCTAAAGCGTATGGAGTACATTCTCACATATAGAGCCGTAAACCGAACTACCAATTCTTGAAACATGAATCGTCGCTTCGCGAGTCTCCATCAGCCACATTGACGCATGAAGAATTCCCACCGAGTGTGGGGTTTAAACCGCCCGGCAAGCACGATTTACGAACTAGGATGGTGTCACTTCACAAGTTCCTTTTCACTGGTGCGAACTATAGGCTTGGAGGAGAATATTGACGATGAGGATAGTAGCAGTTCGAAATGCGTCATTTGGAGCGGTACGGAGCTTGTTGGGGACAGGGGAGGTATGATATGCGTTTGAGAAACCGCTAGGGCTTTTTCTACAGACAGTCCAGGCAGTAAATCCGTATCTTGCATCAGCCTTGTCTCTCCCAAAAAGCAGGATGGATATATATATCATCTATGCTCGCCATTGAATAATTGGATTTTCAGCAAAAACACAAAGAACACCTTCATTTCCTCCAGCCGTTCACATACATTTTCCAGAGCCTATCACACAAGCAAGCAAGCAACAATGGCGACACCCATCCAGCAAAATCTGCAAGCAAAGAATGAAGAATACGTCTCAACATTCGACAAGGGTCACCTTGCCCTACCCCCAGCAAAGAGTTACCTTGTCCGTAAGTGCCCCTGGATAGTCCTTCTAAACAAAAACACTGGAGCTCACATAGCATCAAGTGACTTGCATGGATGCTCGAATCGATCCCGTGGCGGCATTTGGTATCGAACTCGGCGATGCCCATGTCATTCGTAACGCAGGCGCCAATGCCCGTGACTCACTCCGTTCAATCGTCATCTCGCAACAATTGCTCGGAACGAAAGAAATTATTCTCGTCAAGCATACCGGCTGCGGAATGTTAACATTCAAGAATGAAGACGCGCGCGCAATTGCTGAGAGCAATCTTGGTTCTCACATCAAGTCGCAAGTCGAAGAACTGGATTTTCAGCCATTCTCAGACCTGGACGAGGCAGTCAAGGCCGATGTGGAGTGGCTGAAGGGGCAGGGTCTAGTGATCCCTGGCATCCCCATTACTGGATGGGTGTATGAAGTCGAGACAGGAAAGGCTAGACAAGTTGTCTGATTTCTTTTCCGGTCCCAGCGTTTGCCATGTGTAAAAATTGGATTAAGCATGCCGGCTCTAGGGCCGGTAGCCTGTAAAGTGACTTGACTCCAAAGACAAGCAAGCCCATACGAAGAGATATTTTTCTGCTCGTGTTCAGCGCTTGATTATATCGCAATTGACTGTCTTGACTCTTGAATACAAATCTGCCAAATGGAATTTTATGTCAACCGCGAATCGATGCAGGATGATGACCGGAGAAAGTTTTGAAGCCTCCTTCATCCCGGTCTTCACCTTTCTGAGGCCATAGTATATGCCGCAACTTGATTGCCCGAATCATCATAAAGACGACAAAGAAATATGTGCAAAAGAGGATGACAGTCAACACGCAACCGACGATGTTGATAGCTCGGCTTGAAAACGCTTTCCCGATGGCAAAAGTTGCTGTCACCAAAGCCGTGTTTGGGAAAACAAAGGAGAACCAGCCCATCGAGAAAATCATTGTTGAGCGGCCAACCGTTGAAGTATGAGCGAATACTGCTATGAAGAAGAAGAAAATCGCCAGGCTGAAAATCGTATTAGCAAAGAAAACATGTCATTGGCTGTCAATAAGAACTTACCCCCAGAGCCAGAGCGAGGAAAAATAAGCCGTGACGCAAATAATCTTCGCGCTGAGTTCTGCATCGCCCAGAAAACCCTCCGGCACAGCGCGATGAGCATTTCCTCCCATTGTGACAAGGCCCACGGCAGTGAATGCGCTTGGGCCCACAGAAACGAACATGCCAGGCCTCAAATTTTCCTTCGGCAACTTTTGTGTCATCAGCCGGTAGATGAAGGCGGAATACACCATCATAGACACCAGGAAACCAACCCCTTGTACAGTGTTACCTCCAATAATGATGCGCCATGCATTAGACTGAGCTAGTTTCGCGCTCAATGTTCCTGCATACGTACCGACAATCAACATGGGGTACGCTGGAAATATCCAAATAGGAGTCATTTGGGCAATCGTGAACGTCTGTGTAGACCACCTATATCAATCTTAGCATATAACAAGCCACAGAGGCGGACTTTTGCAGCCTACAAGACTAGATATATCCCAGCGGATGCGATCACTGACAAAGCCACGTAACACCAAAACATGACAATCACGGCGTTTTCCAGCCACTTTCCTGCGTGGGCTGGTCCGTATTGAGCGATATTGATGAATATCGTACCGAAGGACACAATAGTCGCTGGCACAAATAGAGACTCTGTCGGGTGAAGGAATGATGCCTTGAAGGTGTATGGAAATAGATAAAACCTTAGCAACAATAACGCCCATAAAATCACGTATAATACCATATTCGTAATGAAGATAAAAATTGCGATGGTATCTAAGCCGTGAAACCGATAGGGAACTATAATAAATTCCAGTTATTTTCAAGTCTAGAAACCAAAAGTTCGTCATCAATAACGGCCTGGAGGGAAGATACCTTTGTAAAGCACATTTGCCAAACCGCCCGTTGCCATCGTCAAGGTGAAGTATGCCCAAGTGAAATGCCTCATTCTCTCTTTCCAAGTCAGACTGGTTGGAAAACTGCTAACTAGGCCGAGCGGAGAGCCCGTAACTATGCTGTTATCACTTGGTACGGGAGGCCCTCTTCCACCTCCATCAGGTTGGTGTTCATTAGTCTGAGCAATATAACTTCGACGATGTCGCGATATCACAGTCGGCACTGGCGACAGTTCATCATCAAAGAGTCCCGGCGGCAACGGACGAGCCGTGGCCGAGTCTTCTTCAATATCTTCAATAGTCGGCGTCCTGTACCCGTCATCGCCAGGTGTGCGCAAATGCCTTGGAAGGTGGGATAGATTCTGCATCTTCCACAACGGAATTCCGAGATGTTGGCATCGCGAACTGCATCAATTAATTGAGAACAGGGCGGCTCTAGGCGAACAACTTAGCCCAGAAAGGAACGAGAAAAAGCTATGTGACAAAAGTGTCGAGCATTGAAATATCCAAAAGAAGGGAAACAGGTTCCCAGAAATGGATAGAAGATCGTGGTGCGGAGTAAGTGAATCTTGACCAAGCTTGGGTTCGTGTGAAGCCAAGCCAATTGAAGCACGCGGGATCATCAGGATGAGGTCCACAACGCCCACTCTATCAGCCCATGATTCGACCTCCAAGACCGCGTGCGGAGTCCTACGTAGAAAAGAATTGTCCCTTGGAGAGACTTTTCTCTGGTAATCCGGGGCCTGGAGCCGGCGAATCCATTGATACGGAGGCTTATCTCGGCATTCACGATGATGTCAGCAGCTCTCCATGTGATTTTCGGAGAGCTGGGCCGGGACGCTCAGCTGCTACTATTCAGTACGGCAGGCCATGAGGTGTCGAGCTTGAATTTAGAGGTCGACTTTAGGCAACGCAGCTGCCCTATTCCGCCGTTGTTGTATTTGACCGGCGAGGTCTAATGGATTCGCGTAAATCGGTTCTCATCACAGGGTGAGCAGCTCTTGAAACAGGCACAAGAGACGCATCCTGGGTAATATGCTCAAGACTATTGCTAATCAGTTTCTTCCATACTATTCAGGTGTTCGCCCGGTGGTATAGGCCACTCATTAGCGATTGAGTTTCAGCGCCATGGACTCCGAGTCTTCGCAACTGCAAGAGATAAGAGCACCATTGCCGACTTGAAAGACCGTGGGATCGAAACGCTGAGCTTGGAAGTCGACAAGGAAAAGAGCGTGCTGGCCTGTCGAGATGAGGTTGTATCACTGCTTGGGCCGGAGAAGGGCTTGGATTATCTGGTTAACAATGCGTTAGTACCTCACTTTCATCTGATATGACGTTTTGAATGGTGGTGCTCTAATAATGCAACCGCATTTCTGAGACATAGTGGTCAAAGTACGTGAGCTCTCCCGTCGAGCGCCCTTGAAAGTGTTAAACTTAAGGCAGATTATACCGTCCCCGCACTCGATGTGAATCTGGATGAAGCACGACAGATTTTTGAAACGAACTTTTTTGCCGTCATAATGATGTGCCAGACATTCGTCCCACTCTTGATCAAAACTCAAGGCACAATTGTGCAAATTGGCTCACTTGCAGGAGTAACGACCCGAATGAAATATGCTTAGATTAAAAGACTGAATTGCTAATTCTCGGCCTATAGGTTATTCCTTATGTCTTCGGCTCTGTGTATAATGCTTCCAAAGCAGCCCTGCATTCTTTCAGCGACACGTTGGGGGTAGAATTGGCACCGTTCGGGTTCGTACTTTTAATGAGATTCAGCTCTTTCTTCAGGCGGGGGATTGCCCCAGTTGAGACACCCACTAACTCTAGTATCTTGCGTAGTGTTCATGTAACAACGATTATCACCGGTGGCGTAAAATCCCGTATCGCGCGCACAGAGCATACCCTCCGGCCAAACTCCCTCTATCAGCCCATCCGCGACGACTATGCTCGTCGTATCACCCACAGCCAACAGGGTGCTATGCCCAACGAAGCCTACGCTAAAACCGTTGTCACACAGATACTCTATGGCTCAGCCCCCTGGAGGTGGATATGGCCTTGGAGCAAGGGGCCAGGACGGAAAAGGTGGATTTGGGCTGGAAATAAAGCGACGTTGGTGTGGTTTTTGAGTGCTGGCTGGGCTTGGGTAGGACTGTTCCAGTGGGTTATCAGTCGGATCTTTAACTTGGGAACGTTGAGAAGAGTTTTCCTGGAAGAGCGGAAAAAACTGAAGAAGACATAAAACGGTGTTCGTTTTTAACATCCTTCAGGTGAACAATTATTACTATGGAGGGGTTGCGGCATATATCTCACCAATTCCTAGGCTCCATAAATCGGAAAATGCATTGTATGATTTGCCAAAAATTCTAGTTTTTCGAAAAGTTATAATGCACAGGGAAGACAATGGAAAGAAAAGCGAATAGAATACATCAAGGTGAATGAATGCTATCATCAGCTATTGGATGGCGGATATCAAGAGTTAAAGCAAGTCAAACAAAAGTCGCTCCAGAGCGTCCCCTTGGTGGATCCTGGCTGGCTTGGGAATCGGCCCTGAATCAAGGGTAAGGGTTCGGTGCAAAGATGCCCATTCAACAGCAGCCTCCGGAATCAGGAGAAATAGCTATTGCCTGGTTCTTCTCCGTCTGCCAGGATGTGAAAGCAAAGGTTAGCAGTAGAGAGAATCGCTTTTGACATGGCACAAATTCGGTCGGATGTGGGACGAGGCAAAGGTTTGGAGCAAAGAGATGGCACTGGCTACAGAGTGCTTAAATACCAAGAGTGAATTCAACTCCAACATCAATATCACGGGCCATCTTAACAACCTTTGAGAACTGAACCGACTTTTCAGCCGCGTTTTGCAAGTCCTCAATGGAGAAGATCTTGAGCCCGGAATCGTTGATCTAAGACCATGTGTTAGTAACATTCTAAGCGCATCTACAGGATAACCTATAGCAATATTCACATACCAGCTGATGGGCCTTCTCCATGTTTGTACCTTGAAGACGGGCGACGATGGGAGTCCGAAGATTCATGTCACGCACGACGTTGATTAGGCCTTGGGCAATGGCGTCGCATCGGACAATACCTCCGAAGATGTTCACAAAGATAGCAGTAACTTTAGGGTCGCTGGTAATAAGTTCGAAGGCCGACTTAATGGCAGATGGGGTGGCACCACCACCAACGTCCAGGAAGTTTGCAGGATTGCCTCCGTTAAGCTTGATGATGTCCATGGTCGCCATGGCCAAACCGGCTCCGTTGACTTCACGAATTAGACCAAACAATGCTAAGAAGCAGGATCGGCGAACACTTACCCAAGCAGCCAATGTCCCCATCCAACTTTATGAAGTTCAATCCAAATTCAGCGGCCTTCACCTCATCTGGATCTTCCTGGGTGGTATCTCTCCAGGAGAATACCTCCTTTTGTCTGAATTCGGCGTTGTCATCAAAGTTGAGTTTCGCATCCATGGCAAGAACCCTGTAGTCTGTAGTCTCAGCCAAGGGGTTGATCTCAATCTGTGTCGCATCCTTTTCCATGAAGACCTTATATAACTTTTGGATGGTGTCCTTAGCCTCCTCGATGCATTGCTCAGAAAATCCCAAGCCAATTGCGATCTTGCGAGCAATTTCATCCGTGACCCCAACGTTGATATCGATCCTTGTGGTTGTGATCGCATCTGGGTTTTCCTTCGCGACGGCTTCGATGTCCATACCACCCTGCGAAGATGAGACTATCACTGGGGACTGAGAAGCTCGGTCCATAAGAACCGCGAGGTAAAATTCTCTTCTGGCATACTTGCGCTCGCAAATGTAAACCGCATTACAGATGCGTCCGCGAGCTCCGGTTTGTTTAGTGACAAGTTTGTGACCGATCATTTGACCCGCAAACATTCGCGCTTCTGTTGGTCTGGCGGGGTGTCAGAACTGGAGGCTTCCGATAATAACAAGAGGACAGACTCACGAGTATAAGATGCGAACGCCTCCTTTCAAGCCATTGTCGAAGGTTCCTTTGCCTCGGCCACCAGCGAGGACTTGAGCTTTGATAACCACATCCTCTCCACCTAGAAAGTCAATTAGACCAGGCATGAGAGGAATTGACGGAAAGCATACCAAGGTGTTTGGCAACAGCCTCAGCCTCATCGGCAGTACGTGCGACTTCGCCCTTGGGTACTCCAATACCGTACTACATTGTTGTTAGCTCCACGCCCTTTCGTGGTTAGGAGCGGATCTATGTGTACGAACAGATTTCAGCAAGTTGGCGGAAAGGTATTCGTGGATGGAGAGATTTCTTCTTTGGCTCTGAAGAACGCTTCTAAGAGGTGTTTCCTATGGGCGAATTGACATTAATATTTTAAAATTGGATAACACAGTAACAATGCAGAAAGACACGTTACAGAAGGGCGTCAACAGAGTACTTACCACCACCGGCCTTAGCGCCGCCGCAATTGGTCTGCTGCGGGCGAGTTTAAACATGATGAAGTACACAGTCTAAATAACAAACAAAAGCAAGCATAGAAAGAATCGTGAGGATTGGGAGAGAATTGGGAGGATGAAGACCTTGCACTGATCCCTACCCCAAGATTTTCCCGCGATACGTCCAGACTACCTAATTGGGAGAAGTGTTCGGGATCTTGTCACAGACAGAGAGCTAAACTCCTTTGGGACTAGAAACGCAAAAGCATTAGTCCGGCGGGCCCAACGATGATGAGACGACGATCCGAGCTACACAGATCTCGGCAACCAGTGGAATTGCTCCAGGAGGGCCTTTAAACATGACCACTTCGACGACAGAGCCTGATATTATCTTTAACCGAGCGAGTGTTGCATTGGCTCGAAGCCAACGGCTTATCGCATCATGGCTCCCTCCGAAAACCCAGGAAGAAATCGCAAATGAAAAAACAGAGGATGAACTACAGCGGGAAGAAGATGAAATATTTACTCCGGTGCCAGAAAAGTACGTCGATCCGCAACCACAATTATTAGGCCTATATTCAAGGCGTTAAAGACATAGCTAACATGTGTGTCTGTCTCGATAGGCTTGGCCTCGGCGCTCCGTTACCAAATAGTCAAACCGATGGCAGTTGGAAGCGCTCAGAACTTAGCTCCAACGACAAATTAAGAAAGCAACTACTGGGCAAGAATGCCAAATCGGTAATCTCAGCGCGGAACCCCAGTGTACAGCAATCGAAACCAAAGCAGCAAGCAAAACAAAACGCAAATCTCACTTCGGATTCCGACGCCGAGGAAGAGAGTAGGTCGTCTTTAGGCGGTCGAAAGAAGACCCAGGGAAGACAATCGAAGGATTCCGGTGACTCCTTGGGATCCGGCATAAGCCCTGGGACAGCGGCACAGAAAAAATCTGGAGGAAAACGACCAGGAAGTTATTTGGACGAGCTTCTTTCTCAACGAACGAAGAAAAAGAAGAAAGTAACTAGCGGGGCGGACTGAAGCATGTACGTGTCGTCTATTTACTGCCGTTTTCTGGAATGAAGTAAGAAGTTCGTTGTAACTTCGTGGCTTGGGTGCCTGGGCCTTTGCCGCCTCTGATGGTCACTCACTTTGAACCGATTGGCTCACCATTGGCTCGCTGCTTTGAGGCGTGAGCACTCTGGATTTGCGCTTGCGTTTGTTCTCCTGGGCGCCAGGAAACTGATCCCTATTTGCCTGGTCCTCAGCGGGTTTACGAAGCATATCTCGCTGCGCCGCAATCACATCATGCAGAAACTCCGTACTCAGTCCCTCCAGTGTTTCAACGACGTCCCGGACAGCGTACATTGTAGCCACCACAAGGCGCAACCCGGACCGTGTGCCGGTTGATCCATATATCTTCTGAATTACGTGCGCTGGAATCTTCGTGTCGCCCTTCGAAGTCGACTGGAGCATTTCGTGTGCAATATCTCTTTTGAGTCCATCGATATCCAATTTCTCCGCCAGCAAGTAAAGCTCTATGAGCTGTTCATACTGAAATTCCACATTTCCACGTTCCTGGCTTGGTAGGGTATCGTGATAAAGCCAATTTGCGAAGTCGCAGAACACATCGGCCTTTACTTCGTCGAGGTCCACGCCCTTGGCGCTTGAAGTTCCTAAACGCGTTCTGAACCATCCTGACTTTTGGGCCAGAATGTGAGAATGTATCAAGAATTCCTCACGTTCGCTACCGACACGGACAGCAACAACAGACCGGAATGGACGGCTCCTTCTCGTTCACCGCAAATTAGAAAATTCCGTGGTGCATTGGAAAGCCTGACGTTTGTTCAAAGGACACTTACATCTTTGTTTCGTCTATAGTGACCTTGGTAACGTGCTTTTGTTGCTCTCCTTGACGTTGAAGTTGCTCGTTCTCGAGACCCGCTGCGTTTGTTGTCTGGTCGTTAGTCTTCGATCGCCGTCTGCGCGAGCCCATGACTGGCGCGTCGTCCTCGTCACTGACGGCCTCCCAATTGATATAGCCCGGAGGCGAAGGTTTGTGTTGGCTCCTTCTGTTGGGATATCGAGGAGACGTCATGTTAGAATGGCAGCCAACGAGGATAGAGACAAAGGAGTTTTGACTGTTGGAAGGCAGAGCACTAGATGTTGAGAGAAAATTCAACAGGGGGCAGGTTGTAGCTTATCAAAATCAAAGAAGCAGAGCAATAGAAAGTGTTTTGTTTTGAGCTCAGTTTTGCTAAAGTGACAATGCTCTCACCTGGATGAGCGCTGAACCTCTCCAGCAACAATTGTTGAAAGCATGCTCGAGTCAGCCATCTGAACTGAGATGAGCTGGATTCTATAATCTTTCAACCTTGAGAGATGGTCAGCCTCAAGGGGTCTCTGATGTGTTGGTCCTCTCAGATCTATGCCTCGACCATTTGGACGCGCACTGAGCAAACTTGTAATTGCTAAACACAGATAACGAAAAGTCCTATGCTGACGCGAGTTTGTTGATAATCCCCGCAAATAACAAATGTCGTACGCGAGCTTACCTCCGGGCAGAGGAGATATTTGCTCAGACGCGTATGTAGAACTTCCAATCCAGAGGCGTCGGCCCGAAAAATTCAGTTCGCCAAAACTTGTGTTTCCTACCAGACCAGGTCCAGGATGTGTATGTATGCATGTACCGCACTACTGTTCATTCAGGCCACAGTTTATCCAGAAGGATGTGTGAACATCAAACTCTACACTGCTTTGCAGAGTAAGACAAGAACATCAAAGCCTAACATCAGGATGAGCACTTCATGATAGATACAAAAAAAGGCAGATCATGCAACTATCAGGCAACTGGGTTTTTACCCCATCTAACTCCAACACAAACTCTCTTGGCTACTCCATCCCATAGAAAATGCAGAGCTGGAAGCTCATACTGATACTTTGAATGCAAGGAAAACAGAACACAAAAACAGACAAGTGTCAGTTGCACACTCAATTACAAGAAGGTATTGGATCCAAATGCAAACAGGCCTGGACAAGTCAAGTACACCCACACAATTTGGACAAACATTTTCCAGATTGCTGAGACAAAACCTGAAAGGGCAAAATGGAGAGAAAGACAAAATGCAGCATAACTGTGCCAAGGCAAAGTGAAAGGAACAGAGGTGCTATGATTACAGAGCATGTTTAGAATGGGTTGAAGAGTGAAACAGGAACCAAGACAAACTGGTGGTCATATCAGAACAATGAAGGGGAAAAGAGAAATAGAAAGAGGATAAGAGAACTATTGCCAATTGATAACATTGACAATTTTCCAGAAGGATGCGACGAAAGCAGCTTGTAACTTTGGTAACACAAAATACACAGCTCAAGATGCGACGAAAACTGGAAGCAAGATATTCAGAGACAGCCTGTTAACCCCGTGGTAGAGAACAGGCTGTCACTCAAACGAGGCAAAAAAGACAACATCCTGGACAAGCAAAATTCCATAATCAAGTCATGGTCATGGTTGAAATTTGCGAATATACAGAAGTATAGTTCGCTGAGGTTGAGGAGTGTCAACACCGAGTGCGTATCCAGGAAGAAATAGATCACTGAAGTCGTTGACGTTTACGATCTTCACTTGTCGCGGCATCTTCTTCCTCGGCACGTTCTCTCGTCTCTGCCGGATTGAGGAGAGAGTGAACATTACTCGCCATGCTCGATCGTCTGGTGGCAGGAAGGGATTCAGTAGGGCGAAGAAATTTGGAGCTACCGGCTGACCAGCCACTCTCGGGAGGCTGTGTTGGGTCCAGTGAAAGTGGTGGCGTCGCATGTCTTGAATTTCCTGGCTGCTGCCGTGGTTTGCCCATTTCGTACTTAGCAAGGACATCGCGAACATGCTGATCTGTCAGGTTGGGTGGTCTTTGCGGCGAAGACGGCCATTGAAAGGGGGTCGGACCTGTAGAAAACGGCGAAGGACCGGACGTCGGCCAGGCATGTTGTCGGATATCTGCAGAAGTATGGCGCCGGCCCAGGTTTGCGCCAGGCGGTGAAGTAATAGAAAGCGGATGTGGCACAGAGGGTTGCGGTGCAGCTTGCGGTCGGTGATAGCTAGAATTGTTCGTGGTGCTAATGGACCCGTACCGATGCGGGGAAATGGAGATATGAGGAGGCATCGGTGGGCGAGCAATGGAGGTCCTCCGAGAATCTTGGGCAACTTGGCGAGGAGATAGTGGAGGACCGGTGTCGACGGTCAAGTTTGCGAAAAAGGGTTGTCTCCCAGGCGTAAACAGATCGTTTGGAGAGTCTATTCCACGGACGATGTCAAGCTGTCGGGCTATTTCTCGTTGCATATTGACGGCTTTGGAATGGTGTCAGCCTGTTAGCCTTATCGAAGAGTTGCAAGGAAGTCACGCTTACCTTCTCTATGGATAGGGTTTTCTGTGTCGGGAACAAGTGTTGTAATGCAGTGAGACATTGAATTCGCCCACTGATGAATTAAGTCAACCATTGCAGGAGACAATTGAGGTGAAAGGTGCTTACTTGATGGCAGCGGATTAAACTCTCTGTGAGCGCTTGACATCTAGAGCTCAGTAACGCTTGCTGGTCTTCCATACGCGACAACCGTGAATGCACTTCAAAAAGCGTATGTTCAAGAGCGACTACCCTATCTGGAACCTCTTGAACAGTTTCAGCGGGAGTGCCAGGCTGAGAAGCGTTGTTGTTCTTATGTGCCGAAAACGAATCTCGATGGATCAAGGCATGTCTTGATGCACGCCGTTTGATCTCGCGCAAGCCTGACAAATCCCCCTTTCTAAAGTTTCCGTTTCCATGTCGGAATTCCCACATCGTCGAGTCGGGCGAACCGGTATGAAACACATCACTCACTTAGCGCATCCGTAAGCAAAGGAAACCGCAAGTATTGAGAGGGTCACTTATTCACCTTTATGGAATCCATACATATTCAACTGCCTAACAAACGATGAGATATTCGTGTGTTTGAAGTATTGACTAATGCGAATGTTAAGCACCACCTCCCGAAAAACGAGCGACGGATAGACGGGGCCACATACGCAAGAACCTTTGAGAAATCCGAGGATGGGGACATGACAAAGCTCTCGTTTGAGCTAGACCAAGATATCAAATGTTGAATGCTCGGGTCTTGCAGCATACTGCGAGGATCCTGTTAGATAATCTCCGGAACAGAACAAAATCCTCAAACTTCCACCGCATCTCACCTATAAAGTTTGTGTATGAAAGCGGTCTGTACCACCTTGGGCTGCTGTGCAGCAGCTGCAGCTCCTGTGGGTTGTCCGGAAGTATTTTGGGACGGGTTTGATTCTCCAGTGTTTCCATTGGTATGACTCGTCGGACCCTGCTCGACTTCGGGACTGCTTTGCGACGGCGGGCCCATAGCGGCGGAAGCGGGCGGACTAACGTCCATTGGGTCACCGGGTGAAGGATCAGATGGCGACATGGATGCGGAAAGGACAGGAATAGTTCTAGGTTCGGTTGACATTTCCATAGGCCTTGTAAACGGGTTTCTCGACGGGGGTTCGAGGACTCGATTCATCGCAGCGTTAGGAGTCACCGTAACGAGAGCGAGTGGAGGAGAGGTGGTAGGCTGCTGGGAAGCAGACTTTACGGAGGAACAGAAGAAATTGGAAGAAAAGCGACAATTGTTTCTAGTCAATTAGGGCAAGCCGACGGCAGACGATAACGCTGGGCTTGATCGCATGAGGTATCCGGCGCGGAGGACTGGTTTGCCCGCTCGAGTGGGGATGTGGCACTGGGGAGAGCTGGACCCACAAAACGCTGGGAAAGGTGCGACCGAGAGTTGGTGCATCGGCAGTTTAACCGTCCATGATATGAGCCAGAGCTGTGGCTAAAGGTCGAGCTCCCAGGCTCTTGAGTTTCGGAGAAATAAATCGATGTATCGAGCTGACAAGCGACAGTTGCCGGAGATGTAACTTAATCCGATGGGAAACCTTCGGCTGGAAAGACGTAAACAAGTGTCCAGAGGACGCCGAAATGGTGTGAGAGGAACAGAGTGAGAGAGAGAGCTCGATGCGCGCCAATCGCGTCAAGAGGAACACTGTGCTGTAAGGAGTCACGTTAATAGTGTATCTGCTAATAATGACGTTGCTCGAGAGGACAGGTCAATTGAGGCGTAGGTAGCAGCAGCAATGTGACTCGTGAGGGGAATGGCAGTCTCCCGAAGGTGCTAAGATGTGACACGAGGGAAGCGCGATTAGCTCACGGTTACAGCGGAGGTTCTGAGCTGTTCCTTGAGGAGCAAGAAGAGCGCGTAGGAGGCACAGGCATGGACGAAGTGCGAATGATGGCGTTTGGCTTGGGAATTGGGGGTGGGAAGTTGGGGCGAGTGAGAGCAACGGGTGGAGAGGTTCTGGAAAACAGAGGGAACGTAGGACCTGCAGCGGCCAAAGAGCTCGTTTTTGACAGTGCTTTGTGGCCCGAACGTGTCCTCGAGAGAGAAAAAGAAAAGAAGAGAGAGGAAAATAAGTTAAAAGGAAAGCTGCAGAACAACAACCCCGATTGGAGATGAAAAAGCACCCTTGGCTTACGAGTGACTTACAAGCAACAGGAGTTGGAAGGCTGAGCGAACACTTCGCAAGAAGCTATTTATGGCGCCAAAGGGAAAAAGAAATGCACCTGTAACCCTGTATCCATGAGCATAAGCAAACAACGCGTTGACATACGGTGTTAGAGGAGATATTATCCTTCTTCGGCCAGAAAGATTGAGTGATGGCTGGGGTCGTGTTTCTGCTGTCCTCGAGGGCTGAGGAGAGACGATGAAGATAGTTTCTCGTGAGCTCGAGGGCTAGTTACATACATGGCAGCCGAAGCGAACTAGTTAGTCCAGTGCTAGTGGGGAACGGGAAGATCTGTAACCTTCGCATCCTTTTGCCAGTGTGGTTTGAATAAAGTGCTTTCCTCCTCAGCAGTGCAACAATTCCCTGTCGAAAGGCGATCTCAAGGGGACTGCAGGATGGGCACACGGAGCACCATCTCCATCCACAACTGCTGCAGGACATGCATGGCTGTGGAGATCCCTTGCAACAACCTGCATGTCATGTCGAACGCCTCTTTTTCCAGACATCCCAAACCGTCCGCCCCTTCATCTATTTCACGGTCAGAAGTTTCCAGGTTTGCAAGTATATCCCCTTGTTTCGGATTCCTGGTCTCTCGGGGGATACAGTTGTAGCCTCCAGTTCTTCAGAGCCGCACCGACCAGCTCAAGGAAGGGATTTGGGAGGCGGAGTTACATCTAAACTACTGTACTAGCACTATACATCATCCACATACCACATGGATGGGAGTAGCGTTGGCTGTCACCCATCATCAATCACTCTCATCTGATCGACAATCAAAATGCTTCGCTACTTCGCTTCATGTTCACGGAATAACAGGATCATCAGTTCTTACCATATCTCCACATGATGCCGGCCGTTGAAACGCGCCATTCAGACAAAGGACCAACTGAAATTGCGAGAACTCCAAACATGTTATCTAAACCCGCCGAGTTCGACCTTGGGAGGCGACCTGGACACAGATACAATTGGACAGGCCTGAAGCCAAACGTCGGAAGTCGGTTTCTGGCCTCTTCTAAACGAATCTTCGTTTGGGCCCTACAAAGCCAAGCCCACATGTCGAGATGAACGGGCCCGGTGAATGCGCCTCTTAAAATATCACCGTGTCGTTGAGGCTTTGAACCGGCGAATGCGTCTGGTGCATGATCAAATATGTCAGCCACTCGGCAGAACCGATGCACTCGTTGCATCGTTCCTGGACGCATAAAGGACAGTGTGGCGCTGCAGGTGGGCTTTCATCCATTTCGGCCGGTTTCGAGTCATAGCTTCAACACCAGGACCCTTCTTGCTTCGAGTCTCGTCCAACTCAGCCATTGTCCGAGTAGAAGCTATGGTCACCAGCTGTGTGCTGTAGGTACTGCTAGTAGAAGCAGAAAAACAGTTGTGACAATTGGATGGCGGGGTCATGACTTGACTGGGATCTGGCCAAGACCCCCTCCATCGCTGCGAGCCACAGAGTCCACTGAAGGAGGACGTTGGTTCTTCGTGAACTGCAGCTCTTTCGTTCACTGTATGCTGCGTTGATTTCACCCGTGGGTGCAATAAGCTCCGGGACCTCGCCGCTGCAGTAGTTGACTGCTTGGCTGGTTGGAGCTTCTGCTGTGTTGTCTGATGTTTCTTTTTTCACCTATAGCCGCCCTTGGAAGGAATGCTTCGAAGCTCACTGTTGCCTGTCTTGCCCAAAGGAGTTTGTGGCACACATTCGGTGTAACTCTGCAAAAGAGTTCCTGTACCACCACGGCGTGTACCCTGATGGAGGCGACCGGCAAAGTGGTACAATGGATCAAAGCCCCGGGAGCTCTGCAACTGTGATCAACACCTTTCGAGGACTGACCGCCGAAGCTCGTAAAGACATGTATGCAGCCAGTTGCAATTTCTCAGCTGTGGTTTTCTCTCGCCCCTAGCTCAGAATTTCATTTCCCTGCCGGTGCTGATTCTTCACAGATACCAGGCTTTATTGACCGAGCTTAGCGTTTCTGAATGCCGCGAGCTGTTGCAGTCGATTCTCGTCAGATTCAAGTTTGACATCATAGCACGCTTACCGTTGGAACTTGTGGCACACGTAGCGAGCTTTCTTGAGCCTTCAGAAACGTTTAGACTACGGCAGGTACGCGCGGATCCAGAACCTCTACGGGGTCACAATTAATAAAGTTTGGTGTGCTGATTCTTGTTGATATAGGTCTCCAAAGAATGGAACCAAGTATTCTCAACATATACAATCTGCAGTAGCAGTTTCCGCTCCTTCAATCCCTATGACACATTCAGCACGAGCGCGTCTGGATGGCACAATGAGTATTTGAAATATACTAAACGACAGGTAGCCCTGAGAACGGGCAGGCCGACTACCAAGGCGTTCTATCCTTGGCCATTCACTTGCCCGTGGTGGCATGCCATGTCCTACTACAGTGGCAAAGTTGCCTTCGCTGACCTCCACGACCCAACGGTGGTGCGTTTGCTATGTGTTCGAACTGGGCAGGTTAAATCCTTCGCTTCTGGGGACGGTCGACAGGTTACATGGGTCCGGCTGTCTGACACTATTGTGGTCGCCGTCACTTCTCATGGGTATCTATGCATTTTTCTGGTTTCTTACCTCCCCAGCCCTATGCAAACTAACTTGGCTTCTATAGTTATTGTCAGGCCTGGGATCAGGATTCCGGGCGACAACGGGTATTACGAATGCCTTCTCACAACGATAAACGCTGGAACGAGGACCTAAGCCAAGAACCCCTTCTCCTCGACAATCTCCTGGTCGATCAAGACACTGTCGTTATTTGCACCGGAAACTGGCCTTTTCTTATTGCATGGGACTTTCAATCCGGAGAATCTCGTGCGATTGAAATCGAACCAGAGCCATTTCATATATTTCTGGATGGAAAGCGCAAAGTTTTGACAGCGATGTATTTTGAAAATGCTTCTGGCGACTTGGTTAGCGGAGGTTGCGTTTCAGCGATGGTTGGTTTAACTTATTCTACTGACGGATCGAACGATGGTAGCAGAAGATCCTTTGTGCTTTATCTTCCCAGGCCCAATATGTCCGTTGGTCCGAAATTCCACTGGTCCTTGAGCTTCGACAATGTTGAACGTCGGGCTTTCCAACTCAGCACACCGACCCGACCAGAGTGGCCCATGGACCGGGATTGCAAAACATATGCCACGTTCCTTAGCTACAGCAGAGCTCTGAATAGACCTGTTGTTACTTTCTATCCAGAAGAGCCCTTAAGCAGTCAAAGCCCATCTGCCCTTGATCACCGGGCAGCCGTAGTGCAGGATGGCCTGGTGTATGGTTTAAATACAACGAACGGGAAAGTATTCATTCTGAACTACCGCAACGGCGAGCCGCTCTGTCCAACCGACATAGACGTGAATGCGTTTCCCGGGTACCGCAGAAACTGCGCTGATACCGGTCCAGAAAGGTGTTTTGGGGACGACGTCTTTTTCGGAGTTGCTTGCGCTGCCGGGATGCTCTTTTGGTGTTTTGAGGAGGGCTTGACGATGGCCGGAGAAGTTCAGCATGTCTAGGGTTAAAGAGTTCAAGGGCGGGATATTTTGTTGCCTAAACAAAACGAAGGTTTTCATTCTGGAATATGTACAGTACAACAGCGTACTTCGCGCGGAATAATGGCTCAACACTACCCCCTTTGTATGTGCGTTCATTTGCTCTTGTTGTGTGGGCATTTATGATTAGCTCACGCAACATACGGAGTAATTCCTCATTCCTTGCTCTCTGGAAGTTGGACTTTGAATTCATCATGTCCCATCATAATCAAACCACTACGTGGCTTTCTCGGTTTCGCGTACTCCGTACAGAGTACTTGATCATGACTCCGGACTAGATGAGGCTTTTGTGGCTGCTCTTCGTTCGATTCCGACACTCATATCCCGTCCCAAACCTCTCATATCCCGTAGACATCATCTCAAGATGGAATTCCATGGGCCAACGGCCGGCTCACTGCTCAGAGCGAAGAGGAATTTTGATGTTGCGCCACCAATGACGACATCCTGATTCCGTACCTTCGCCAGGAGACGAAACTGAGACTCTCACAGAAAAAGCAAATACAAACTCTGAAGCGCTTTTTGGGGACTGAGAGGTAGCCCTCAGTTGCTGATTCGTTATGTCCCGAGGATGCTTGGCAGCTTGACGCCCCGGGTTGAAAGCGAGCCTATTGGGCCTTGCACGTGACCGTTGAGAGGTCCCGACCCGCATTCCCGCCTGGACACACTGCGGCAAGACCTGGGGCACGTTAGTTAACTCTGGTCAGGAGTCAACCACCAAACAGCACTCCGAAGCCACATCCAGCTCTAGCGATGGAGGGGGGCTTCAGCCATGGTCTCACTGCTGGGAAACACTCCGGCTCTCGTTGGGTAGAAGTCAAATCACGTGAGTCGGTTCAGAAACCTTTTGGTTGGGGCGAACGACTATCTTAGTTAGCCGCTGACGAATCGAAAGGTTCAAAGAAAAGGAATCGACTCCTTGTTGACAAGGCTCGGCAGGAATTGGTTTTCGACTTTCCCCTGTGCACGCTGCAGGGGTGTGTCCTTCCTCGTTGCCGACGAACTCTTCAACGTCCAAGCCTGCCCAGGAACACATCCCTGAAACATCTTCAGGTCTGAGTACCAGCGTCTGATCTCAGCGCAGCAGCACAGGTATTACATTAGGAGACATGGAAGATCTATAGCAAAACCGTTATATAAGGGTCCAACTCTATCACGGGGTGACTCTCGTGGCAAGGTAGGAAGGCGGCTTGGATTTTGAGTTGTGAAAACGCAAGGCCTTGTGCACTAGTCAGATTCTGACCATTCGAAACTCGGTTAGTGGTCCACACAGATTCTGATGATTTCAGAAACGACCTTGCCCTTTTTTGCAGGACATTTGTATGGAAAGCATGCGATGCAGGAGGTGTAGAACCACATACTCCATACATAGGCGGATGCCGGAGCACCTCATACGTTGGTGACTCCCAGAGGAGGAGACGGAAAAGTCCTCCGGTCTCAGCCTTTTTGTCGACGGTCGATCGGATCCTCTTTCATATGGAGATTCAGATCTTCCACCGATGTGCAAAACTACCGGGGTTCCTGGGACGCCATTCGACCTCACAGGCGGGCTCGACTTGAGCTTTGACCCTCTCCACACAGCCGAAAGCCATGCCTGTTCACCAGAAGCGGTAGGGTCTTGGCGTGGCCGGAAAGTCTGACTGAGATGCTGGGGAACTTGGTTTCCCGGCAAAAAGAAGGTTCGTATCAAATATCGGTCCCTGTCCAGACCACTTGTCATGGAACCTTATCCCTGGTAGCGCGTGGCTAGCAGGCGTATCTTGGGACGGTGTAAACTCTGCTGCTGCAGTCATCTCCCTGAGCCCTAATCACTCCTGCTCGATGCCGTGTTGCATGCGAGAAAGAAGTTGATGTGGCGCTGGCAGATCTTTCGACTGGAGAGTTGAAACCACATCTTCAAATATGCAGGTTTCTCGTCCATTTACTTCAGAGGAAACTCGAATCTCAGCCACGGCTCAAAGTGTCAAAGGTTATCAGTCCTCAGGGTGAGCACGGCTTGTTGTGAAAAAGGATGTTATGCCCGTCGAATTTCCCTTCCACGAGTTCACGATCTCGAGACATCTGAGGACTTCACTCAGTACGCCTGTTGATTTGATCAAAGATGGCGGATCCCAAGCAGAATGTCGCGGCGACTTTCCAGGTTTTCATTACCGAGCGTCCCCTCTACATCATTCTCGTCTTCTTGACAGTTTTGGGCTCGGTCATACTCATTCCAACCGGTTATCTTCGATGGAAACATCGCAGGATTATGGAGCCTGAGGTTATCTTCATTGTTGCGGGCTACCTCTTCTACCTTGCACACGAAATCCTTTTACTGAAGATCCAGCCGCTCGTTTACAGCCTCGGTTACGTTGCTTTGGGGCAGAAAGCCCCGTATCCGACTATTGGAGACGATAGGCACAAAGCTGTCGTTCTCACAATCGTATCAAATATCATTTTTAGTACCACGCTTTGGTGCATAAAGATCTCCCTACTTTTATTCTTCCGCCAGTTGATGAAGGGGTTACCGAACGAGTTGATTCTGTGGGCAATCGTCTTGGCCTATACGATCGCGACCTACCTCTTCTGCTTCTTCATGACATTGATGGCCTGTGGTGGGCCTGCCCAGTTTAGCAAGAAACTCAACCGTACGTTGAACCTGCCTCGCGCGAATTCCGTTGGCAACAACGAGAATTGCTCACGCTCTCTTTAGAATACTGTGCGAGACCGCAGGACAATTTGACGCGAAATATGAGCTTGTACGGCTCTTTCGCGGCGGATTTATCTAGTGATATACTGAGTAAGTCCTATCAATGTCTGAAATGGCAGAATGGGAGTGCTTATATTCTTTACACCAGTCACCCTGCTACCGCTGCGCCTTATTTGGGGACTGCACATCTCCCGTCAACGTAAATTTGCTGTCGGCGCGATGTTTTCTGTCGCCATTCTTTGCATGATAACGGCTATAATTCGTCTGATCCAAATCAACTCTAAAACCGGAGTTACCAATCCGAATGTTCAATGGATATCCCTTTGGGGGAGCGTGGAAACCACTACTGGTAAGTTCTTCAATGGATGTCGTCACATTAGTCTTTATACCTGTCGTTCCTAAGTAGTGGGAGTGCAAAACTGATTCGTTTCTTCTGTTATTTAGCTATCATTGTTGGATGCCTTCCAACGTTCCGGTTCTTGCGCAAGACTTCCAAAGCTACTGATCCGTACTACACAAAGAAAGACTCCGAGCAGATCTCGGGTGACCGCACGCCAGCGAACGTCCCGAGCATTCCGCTAAAAGCGTATGTGCCTCGAGGCCCTTCTCGACATGGGGCTCTGGAAATCTCCTCATCTATGGAGAGCCTAGCACCAACCAACAGGACTGTTCCTACACCCACACATTTGCAACACTGATTTTGCCTGACGTATGATCTTCTCATTCGGGGCGTTTGGCTATTTTCGAACCAACCAAAAAAAAGCTATTTCACAAGGCGTTTTTCTGCGAATCCTGCCAGGTGGCATATGATTACGGATCGCAAAGAAGTTTTAACCTACATTATAGCACCGATGTAATTTTTTCTTTCTAACGAACTACCCATTATAATCTTGTTTAATGGGTGCGACATAGGTCAGGATGGCCGGTGTGATACTCAGTAATTAAGTGGTTCAAAATTGCCAGGGAATAAATGCCCTTTCCTAGCAGAAAAGGCGCTTTGTAACTTCGGCCGGCAAGCTCCTTGATAAATACTATAAGGTTCTCTACACACCGGGACGGGTAATCCCGTTGAAACAGCCGTCGATGGAATGCTCGATATCAGATCTGAAACAAGCAGAGTCAATAAGGGCTTCTCGAACCTAAATTGGGAGACATTAGTTTCCGCGGAAGCCTTGTTCACACTGTCAGTTCTCCGACGGCAACAACGGGAAGCTGGGCTTGAAAAAGCTCGGCAGAGATTTCAAACTGATAATGTTAAGACGAAGGTTTGTTGGCTTCAACGTTTCGCTCTTTAGCTAGCATTGGGCTTTTAGCGATTGGCGTGTTGCTTCCGATTTTGATTTCAGCTTCCCATCTCGTAACAAGTCTCGATGCATGATTCCATGCGGATTGGCAGCAGCGCCAGTGCGTACTGCTTATTGGTGCAATTTTGAATAACCGGCCCATTCGGCGAATTCTGTCCAACACTGACACCCTTCGCGACTTTTCCGTTTCTTCCTGGGTACTTGTCCAGATTTGTACTGAGCGATCCCTCAAGCCTAGAGGAATTCTCACAAGCTCTAGTACACTTGGCACCAGCTCATCCACAGAAACATACCCGCCAATACCTCCCTCGACCGCTAGCGGTTCGAGCGCGGGGTCACGGATGACTTCACGCAAGCAGGCGCAAGAAGAGGCCCTAGCCCGCCTTCCCCTGAATACCCTCTACATCTTCCTCTCCATTCGGTCCGATCCGCCGCCCGCAAATGATTTCCACTGGGGGTTCTACTTCCACACAAGCCCCCAACAAGGGGTCCAATACCACATTCGCAACCTGGGCAGTGGGTGGATCACCGATCATGGCTCAACGGCCGGTATATTCAAGACCAACTTCCTCTGCGTTCTCATTGAGCTTGCAACCATCCCTGAGACCAAACATGGCCGGCTCGACGAGGCTATGAGATCGTTTGACTCGGTCGTCAACTCGATCCCTGGTGTCACTTGCAAAACATGGCTGTTTAAGGTGCTGCAGAGATTAGTGCATGACGAGGTATTTCGATGCAGCAGTCTGTTGGATGTGGAGCGGGAGTGCATGGCTTTTGGGAACCAACATAGCGCCGAGGCTGCTGCGAATGTTCAGCCACGACCAGTTGTCAAATCGAGATTTTGTTATTCACGATCTTGATCGCCATGTTCTCCAGTATCAGGCTGCTGTGCTGCGGCATGGAATTCGGCTTCAGTGGTTTGATGTCATAGTGTTCTAGCCACACACGGCCTTTCCCTTACCCCGAAAGCATTCCATCTGACAGTTTGATGATTAACAAGTTTTAGCAACAAGAGTTTGGTTCTTGGAGTATAGCTGGGGTATCCTCTTACCACATATTACTAACCTAACAGGCCTAAAGCTAGCTTCCAAGATTCTTTAGAGATTCTGAACTTAGTTTATGAGCTTTTACGAGTCAGAACAATTCTAGAATCCAGGTCCGTGAGACGCCACCTGCTACTCTCCCCCAATATCATCAATGCTAGGATCCCTTAGTGCCTGTTGTCCGTCCCACGGACATTGTGAGGTACTAGCCATAGATAAGTTCTTGAAGGCTGTGCTGGAGAATATGTAATATTCGAAACCATCTCACATCACTGCTGAGATCATGGATACGGTTTCCAAGGTTATGCTTCGAATGAACTGTCAATTGATTGGAGTTCTTTCTGCCAACATAGACACCATTGGTAATACCCTGAGTTTGCCATTTACATCAGCTACCGTTCCTTCTAGACTCTCCTGTGAAGAGATTCCAGAAGCATTGGGGCTTCATTGGAACTTAAACAGTGCAGGCAAAGTAAGCCTACTAAGCATCGTGACATGACGCCCAGCCAGATTGCCGAGCTACATACAGGGAGAGCCAGGTTCAGATGTATAAGAGAGGTTCCACTTGACCAGGTGGCCAATTTAGGCTTCGCTTCACAGTCTGTGGGCTCCGAAGACCATCCAAGATCTAGCCGCGAGGTCGTGCAGCTTCTCAGCGGCTATGATCCTTTCATGAGGTTTCAGCAGATGAAACTGAATGTTTGTGCTGTTTGCAAAGTCGGAAGCTCAGGCGCGGATTAACATAATACCGACAAATCATATCCTTTCATTGGATAAAGACAGCTCCACCGCGGCTCTTAGCGCCAAAGAAGCCATCCAATTAGAACCCTTCAACAGCCAACCTAGGCTAGGGCTTTGCCCTTATCAAGCCAGAATCTGATGCTATCAGGTTCTGGCCGAGAATTTCTCGAGCGGCAGATCCCGCTTCCCGCTGCTGGCTCTCTCAAAAGTACATCTTAAGTTCATCCGTTTGGTTTCTTTTTTCGAAATATTATATCGAGTGATCTTCTCTTATTGGATAAGGCGAGCGAGCGGGCTAGCGCTGGGAGTTCCTTTGCAGAGGCAGTGTTTCGTCCGATAGTGCAGTAAGCCTTTCAACCCCACCATCTTGCAGAGGAAAGCTTTGCAGAGGGGAATTTGATATCTCTTACAGTCACTGAGAGTTCAACTAGACCAGTATATCTTTCCAGTCTCAGGGTTCAATATTCAGAAATTTATCTCGGTATAGCTTTAAAAGGCGAAATAATAAGCGTTCCCAGGACAAAATGCCAGAGAAGGTCTACGTTACATACAACCAGGTACGCGGAAGTGGAGTGGCCGCATTTGTTGAGCTTCAAACACCGTTACACCATCTTTCCCATGGGCTGCAGTGCTACATTTGCTTGCCGTGCTTGTCAGGATACCGAGCTGACTAGTCTAATGATGTTTTAAAGGTGCATAAATTGTGCCAACAGTCCGCGGATAGAATTTTGAATGAGTTCCACCCAAATCTTATGATAGCGATTGGAGGAGGAGGATATGTACCAGCCAGAATATTGAGGTTAGTGCTCCCTTATCGTGATTCCGGATACACCATCTTTTTGGTAGCCCCTGACGACCGTGGCGATTACTCGACGAGGTCTAACGAATCTCGACGCATAGATCCTTCCTCAAGAGACCCGGCTCGCCCAACATTCCAATTCAAGCTATCGGTCTCTCTCTGTATGAAGACCTCGGCAAAGGAGACATCGAAGCTCCAGGCACCAAAGTTACAAGAACACAATGGCTCGATATGAGCTCTCTCGAGATGGCGAACTTGATTGGAAAGAATGTTTTGATTGTCGACGAAGTTGATGACACGCGAACAACTTTGGAGTACGCGGTCAAGGAGCTAGAGAAGGACGTAGAGCTCGCACAGAAGCAACTTGGTCGTCAAGGAGAGAAAACCACTTTCTCGATATTTGTTCTCCATGTAAGTGGATTTGGGGTTATTTCGATTGGCATAGCCTTGCTCGTGCCGACTCCATCGCATCGCGTTTGCTGACTTGAGTTCTCAGAACAAAAATAAAGAAAAGAAGGGGAAGCTCCCTCCAGAAATGCTGAAGGAAGACAGATATCTAGCTGCTGTCACCACAGATGATGTCTGGATATGCTATCCATGGGAAGCCAAGTACGTCATTCACAAAAGATTTGCAACCAGCCTGTGTTATGTTTTCTTTCTTATTAGCTGACCTTGTGTTTACCAAACAGGGATATTGACGAGCATGATAGACTTGCTGCAGAGAACCCACTGGTATGATTAATAGATTCAATGGCAGCACAGAAAATGAACATCGATATTGTGTTGCTCTTGAGCTCCAGGGAATAATCTCCCAATCCGGCAAGGGCTTAGGGAATATGTAATGCACGGTGAAGCACAGCCGCAGGCACCCTGTTGAGACATCTCATCCAATTTTTGAATAGTTTCTTGGACAATTTGGAAACCGAAATGATAGGAATTGGAATAGAGAATTGGCCTTGCCTAGAAATCAATAACACATGTGTGCAGGGTTATGCATCAATGCAGGAGGGGCCAAGCGAGCTTTCGTCGGATGTTGTCAAGCATCTTGAGCCCGGTAAGTCTAGATTGGGATGTGAGTCTGGTGATGAGATATGTACCTTAGCCAGCAAAAGGCTATAGATGACCATCAGTCATCTCTTAGAAGTGCCTTTCACTGGGATTGGAAAACCTTCGCTGCCAGTCTTAGCATGGAACAAGATAAACGTGCTAGAGCCGATGATTCCCAGAGTGTTATACAATATTAAGTCTTCAACGATGCCAGATGCCCCCACGTCCGAAACCCATCATGTCAAGGCCCCCAGTCCATCTAGTCAACATCCACTTTTGCCGCGCGTAGCTGATTCCTTGCCGTGACAATCTCTGCTTGCAACGATTTATGTGCGGCGGGAACGTCATTGAAGGTGAACACCCCCCAGCCCAGTCGGAAGAGTAAATACGAGCCGAGCGCCATGATTGCGTATGCGGGTAGCTACAGTTTTCGCGTCCACTGTTAGAGAATACACGTAGGATTGGGGATGCTTTTGGCGGTTGTCAAAGCACGTACGTATGGTATAATTTGCTCCTGGAGAACGCCGTTTAGGGGTAGAAGGCCGAGGTAGAGGGCGAGGTAGAGCTATTAGACAAGGCGGAATGGTTAGCAGGTTGTTCAGCGGGCGCGTTTGAATATATGAAAGGGCGGCCTTACTGATGTGATGAGGAGGACGATGGAGAGAGATTGCTGGGCTCGAGTCATTTTGTCTGGTATACGTGGTGGAAGGATCAGGAGGGCTTGGGAAAGGGGTCAACTCTGGTGGAATGAGGACAGGAACTTTTTGGCAGCTGGATGGATGCGTGTGTGCAGTTCATATAATCAGTCAGGCGTGATTTAGTTATATATATAATAAGAGAGGAAATCTCTAGGTTCCAATTGGAAAAGACCGGCTCGGCGACATCGTCAGCAGCCCTTCTGTCGTCCAACAGGCTGGATGGTGAATTTCCTCCACAGTCACGTGAACCACGCGGCTTCAGGAGGTGTTTTCGTCCCAAAATGAACTTCAACACTCTTCAACAATTCAGTCACTACTGTGAATCTGGCCCAAGTTTGTTGGTTGCCTGCTAAAATTTAAGATGATAAGATGTATGTTGAATGCTGGTTATGGTCAACAGACAAGCTGGCATCAATCAAGCATATTGGGACAGCATGCTCTCCCTTGCCCAGCTGCTATTTATAGGATGCAGCCTTTCCAGGACATACATCCACGCCTGTGCAATAAGAACTTCTTTGCGAGTGAAGTGCCATAAAGAAATAGTGGGAAGAAGTTTTTGAGCTGTGGCATATCATTTGGATTTTCTACAGCCTCTGATTCAGGCAGTAAATTGTTTTCTCTGTCTTGATGCCTTTTGCAGAGCACGGCTTGCGGCTGTATCTATCACAGTCAGCCTGCTGGGATCATCAATGGTTACGAGAAGAACCTGGCTCGTGAACACACAGCAACTGCAAGGCCTAATGAATATCCCTCCCATTGAGCCTCTTAGATCTTGGACATAACCCCGCACAGTCCCTTAGATCTCTCATATTGCTATTCTACAGTACATTGCTAACGCATACATTTGTCACAACCCCAACAAATATCGGAAAATGAGCCGAGAAGAGGAAGAGGAGTACTTGCAGATTAGAAGTCAACACATTGAAATTGAAGGCCCGCTCCCCTACCGACAGTGGCCAAACGCTTACGTCGATTTATTCAAGCCAATTCGCGCCATCAAGTCGAAAACATTGGAGTCCTATGGGGATACTCCTTCAGAGCAGGAGAGGAAACCTACTCCCTTCGAAATTAGGGAGAATGCTCGACAAATCGTCGCCCTGGCTTACCGATATCGAAGAGCGAAAGAGCTCAGCTGGGGAATGCAGCTCCAACGTCGTATACTTGCTCGGCTTTCCTGCCAAACAACATGGTAAGCCCTTGGATACCCGCGGTGGCCTTTGACACTAAGCTTTCCTTCAGCGAGATTTGTCACGGCCTGCTCTGGGAGCCTGAGTTCCATGCGCCGACGAACGATTCAATGCAGCAGTTTCGCCAGGGGAAGAGGGGGTGCGCTTGCAACCATGGGCGAGATAAGAGCCAGTCTGATCCTCATACCTTCATGGAAGCACAAGCTCAGGAGAGCATATTCTCATTTAGAGCCAGCGAAGTCATCATCCAAAACCCGCAGGATCGTATTCCTCTCAGGAATAGGGAACCGAGTCGAGTTTACGGCCTAGAGCATACAGCACAGCTCAAATCGCTGCTAAAACAGACGCAGACCTTGTGGCATAGTCCGTTTTACGAACCATCGCTTGCTTATCCTTTTCTCGTCATTGAAACGGCGTCGGAGCAGCGAGGTCCCGGGTTTAGTGTGCTTGAGAAACAAACTGCGCTACCAATCAGAACCCTGTTGAAAATGCAACTGGATCTTCACAGTGCTGCCGGTATCGATCTCACGCTACGCCAGAATCCGCTGGTGTGGTTCTTCGCGAGCCGGGGGGACGAATGGAAAGTATACGGGTGCATCACAGATGGCCCCCTACATGTAAGTCATACAATACCAAGGGGCTGAAACTTGCATCTAACGTTCCTGCAGAGAATCATTGAGCTTTGGTCCGGTTCAATGCTCTGTGAAGACAGTGCCTTACAGCTCCTTTTGATTGTCGAGTACGTCTGTGGCTGGGCGCTGGAAATCTTTCGACCCAATAGTTTCAACCTCTTGCAGAAGGTTTCCGTCCCAGGTGCCGAGAACCAGTTGATGACGGATCTGGGGAGAAACTGTAGAATTGTAACCGGGAATACGGATTCGGCACCTGCGGACCCAGAAGATTCAGTCATGATAGACTCCGACTCTGGCAATTTGAATGTTGAAGTCGACAGTGGGAGCTACGCGGAAAGTTTCCATACTGCAAATTTGGCGTCCCAGGCGACAAGCCCGCCTTCATCGCCGCCTCATCCAGACATGTCCGCGAATGAAGTGACGTTTCCCTGGACAGCAGAACGAAACCCCATAAATAATGACCACCCTTTTCTAGCCTTCCGAGCCTCGGTTTCCGAAAACGGGACACGCCCCTTGGATTGGTCCTGTTATGCAACAGTCCGTCATGCGTCCATTGTCAAATTTTCCTTCAAGCACCTTCATATTCCCGCCGGTGATCAAAAAGCTTTTATCCGGGACCTTGGCTATTCTGAAGATCCAATTGCGTGCATTAAAGTCATCCTGAAGCAGTTCGAGAGCACCCCTTTACGTATTGATGCCCAGATATTACGTTATTTGGCGGAAATGTGGACAGGGACGTCTGAAAGGAGTCTTGGGCAACTGGAAGGCGAGGTTATTTCCTGTATATCTTATCAAACATATATCACGGATGACTGGTTTATTACTCGGGAAGTGGTCTGCCTAACCACCACTTCTCTCGCTCTTAGAAAGCTGGAATCCAGACTTACAAAGTCTGGCGAAAGCTTTATGATTGGCCGTACTATATGGAAACCAGACACGACTCAGTTGCTCTCGTTATTCGAGAGAATTTGGAATTGGCGTGGTCGCAGGGCCGTGATTGCATCCTTTGTTGGGATGTACTTGGATCTTGATTGTCCAGAGTCTTTGTCACCTAATGATGCGGGTATGCTGCCGGCTACGTGGAGACATAAGCGGCAAGGTGGGAATGAATTCTGGTCCTGGTCTCGTCAGGAAGATGACGGATGGCAATTCCGACACGGCATCAAGTATGGAGACTACCAAATGTTGGATTGTTTCAGCACTGCAGAGTCTATTGAACATCATCCTGTAGGGACCGATGACGATGACCCTTTGTTTTCAACACCAGATCCTTCCACATTCGCGAGTTTGGGATGGGCTCTCCTCAAGCGCGCACGTCCTTGGAGCCAACCGTGCGTGCAATATTGCTTGCTTAGCTTTGATGACGATGCGAGCATCAGCAATCCTAGTGTTTTAATCGACCATCTGACAGACAGTTTAAACTATGGTGAGCTAATCCGGGTTCGCATTTACCCTATGAGCGCCGAGAGTAAGACAGGGAAAGCCGACTTTACCTGCGACGATGATCTTGCAGTTCTGGCGTGGGTGGCTGGTTTGGAGGGTAGTACTGATGAATCTGATGTTGCTGTTTATTGGAAAGGATGCGATTTGCGCTTCGGATCGTTTTAGGGGAGTATATGAGTTCAAGCCCAGGATACTGTTTTTTCATTGCATCTGCTCATTGGAATTGGCTGTAGACCCCGTTCAAGCAGTTAATTTCTCCCTTGTAGAGGAATCCGCGAGGGATACAAAACAAGGTGTCATCTCAAGATATACCGGGCCCCCGAGAACTGTTCGAAACGAGTACTACATATAGATTCTGGCAGTGGACCGCCGGCTGCCGGTTCGTGTTTGTCTCGCCGGCGGGCAATTGTCGACCAATTCTCGAGGTATGATCCTGGGGGTTCGGTCCTTGCAACAAGAGTGCGCCGATTTCGGAGCTCCGCCACGGCCGGGCCATTGCAGATCCCGACATTGCTTGCTCCAGTACAACTAACTACCGAAATGCCGAAACTCAACGGTTTACATCACCAGGGAGCAAGCTGAAGCTCCAACTCCTGCGAGCGCATTAACATCACTTTTGGGAGAGAGTGAAGCTCCCTCCGGAGAGATAGGCTATGCTGCAGACTTCAAATCGAATTCACGGCCAACTTCCTCTTCCTCAAGTTATAAGTGTACACCTAGACACTGGATGGAAGCACTGCTGTTCTTCCCGGAAACGACGCAATCGACATCCCAAGCCCGGTCCGTATGTACTGTACCACTATTCGCGACACACGGGTGGGCGTGGGATAAACGGCGCAATATCACAGAATACGCCGTTCACAGAATCATGCGGAATACCTCTTCCCTCGTCATCTTGGCGGTTCAGCAGGTGAACTGGCACGTTGGACAGTGACCTTGTGGCCATAGCATAAACAGGCCTCTGGAGTTCCTAAATTTAGCGGACTGTACGGGTCAGCATGGTTTTTGAGGCCAAGACCAACGACCAAGCTGCCGAGAGAAGGCACTCGAGAAACCGGAGAGCTCCCGTCAAACAAGACAGGGGTGTGTACTAAAACCTCATGGCCTCGATAAAAACCGAAAGGAGTTTGCGGGGTAGAGGCCCGCGGCTCTGTTCTATCTATAATGCCCACGGGGCCTGACCGTCCGTGAAGCGGAGAGGTGGTATTCTGCGCTCAGCAATATACTCGCACCTATGTTGCGAAGGGCAAACGGCGTGCCGAGCAGTGTGGCAGCTGTAATCGATATCCAATACCGTCGCACAACCTACTGCCTGTGTCGTCATGGCCTGCGGGTTGATTCATTGGCGGCTCGACGAATGGCACACTAGCTACTAGGTAAAACTCTTAGCACGCACGAGGCCAGCGGAAGAGACTTATTTAGCCATCTCGAAAAGACGCTTCCCCAGATTCTGAACTTGCATCTCGTACTCAACGCAAGCCGGGATTGGAATCCCGGGTAGTGCCTCATCCCGAGAATACGGGTAATTTACCCTGACACGCGAGTTCTGAGACAATATATTGGCCAAGCTGGTATAATACGGTCTCGGTACTGTAAACGCGGCTTCTCGAAAGGAGCTTGGGGACCGGTTACGGTTTCGAGAATAGCGTGTTGGAAGATGGAAACTTCACGACACCTCCACACACGGCCGAGAAGCACTATCGGAAGGGGTGGCGGGGGAAGAGTGGAGTGTTCCAGAAGCTGGAAGGTCAGGTTGCCAGCGCTATTCCTAGGAGGGTGCGGAGTTGTTTTGTGGAATTCGCGGAGCCTCTGGCGAACAGGCCTCGGACTGCCATCCCTCTGCTAACGGAGGGGAAGAACGAGGTAGAATGGACAAGTCATGTCACGAAACTACGAGAGAACTGCCTTGAATGTTTCATGGAGAGAAATTATCATTCAGAAGTTTCTAATATTACTACACTAGTTCACTGTCATTAATCATATCAGCTGAAACAAAGAATCCTCGCTCCCAAAATCAATCAGCGAATCAAAGGTTTCTTCAAAGTCTTCTCCCCTAGCACAAATGCCATCATTCAGACCACCCGCTGCACCATCCACCTTTGAAGGAAACATACTATTCTGCTGGTTCTGCGATATCCGTTGGTCCACATGATTAGATCCAAAGTCTCTCTGCGTAGATGGAGCAAACATCTTCTCCAACTGTTGCAATGTCTGGATGCTCATCGCATACGCACTTTGATTCTCAGGTGGAGGAGTAAGCGTCGGCGTGGCCTTCTTTGTGCTTGCCAGAGAATGCCCAAAGGTGCCTGTCGGTGGAGGAACGCGGTAGCTTGTTGGCGTAAAGCGGGGCTCTCGGCGGTTGGTGAGTTGTAGGTCAATCTTGCGAATCGTTGATTCGAGGGTGCTCATGGTGCGAGTGGCTGCCGCGTGGCTCTCGCGGAGTTGGCGCAGGAGGGATAAATGTTTTTGCGGTTCTTGTAGGGTCGATGGGTATGCGTCTTCGGTGGGCGACAGTGGAGAGAGTGGTTCCAGCGGATGTGAAGAGTTACAGACACCTTGTTGGGATACTATATGGCGCCGGAGATGATCTTGAATTTCTGAGCTGAGAGTATCTCGCTTGGAGTCCACGGGTGGAATGAGCCGGACTTTGTCGAATGGCCTAAATTTCGCTTGTCGATGTCTAGGTGTATCCGTTTGTCCGTACTGGTTAAGCAGGGACATGTATTCAAACATTTTGTCAACCACACGAGCAGGCATCACACTAAACCACCGCCCTAGCTCTTCGTCACAAGGCGGCAGCTCAAGGACTTCAGCTTTATCAAGCTCAGGATGGTCGGCAGTGAAATTTGGATCCTGTGCGGGAGACCCTGTGGAGTTGGTGGGCGTGTCAACAGTATAGCCGTTTCCGAAACCACCTTCCCAATCGCCTGAAACGGTGGCCGACGATGGTCTGCGCGCCGCATTCGACGGGAGACTGACAGTGTCGGATGACGAGCCATCCATTCGAAGTGCGGCCTCAGAAATGACTGCGCCTAGGGATTTGCTATGACTGAGCCCGATTAGCCACCAGACCTTGTAATCGAGAACGACCAACAACTTACTCCCTCTTGGCAGTCCTTGTTGGCCTCTTCCGCTCGGGTATAATGCACTCCAACTCGTCCAACTTGCAATTGTAACATGGCACACCGTGGTCTGAGACGCTGCACCGAACTTTGCGCGATCTGCAGGACTGGCAGGCTTTGGCAGCTCTCTTCCTGGTAGCCCTTCCATCATTGCTATCCAAACCAGCTTCGGATGCAGTGCGCTTTTGAGACATCTCATCAGGAGAGGTTTCTCGCTCTAGAGAGCGTTGCTTGACGTTTATGCTTTCGTCCATTTCGGTAGTATTCTATGAGAAAGAGACAATTGTGAGTATTGTGCCAAAAACCTCCAGAGAAGCAATTGTTAATCTTGACAGAGCCAACTCTGGAAAAGGGCGAGATAAAATAATGTCAGGAAGCCCCAAGGCCGAGCTGACTACCCCTCAAAGGGACCAAGCTCCTCTTTCTCCATGATTCATGGCTACTAGCCAGGACCCAGCTCGTAATCTAAGCCAGGTCGCTGATCCAACCAGAGTCCAGGTCCATGGGGTGCCGTTGATTGTAGTGGAGAAGGTCAAGGTGAGTGCTTCCCCATGTCGAGCGGAACATACCCGACAACACGCACAGCGAGAAATACGGGGTAATAGCGCACGCAATCACGAACTCTCCATCATCGCGGGTTCGAGGAGAGGAAACCCACTGTGGCCCGCTGAACCAAACCAAACGTGGTTTAACTCTGGAGTGGCCAGTGTCTGCCACGTCCCAGCGGCATTCGGCGTTCCAATCTCGAGATGAAGCCGAAGTGCCGAGTTGCTGTTGCTGTTGCTGCCGATGAAGAAGAAAGACGTGTAGATAGTTATGTGTGTCGTTGCTGAGAAGTTCTTGGGCCATGTCCCAGCGATGTAGGGCTTGCGCACTGGGGCTCTGTTTCTAGGCTTCACATCCTTCACTTCATTCAAACCGAAGGAGTCCTAACTGACTTGAAGACGATTCGGCCTTGCTCCCTAGGCTTCATGCCGACGGCTCCAGCGGTGGAGTTCGTTATCCATAAATGCTGTAGCAACAACTCACCCAGATTTGACACCAACAGATGAACGTGTGGGCACGTTGCCTCTGGGCCGAGAACGGACATTTGAGGGCAAGCCTTGGCAAAGGTCCAGCCATCAATCACCACTCGTGGAGGACGAACATTCTTCAGTTGTGACCAGGTTTCGGAGCAAGCTGGTACTGAGTACTTTGCCGGAGGAATCGAAAAGGGTCATATAACGGAGTGTCCCTCTCTTCAACAATAGTAGTAGGCTCGTGAAGCTTGAGTCGAGTCGAGTCGAGTCACCACAATGGTCGATCTTCAAGTGTCTCAATAAGCCATTCCAGCAGAAGCTCATGGGCATGGGAGAGGCTATGATGGCGGTGCGTTTCTCTAAGCAGCCTGGCTGGGATCATTTTGACTTGTTTGCTAAATCTGCTTTCGAGTTTCGAACATGCTGCCAAAGCATTCTGAGCAACATTGATGAGAAATGCTTTGAATGCTCTTCTCTCACTTCTTGCTTAAGGCCAGTAATTGCATCTCGAACCTATTAATGCGAGTTTCCAATCAATCTAGTTACTGGTAATCTTTCAGTGATTCCAGTATCTGCGTTCTGGGATATTGAATAAACGATCATACACACAACCTGCCCGGGGTTCACCAGCCTTGAGTGGTGCTTTTTTGGATTCTCACACCCAATGGCTTTTTCCTCCTTTTGCACACACTCACATGCTGTGTGTAGTGATTTTGGCTCCATGTATGCCTTCAAGATGAATTCTGTTGTTGCATGAATTATTATACAAAATAGAGGTTGTTTTTGAAATGGCCTTTACCAGCTGTTATAGTTGGTCACTCGAACAGCTGAAGGCCTCACTGATCATTCCCTAAGGGCTGTAGCAACGCCAGGAATTTCTACCGTGATACCAGATTTGCATAGTATATAGAGAGTACACATTTCACTTATTTTCATTCAGAGTTCAAATCTGAAGCCTACATTTGGATATAACATTTTGAGTGTAGGTCTCCTTCGATAAATCGCAAGTCTGCGTACCCGTATTTCGGCTACAGTAGATTAACTGGAGTAATAGAATCAACGACAGCAGTGCCAATCTAGCCAGTGTGAGGAATATGATTCTTGTGCTTGCATTGCCTTTTGCTCCATTCTTTTTCAAGCAGCTACTATGGGTAGTAGTTGAGGGCGTTACTCCTGGGTCCCGTATGTTTAAACGCGGTAAGAAATCGGGGCGAGCTTGACCTGGTGAGCAGGCGTCCATCTGCAGTTTCTTCAGATTTCCCAACAGTCCATATTCGATGGTCAAGCAATAGTCCGTCGGAGAACAGGGTGTTGCTGCATGTTGCCATATTGCATTGAACCTAGCATAATATACAGCCGGCGTTCTTGTCTCGCCACAATTGTTAAATCCGGCGAATTTTGACAACTGCCTTATGTGTTGGTGGCGTGTGGATAGGCTCCAGGTTGTATGCGGTAATAATCCATTGCTCTATAGCAAGATGCCGCACGCAGCTCTATTCCGGACAGGGGCCTGCGGGATGAAGATTTCAACATCAATCTACGATTTCAGCTTGAGTCATAGACAGGGATCCCATAGTGACCCGAGTCAATTGCACCTTGTCATGGAGTTATCCATGGGCTCGTTGGGGCTTTTCTTGACAAAGATAACCGCGTGACCGGAGCAAAAAGCAGAGACCGAGCGCATAACAGTCATCAGTGCCGACTGCTTCTGTCTAGTAGAAATATGCCCATTCCTGTGACTGCGAGGTATAAACAGTTCAAACTCCTGCTCGGCATCTATCTCGGATTGTGTTGATCAGGGACATCAGTCTCTCTCAATTCATCGTCAAGGAGCCAACTCAAGAGTCAAAGCACCCAGATTGCGAGATGAAGATGCCGCTTGTAACCTTGGCTCGGAATGTGTTCAGGGGCTAAGGGGATCATTATCTCTCCTCCCACTGGAAACGTAGGAGGTTGTGACTAGCTTTAGGCAAACAGTCCAGAAAGATACTACCAATACTGCAAGGCATAGACCAAGTTCGGTTTGTTATTTGCAGTGCTTGTTGGAGCAAATGGATCAAGCCAGGCAGAAGCCGTTGTGACCCCTTTGGCTTGGGCACGTGAGGCCCAGAACCCTAGCTGCATCTTCCATGACAACAGCTTGAGAAGAACAGGATCCAACTGCTTTCTCCGAAATAACAACACTACTACCCAACAATTCCCAAGGTCTTCTGACCTCGAGCGCTATACCCTCCAACGCTGCTCTTTTGTAGCAAGATGCTGGCTTTTGCCTAGAAAACCCTTGTCACTAACAGATATCAAGCTCCATGGGATCCACAGCAACCTGGTGGGCCTCACGTTGAATCCAGGGCATCACGCTGCTCGATCCGGCCTCCGCGCCGTCCGCGGCTTAACAGCGATTCTTGATTGGATGTTCCTGCGCGTTGCCTTCATCGCATCTTCTGGCACCATTGAATATTCTTGACCATCGTCAAAGGCTTCCATCCTGATTCCCCGGGGCTTGGTGGTAGACCGCGTTTGGCCTAGGCAGCGACGTGTTAATCGAGCACTGTTAATGTCCTAAAAAATGGAGTTGTTCAGTCATCCATCGTTGGCTCCTGAGGAGCTGCAGGGGACAGGCAGGTCTTCCTCCCAGCTTAAATACCGGGAGGTCTCTCCGTCAAAAATGGAGGAAGAGCTCCCAGATCGAAGCCTGGCCGCCGATGCATCAACTAATTCCAAAGAGGAGGGCCCCCAGCCATTACCAGCACCAGCACGAGACCATCCGAGTCTACCTGCCGAGGAAGAAGAGAAGATGTTTCTTGCTTTAAAGAAGATATTCGAGGATGCTGGAGAGGACGAAGCTAGTCGTGATTTAAGACATCTCATGGCGTCCCTTGAACTGGCGGATAACGAAGCTGTTCGAGGCTGGCCAAATATGGAGATACTGGAAGACGTCAAGTCCAAGGTTTATAAATTATGGCAAACAAAATCAAAATATATGGCTCGTGTTACGGAAGTGCTGGCAAATGGGAGCCGAGACCGTAAGAGCTAATATATATCCTATTGTCATGCAAGACGGGATACTGACTTCAATTGATAGCAAAATGGAGAGTTCTTTATGGAAAAACCGGGATTCTCGACTTCTACCTTCGGATCATTTCGACGCAAGATGTTGATGACGGCATCTTGCTTCACGCTTTAAGATTAATTGGAAACTCCTGTGCTGATACCGGTAACCGCTTTGCCCTGTGTTAGCTTATCTACATGTACTGATCTCCCAGCAGACGAGAATCGACAACAAGTGGTGGAGAGAAACTACACCCTGCCGATCATGAGATTATTCGACAATCCGGCACTTGTTCATGTGGCTATTCCTGTTATTTATAATATTTGCGTGGACTTTGGTATGAATATATGACCAGCACATGGTTTGTTCTTGCTAACTCGGTGGTAGAGCCTGCACAAGCACAAGCAGCTGCAAACGGGATTGGACATTCTCTCTTGAAGTTGCTTATGAGTGGGTCAATTAAAGGAAATGCATTGTTGAACTTTACTTATGAACTTGTTGAGATGGCAAGTGACCAAGGTATGGCTTCGCCTGGTTTGATCCTGGACGCAATTGATTGGACGCTGATGACTCCCTAGGTCCAGCTTTGGAGTCGGCACCAGACGATTCGCTTTCCATGGTGATTGCGCTGGCCACGAAACCAGACATCGCTTTGCCTCATTTTAACTTCATTGTCAATTCTCTTGCCGCGTACTTACAAAATGACCGATTTCAGCAGATATGCGTATCACAAGGGCAAGTCGGAAAGGTACTTTCGCTTCTGCCGCGTTCGTACGAAATGGACGATGAAGAATTGTCTCCTGATGACGAACAAGCCTTATCTATGAGTCGTTTGAAGATCAATCATGCCCTTTCGGACCTCTCAGGGTTGCCGATGTACCCTCGAGCTTACCCCATGTCCTGCGAACTCACAGAGACACTTATATCCTGGCTGAAAACACCCAAAGACCACTTGCAGGTTTGTGCCTGTGTCATGCTCGGAAACCTCGCACGTGAGGACGCGGTGTGCGAATCGATGGTTCAAGACTTGAAAGTTCATTTGCCATTAATATCGATCCTAGATAGCGATGCTAGGGGTACCGTACTTCATTCAGTGTTGGGATTCTTGAAGAATCTCACTATCGCAGGCAACAACAGAGAATACCTCGGTGAAGCTGGTATCATACCCATATTATCCAGACTATGGGCTGTTGAGAGTGTTCCTCAAATACAGTTCATGGCAGCGAGCCTCACGAGACAGGTTATATTGGCTTCAATCTCTAACGTAACGCGGCTGCTCGATCCCCTTTCTTCAGATCCCAATTCACCAGCAAATTCACGCACATATCTTTCACTTTTGCTTGCCCTTTTTGCAAAAACCGATTCAGCACCGATCCAAACTGAGATCGGTCGAACTATAGCTGCCATTTGCCGTGTGCTATTACGACTTAGCCCTGATCAAGAGGCAACGAATGCAACCGAACCACTTGTTAAGCGCTTGTTCAGTCTCCATGAAGATGTGGCGCGTCCCATCGGGGCGATGATAATTCAGACTGAATGGCCAGTTGTTAGGAGCGAGGGATGGTTTGCTCTTGCACTGATGGCTTCAAGCCAGGACGCTTCTGAAGCAGTTGGTGATTGCTTACACAGCATGAGCGTCACGGAGATATTGTGCGAGACGGTACGAAAGAGGGTATCTGAGCCGTCTGAGGTCGAATCAGCAAAGGATGAGGCTGAGCGAGTCAGACAGGCGAAAGATAGGGATAATGTTTTGATCTTGCTACACGGCTTGTTAAAACACTCTGTAAGTTTCCCTTGGGCTTTCGGGTCTGTTTGCAAGTGCTAATCGTGTGTTTTATAGCCTTCGACTTTGACACCAACACGGAAGCAAATGTTTGAAGAATTGATGCATGATGTTGGACAGGCTCATTCCCAGTAGCCGGCATCTTGCCGTTCCGTCATCAAGATCCATGGATCACCTTGTTGGCTGTTCATGTGTATCTAGAAACTCAATAATCCTCATAGATTATGAATGAGCGATCATGATTTACCTCGCATGATTCTAGAATCTAAAGCTATATACAAGAACGCATTGGACGCTCAGATGTAATCTTGTACAATGCCGCTTGAAACCACTGAGACACCAAGACAGTATGGGTATCTCTATATAAACACAAGCATTTTGGTTTGAGATTTCGACACAAAGGGCCCAAACAGACAGTCGAGTCAAATCCATCCAAGTCAGGCCACTTCTTCCAGACGCTTCTTCTTTTGTTTCAGCCTCTTTTCCGTTCTCATAAATTCCCTAATTCCCACCGGTATTCCCTCGAACAGGTCCTCTGGCGCAGCTGATAGCGAGTCACTATCCCAATTGCTCTCGCTGCCCCCGCCATCGTCGTCCATGGACATACTCGCGCTCGCAACCTCCCGCCGTGGTTTCTGTCTAACGTCCCCCTTCTCTTCGGCCGTCATTCGCACCCCACGGGGTTGACGTTTCTTCGCCTCTCGTACCCGCGCCGCCCATTCTTCCACGTCGTCTCGGTAGTCGTCCCAGACACAGTGCACACAGCCGCTCATACAGCAATTGTCAGGCTCCGCGGGCCGAGGAGGGACAGGCACGCCATTGATGGTTTGCCAGGTTGAGTCCGGTGGCGTGGTAGGGTTGTAGCGAGAAGTATAGCCTGGGCCAGCGAGACGGGTGCCAAAGACGATGCTCATTTTCTCGGCCGGCGTAGGTTCACGTTCCTGTTCTTGGGCTGTGGAGGAAGGCGTAGGTGGTGGGCGGGAAGTGGGTTGAAAGACGGGGTTGGAGATGTAAGTTGGCTGCCTGAGGATGTCGGAGTAGTAGCCTTTCAGCGGATAGGCTTGGGAGACTTGAGAAGATTCCTGATTGAGGGGGTTCTGTGCTTGGGTCTGAAGGCTGCGCTTTGGCGGGATTGAGTGGACATTTCGTCGGAAGCGATAGGGAGGCCTGCTCTTTTGGCTCAATATTCGACGGAGGCAGCCCGTACACAGAGTATTCTTCAGGCAGCCAGCCCTCGGAAGAGAGGACAGGGCCTCCATCTTTGCATGTCAATTGACCGCAACGCTTGGTTGATTTTGCTCCGAGATGCCGACTTGCGATGACGAAGGTTGGTGGATGCAAACAGTGCAAACAGCGGGTCGCGTTTGTTGTTTGTTCCCGAAACAGTTGCTGGCGGCCGCAGACAGTCGACGACAACACCGTTGGTTAACATTGTCTGGCTGCTCGCTGAAGAGCGCCGGTTAAGACTACCTCGAGCTGCTCCGCATGTTGAAATTATCCTTGGTCCATTACCAACTAGGACCTCATTCAATAACTCGGTGTTTTACGCGTTGTCCGTATGATTCCCCTACCTGCCAAACGGCGCAAATCGAACTCCTCCGCGGCAATCCCCGTCGAAGCGTCCAATGCCGACCCAGCGGATTCTAATCCTACCAGGCTACCTGAACCTCCGAGTCGCTCGTCGTTTAGGTCGCCGACAAAGGCAAGCCTCGCCCGAACGCAAACCGCGCTCCCATCGCGCCTAGCAGGGGGAGCCGGGACAGAAAGAGCCCAGCAGTCCGAAAGGCGCGGCCGCGACCTACACGATCCTAAGGGTACTAGGGATGGCATACCTCGTAAAGCCCCAAGAGTGAAACCGAGTCAAGAACCCTTGCGCGCCGAATCCAGTACTAGGCTCCCGGTTTTCGTCCCAAATGCGCGTGGGGCGGAAGGGGCAGGTTCCAGGGCCTCTCAGCCGTCAAAACAAGACGATGGGAGTGTTCGAAGGTCAGCTCGTCGGGCGCTGTTCGGCTCACAACAGCTCTTTGTACCGAAGAAGGCACCGGCGTCTGAACGGCTAGATGAAGTTGAGGCTAGCAACCAGGGTCCTGGGAACTCCCCCGATGATGAGGGTGAACGAGAACCGGATCTACCTCCAACACCTGCTCAACCAAGCCTTCGAAAGCTTTCACTTCGCCCGAGAACTCTTGCAAGCAGCAGTCCAAGTCTGCAGGTTGAACAGCGGAAAGCGCGAAGGTCTGAAAGGCTTGCCGAGTCAAGTCCTCTGAAACCGCGCGATGAGCAGGCAGAGCCATTGGAAACCGTGGGCCAAGACCCGAGAGCGCATACCGTACGATTGGACGCAGGTGTGTCAAAGGAACTGCTAGAAAAGCGGAAGATTCGTGACGAGCTTGCTGCACAATTGGCGAGGCTTAAAGAAGATGTTTCAGTTCTCCAGGATTGTGGCCAACGATTGGAGAAGGGCAATGCGCCACTGGATGAGGAATATGTAAAACGTCTCCTGTGAGCTTCGGACTCATCCTTCTCTCATAACTTAGCTATATTCCCTACCTCTAACGTATCCTAGGTCTCTACTCACGACTGATAACCCTTCTTGCGCTCCACCTCCCGAGCCAAAATCACCACCAACGATGTCCTCGGTGCTCTCATATCTTCTCCCGTTTTCGGCTCCTAAACACATTCCCAGATTAGAACCTGAGCGGCCAATCACCCCACCGCCCGAAAATCCATTTGCATTGCAGCAGCCTTCTGATCCTCTTCCTTACCTTACTCTCTTTGCGCCTCTCTCCCTATCTACACATACAGAAACCGTTTCTACGTTAGATCCGCTGCGATCATCATCAAGACTTGTCCAGAGGCATAATTTTGTTCTATCGGCGCCGAGTGAATTCCCGCAATCCATCTATAAGATTCCAATCACTCTTGAGACGGATCCGGAAGAACAACGGATCCTATCGATCGCAGTTCCTGATTTCTCCGAGCCATCTAGCGATATGAACATTCCAGCACAACTTTGTGATTGGATGAATGTTCGACTCTCGAACCCGCTCTTAAAGCAGGATATATCAGGGCTAACATGGGGAATCTGCCGGTATTGGGAAGCGTGTATATCTCGAGCGAAGATTTGGATACGGCTGGAGAAGCTGCAGGCCAGTATCCTTGAAGGTATCCGCGCCAGCGACCGTGAAAACTTGGAATCCGAGAAGCACCTCCCTCGCGCGCTGATTCCCCATCTCCAACGATCTTCGTACCTGTTCCAGAATTCACACAGCGCTGAAAAGTATCAGATTCTGGTCTCTTGTCCCATTGAGATTGATCTCTGGACAAGCGAACCTTTCCTACAGCCGGACATTTGCATTTCGACAACCGCAGCTGCTCAAAGACCTGGTGGCGCTGCCGAAGGGAAAATCGAAATCGAGGCGCGACGCGTGTTTTGGAATATGCTCAAGCATCGAAGTGCTGATGTCGAGATTGATTGTAATAAGATTGTCAAGGCAGTGGAAGCTGTTGCGAGGGTGCTTTATGGCGAATAGCGAAGGGGAGTGGGTGTGATTTGCAATGGTAGGGGAAGAGATGAAGGAATGGAAGATGGGCGATGTACCTCCTTATCAGCGTACTTGAGAATTTACAGTTAGAATACCCCGTGCTACTTAAACCGGTTTGGATTTGATGGCTGAGACGTATGAATTGTGTTTGTTCGTAACGTATGCAACCTCACCCAGATATGGGATCGTGTAAGATGGTTGCATGGCTTTCGAATTTGGATTCAACACGACAATGATGGACTGAACGACCATTCACAGCATTTCGAAGATAGTCTGGGCTTAGGAACGAAGTGAAACCCCGTACAAGGAAATGTTCCGGACAAGTCTTCGAGTGTATTCAAAGATGTACGTTTCCGTATCTCTCTCCCATTGCATTTGATTTAAAACCCAGGGAGTAAGTACACCTGAAGCCATCAAGAACCAACCCCATTGATTCCCATCAGACGACCATATTATCATAGCAACGTAAAAGAGAAAAATGTGACGGGTAACATTCGGGATTGCGAGACATAAGGGACTAGGAAGAAACTACAGCAGGCTTTTTTTTCATTTCATATGTTTATTTCTTAGCCGCTGCGGCCTCTTCGGCCTTTGCCTTCGCCCTCTTCTCTCTCATACCAGCGTAACGGGCCTCGCTGCGGGCATCTCTCAATCTGCGGTAGGCGGCCTTCTCTCCCTCTGGCATATCGGCCTTGGAAACCTCAGTAACAGCCTGAGCCCGGGTGATGTTGGCAATAGGAAGCAAGGAAGCAAGGTTCTTGGCGAGGTTCTTGCCCTCAAGGGCAGCCTTAACGTCCTCAGCAGAGGAGTCGAGTTTCTTGAACTGACCGCTCTTGCGGGGGAAGAGGATCAAGCGGGCCTTGTACTCCTTCAAGCGAGCGACGTTGGCGGAAAGGGACTCTGAGCAAGCATTGACACGGCGGTGGTCGACGGCAATGCCGATGGTTGGAGCGAGTTTGCGAGGGATTCCAGCTTCCTGAAGAGGGCGAAAGAAAAAGGTGAGCGATATGCTATATAAAAAGCTGCTTCGCAGCAGCAGCACTTTTCTCGGAACGTGGAAGGACCGATTAGGGGAACATTGCTGTACCTTCAACTCTTGAATAGTGAAACCACGTCCAGCTCTAACCCGGCTGTTATATTTAACGGTTGGGCATCTGACAACTGGGCGAAGCTTGTCGACAGGACGGGGAGCAACGGCGGCAGCCTTTGCAAGACGAGCTTCGCGACGGCGGTGTTTCCGACCAGGCTATGAAAAGCACAACCAAATTAGCCCAGCCAGACTCCCACACAATACAGATTCATTGCGCCAATTCTCCATTTTGCTGTATCCAAATCTTTATTTCCGGATAGGGGCCAATTTCGTACCTGATCGAAGTGCACTCGGACACGACGCTGCCAGTCCTTGTGGAAGTCTAGAAAAACGCAACAATGATCAGAAAACCTTGCCCGCGGTAATTTGCATGTCGTTTTCAACGGCGATGGGTCGCAAATACTCACGATTCCTAGGAATTTGCTGGTTGTGCTTGATCGCCTATATTCCAAGAATGGTCAGCTTCCATCCATGGTCCATCCCGTCCAACGCGTGGCTCAGGAAGTCATGCTCTGTGTCGACAGGAAACAGGAGAATCAAGCATACCATTGTGACGGCCGGTGATCAAGTTGTCGAAACCCGGAGTGGTGTTGCTGGTCGTGTGTCGACGTCGTTCGAGGATTGCTTGGGTTTATTTGCGGTGGGAACTTTTTTGGTGTGGTCTGCCTCTCGGAGCCGCCAGCCTCGCTTAGCCCACTTTAGCCCTATGTCTTACCTAATTGGTCACCACAACAATACACGCAAAATTCGAAAATTCAAGTTGATTCAAAGAAATGACTGTTGGGAAAGCAGTTGATTGCTGGATCAAATTCGTATTGAATGCTACAGGGTTCTACCTAAACTAGACTGTCTGCCAAAAAATAGAGAGACACTATGGCCACCAAAAAAGTATTCAAAAGACAGGTCTATCAGCAGGCTGAGCAGTACTCGTACAATATAAAACAAGCAGTGGTGATCAACTGGGGGTAGAAAGTCCACCAAACAACTCAAATACGGGTAACAAACTGGAAATCATCATCAAGTCATAAGCCTAGGAAATCAGAAAGGTTCGTCAGGGGTTCATCGTGCTGAATGTGGTGCAGTAACAGAGTCGTATCAAATCGTCAAAAAGAAAAAGAGATAAAGCAAGAAGATGCGGCACGGAATCTCAAGATTCGAGGTCAAAACAGGCGGCTTGCGTAACTCGGAACTTCCTGGGAGACATGATCTTTCCCTCACTGCTGCGCTTGCGCTTCATGCTAGGTCGATCAACACCGGGTTTCTTGACCTGACCAAAAAGCTTGGCTTGAAGCAAAGTGCTGGATTTGCCGATACTGGCAGGAATTGACGGTTCTTCCTGGCTACTCCCGGGAAAACGCCGTAGCATGCTAGTAGCCAGTGAGCTTGCTTGAGAAGCTGGGACATCTTCGTCAGTGACAGCCTCTTCCACATCAGATGCTGAGATTGTGCTGTCGCGATCGTGGCGGTCACGCTCGTCCTGTTCAACAATAGCGGAACGGCTCACTGGCGGAGCTGTGGACCTCTTATTAATTGGGGTAAAGAAATGGATCCGATCACTGCCCATAGTTTTGCGCTGGGGAGTCGTAGGGAGTGACGAGAGTGAATGTGTTCCACGAGCATGGCCTTGATTCTTCTGCCCAATTTTCTTGGACGGGGGCGACTTGATACTCCCGGACTCTCCATTGAGGACTTGGTCAGCAGCAAGGAGAGCTGCAAATGGGTCGTGACTACCAACCCTACTAACATGGGAACGGGCGCTGTCGGGGTAGCGAAGGATGGGCCTGCGTTGTGGCGTATTAAATTCCGTGCGAGGGCTTGACGCCAGGGATCCATGATCCATCATCAGAGTGAAGTGCTCCCTGTTGTCTCGAATACGCTTTTTAAGACGGGCATTCTCCTCCATCAAAAGCTCATACCTGTCAGCATCCTCCTCGATTAGTCTCTTTGCTCGGCGGAGTCTTCGTTCTAAAGTCATATTCGCCTGCTCAAGCTCATTGACTCGGCGGAGGGCGTTGTCTAGTTCCGGGTTATGCTGTGTTTGAGCAGATCTTGGTTGCAGTAGTAGGTTCTGTCGGGAACGGTATTCGGAACTCTGTAAGATTTCGATTTCTCGTTTGGCAAGCTGTTGCTCAACCTCGGCTCGCTTGATTGCTTCACTGCTAGTCAGCGAAAGGAGACTATGTTGAAGTTTGAAGTGCGCAGCCGACATGCGCGACTCCTGTGCCACAGCCAAAAGATCCTTTGCCATGCTTCGCAAGGGTTCAGGGTTTGCATTTTCAATGTCAGCCAAGGTAGGCAAGCTCTCTGACACGCCGTAGGCAACGCAAAGGGTTTGGCTCACGGTTGGGGGCGGCGATGCGAGGAAAGTGTCTGGTTCAGAGAGTGCACGAACCGGGGTAGATGTGTTCGGAACGTTTCGTGAAGGTGGAGGGGTCATCTCGGAAGACAATACAGGCGGCTGAGGAGAGGTGAATGTGGACTTGTCCAGAGCATCCGATGGGATCATGGGTTGGTCATCTGAAGATGCCGATGGGCTGCTCCGAATTGGGACTGGAGTATTGGGGACAACAATCTCGGCAGCAGGTTCAAGAGAAGCTTGTTTTTGAAAAAAGTGATCAGTCATGATCACGGTGTTTATCTTGTGAAGGGCTAGTTCCCGAATAGCAGTCGAGCTCAAGCAACGTTTCTTTGGTCTGTATGGATCAAGCCAAATGCGGCGGCACGGGCAATTGATGCCGTAAAGAATTCCTGCGATCGGAATCAAAGGATTCGATTGACGGATTTGTAGTATCAGGACGGAACAGTCAAAGGCCTAAGGGGTTGATCAATGAAAAAGGTGAGGCAGGGCAACAATGCAATTGTGTGGTACGAAAGGAGCACTGAGGATTCGGAGTAAACAAAGCTTCGAGCCGAAGTAAGAAGTTGTCAAAGAGTAGGGAGGCTCGAGATGAAGACGGAGATAAAGGACAAGTAGAAGAATGGTTTCGATGCAGGCGAAGATGAGGATGAAGAAATAAGTCCAGGATAGATGGTCGGGATGAAGCGTCGAGGACGACTTGATGGAAGATTGATTGGACATGCGACGTTGGTTGTCCAGGTGGCCGGTGACGAGAGGAGGCTGGGCAATGCGACTAACTGGCGCGACCCGGCGCGGTCACGTGGAGATAGGCCGGTCACGCGGGGTTACGGGCGGCGGGAACTAGTCCCATTCCGGCTAGCGCCAGGCATTTGTAACCATGTCCAAGAACGGAATGGCGCCTAGCACTAGTGCGCTGCGAGCAGCCAATCAAATCACTGGCCTCGGATGCGAGCTGTTGAGCCCCTGACAATGGATGCAGCTTTGTGCAGCTCTCACCTCCCTTGCAGACGGAGAGCAACACTGAATTGGCTATTAATATAAAGAGCTTTGCGCCTGAGCTCTTTTTCTACTCATGCAGAGAATGGAGTAGAATGGTTTAATATATCATATGTGTATCGCTGTTTTCCGGGACATCAGTTGACAACTACCATCGGTGCCGGGCCGTCAACGTAACCATGGATGAAGAGCCAGTGAAACGGCCACCACCAAGTGCTATCCCACGCCTATCGAGGCTTCCACTGCCAACGACAACATCCTCCAAACTAGTACGACCATCACCATCCAGAGAGCGACTCCAGGCAGACCAAGGACTTAACGTTTCAAGGCTTCGCAGACCATCCGAAGATGTCTTCAAAAAGCCCCATCTTCCGCCTCCGTCTACCCGCAAAGCGTCCGATAATTTCAACTATTCACAGCGGAGATCTTCCCAGCACGGCCATTCCATTAGAACCGCTGCATCCACGGAAAGCCTGTCATTGAAACGCAATTCCCAGATCCGACATGCTGAGATAGGGCCTTCCTTAGAGGAACGGACAATCGAGACCCTCTCGCAAATTCCCTCATCACCTTCTCCAAGTAGGAGGCAGTCGGAGTTCTTAAGGTCATCTAGTCCAATACGCTCGCCATCTCGTCCTGCCTCGGAATCTCAACACCCCGCTGCCCAAATTACAACTCCTACCAGACGGCTGACGCCTAGAGCGTCGTTAGGACCGGAGTCATCTCGTCCTAACCTTCGTGGAGCCTCTAGTACCCCGTCTTCAAGGAAGCCTAGTGAAAATGGTCGAAAGGAGATGCCCATGAAGCAAAATCCGATCTCCCTACGCATTCCGTCACAGGGCGAGCGGAGAAGCGTGCCTCTTCGGAGCTCAAGTTCGCGCAATTCTCTAGCCCAGTCTTATAGGCACTCGAATTCTGAAGCCAATGGGTATGCAGAGACGAAAAGCGCACCGAAGCCTAAAGAGTCCCAAGCCCGGAAGCCATCTTCTACACGCTCGTCTACCCTAACATCCCCGACATCTAGTGTTTCCAAAACATCGCAAAGGACCTCCGTCACTTCTGATAGTAATCTCTCAGAGTCGCTCGGAAGAGGAACAGAAGTTAGGAAGGCGTCCAAGTCGTCAAGCGCTTTGAGAGAAAGCATAGCAAAGGCTAAAGCGGCTCGGAAAGCCGCAAGGCAGAGCAACGCAAACGAAGGTGTTACTGACCCATTCAACACCATCTCGATGAAGGATCCCTTTGGTTCACTACAGAACCAAGAATCTAATACAGCAATCCTAAAAAGCAGAGCGAAAGCGGCCCGGAAATCTGGCCATTTGAACATTGCTTCTCTGGGCCTCAAGGAGATCCCGAACGAGATCATGACAATGTATGATTACGATCCGGAAAGTGGTGATGATTGGTACGAGACTGTGGACTTGGTCAAATTCGTGGCTGCCGATAACGAGTTTGAACTGCTTTCGGACAATGCCTTTCCCGATATTGACGCATCATCATTGGAGATGGATGAGGACAGTAAAGGGAATCAATTCGGCGGGTTGGAATTGTTAGACCTTCGTGGGAACCTGCTCTCCAGTCTGCCAATCGGATTAAGAAGATTGCAACGACTCCATTCTCTTAACTTGGCGAAGAATCGCCTAAATATGGATGCGATCGAGGTCATCACTCAGATAGGAAGCCTTACCGAACTGAGGTTGGGAAACAATGACCTTGAGGGCATGTTGACGCCCCAACTCGGGTCCCTCCAGAAACTTGAAGTGTTAGACCTTCGAGGGAATGCCCTAACGGGACTTCCTGACAATCTATCGGATCTGTCAGCTCTGCGAGTGCTGAACGTTGCAGAAAATCAGTTGACGTCTCTTCCTTTCAGCGCTCTATCTAAACTTCCATTGATTGAAATAAATGCTCAGAAAAATCGCCTGCAAGGAAATCTCATCCCAGCGTCCGTCCGCCGTATCGAAGGACTCCAAATCTTGAATGTTTCAGGCAATTCATTGGAGGGCCTTTCTGCGGGAGATGCTCTAGAACTTCCAAGTTTGCAGCAGCTGTTTGCTGATGCAAACCGTATTAAAAGTTTACCCAACATTTCTTCATGGGTCTCCATCCTCACGTTGATCGTGGAAGACAACGACTTGTCCGAAATTCCGGCAGGGCTTTCCGAACTGACCAACTTGAAGCATGTCGATCTTAAAGGCAATGGCATTACTGTGCTTGACGATAGGGTAGGCTTAATGGACAATTTGATGACGTTTCACGTCGAAAACAATCCTCTTCGGGAGCGGCGATTCCTCGCCATGGATACAGAAAATCTTAAGCGAGAACTTCGCAGCAGATGCGCACCCGAAGCTCCGGAGGGCGAAGAAGGGGAAGAGTCGGATCATACTGAGTTCACTTTGGCACCAGAGACGCCACAAACAACGCACGGCTGGCGTCTCAAGTCAGGCGGAGTGCTTGATCGTTCCTCCACCGACCTGTCCTCTCTGGATGTTGAGGATCTGGAACCCTTGGTATCGGGCTCAGACATTCGCTGCCTCTACCTTCAGCACAACCGATTTGAGACACTGCCTATGGCAGCGCTGTCGTTTCTATCCCACTCGCTAACCGACCTGGATCTTTCCCATAATCCGATGCATGGCGATGAACTACTAACCTGTCACATTGCACTACCCCATCTACAAAATCTCACCTTAACAGCCGCGGGACTTACGTCGTTCGAACCACTCCAGTCGTTCCTCTCCGCACCGTCCCTTACGTTCCTCGATGTTTCCAATAATCGATTGAACGGAGCTCTTCCAGTCATGCGTTCCACATATCCAAACCTAATCACATTCTTAGCGTCTGATAACCAGATAAGTTCCCTCTCGTTTGAAGCAGTTCAAGGCCTCCAGGTTCTAGACGTGAGCAACAACAACATTGACTTCCTGCCGCCGCGGCTTGGGCTTCTTGGAATCCAAGAGTCGGGCGGTCTGCGAAGATTGGACGTTGCTGGCAACAGCTTCCGTGTTCCTAGGTGGCAGGTTGTGTCTAAAGGGACCGAAGCAGTCTTGGACTGGCTAAAGAATAGACTCACGCCGGAGGAGCTCAGCGAGTGGCAAGGGGAAGATGAGATCATTTGATTCTGATCTAATTTGAGATCCTGCAAGCTAATGGCTTTGAAATGTGCCTCTTAAGGCTGACGTATTTATATCTACTGTATCATTTAGACCTTGTTTATATTACTCAGGAAAAGATTAGGCGGAGTCCGTATTATTCTCGAATACTTTATTAAAGAATAAAAGCCATTGCGCCTCATAGGCCATTTAAGAAATGCATCGCACGGAATGTCCGCGGCACAAAATGCCATGGGTCCAACCTTGATTATTTCCATGAAAAAGCCTCGCCAACCGTACTTTGATGATCTGCGATATCAATCTTCTTGTCCCTAGTCCTTTCCGAGATCCTCGACCACTTTTACCCAAACAGCTGCCCACTTTGCGAATTTATCTTCCACCTTGCTGGAAGAAGCGCCCTGGCCGGAACTATCGCTGGTGATTCCAGCATCCCAAGGCTCACGTAGGATATCTACAGCTTCACATGCACGATCGCATAACTTTAGGCTGTGTGCATCAGCGAATTCAATATTGTGCTCGTACAACGACCCTGCAGCTTCATCGACAAGGTTCGGTAGATCGTGCAAACAAGCGGCTAGCGAGTCGAGTTCCGAGGAGAATCTCGGTAGGACAGATTTATCCTCGAATCTTTTCAGGCGATATGATATAATGGCGCTGTATAGTTGTGAAGTAAGGGTGAATAGACGGAGAAGATACTTCTTCTCGCTATCAAGTTTTGCACGCTGGTTTTCTTCGTCATCGTCTTCGTCCTCGTCCTCGGTCCGCTTTTCACCACTCTCACGTAGCGCCTTGTTCGTTCCGACAGCACGGTTATTAGAAGCTTCATCGTCGCCAAACTCATCTTCCCAGAATCCGTCATCAGCGTCCAAGTCCTCCTCCGGGTCCCACTCCTTCAACTCCCTGATGCCATCCTTTATCAACTCTAGATACTCCTTTGCCTTTTTGATAACTAGCCCAACGACTCCGTCAGACACAAGGCTGACAATCTGATCACATACTTTCCAAACCCTCCCCGTTGCAGTAGTGATTGTATCCTTGTCCGCCTCGCTCAACGAGAACCCTTTCTTCTTGTCATAATTCTCTGCAATTCCTTGGACGCCATGTATCAAGGTTGTTAATTCCCGCAACGAGTCTTTAACCAGCGCCTTGGCTTCGGCGTGGAAGGTCTGTGTGTACTGCACGGGCGTTGAAAGTAGCGCTGCGGTGACGAGGGACGGAAGGACGGAATCGTTTACTTCTGAGAGCACGGTCACTAGTGCAGATGGAGTGAATGGCGTGTTGATCGATAGTAGTGAAAGCTTTGTGGTTTGTGCTTTGAGGGCTTGAGCAGCCGCGGAGAGGAGGGGTAGCGGGGAAGGTTGATTGTCAGAGGTGGTATCCGAAGAGCTAGATTCGGCGGTATCTGGAGAAGAGACAGTTGAACTAAATTGTTCCGCTAGAGCTAGCGTGGTCTCTAAGACCTTGGATAGCCTCGCAGCCATACTGAGCTTTCCGGCGTAGCTGTGCCCAGGGACTATGAAGTTGATCATTGCGAGAGAGGTCTTTGACTTTGATGGCGCCCGCACGTGACGATCCCCACTGATTACCACATCGCGAGTATACGTGAGTATGGACGGCGAACAAAGGTCTTCAGTTAGCCGCAGCGAGATATACGCTGCTCTACAGTACTGTACCACTAGTAGAGGTGGTTAAGTCGAACCAGTGCCTTAGTATTGATCAAGAATGCGGGTTCAGTGATCTGCCTAAACTGCTAGCAGTATGGGATAAGGTGAAACCAGCAAAGTTTTTGCTGATGCTTACGGCAATAAGCAGATGAAAGAAGACAAACCATGAGATGGGCGCTTGTTCTAATTGATCACCGTCCAAAGATCCGCCATCGTTCATAATACTCATCAGGCTTGTATTTGACATGATCCTGAACTCCGCCTGCAGAGATGGCGAGTGATCATCGGCTCACATCATATCCTGCTGCGGATATCAGAATATTCTTCAACCGTTACTGGACAGAACCGAAAAAGGCTCAGGTGTAAGGTACTTCTTTCAGGCCGAAGGAGCCCAATGGCTAAAGTTTTCTTTGCTTCCATATCCGGCGATATTCGGATTCAATCAGAGTAGCATTGTGAGCGGAGATCAGCCGCCTGTCTCTGTTGTGATCGGCAACATATGGGGTAAATGAAGATATGGCGCCTTATTGCCTGAAGAGAGAATCGATTTTCCTCTCTCTCGACATGGCTTCTCGATTTTGAAAAGTCTCATCCGTCCGTATGCATTGAGTTTGATCATCTATATTGCCGAATCGTCTGCTTTATCAAGGCATGCATATGTGGGTGCATCTGGCAGCAGATATGAAAATTGAAGTGTAGTTCTTCAAAGAAAACCGTCGAAGTCTCTTGCGTTTGTCCCTTTCGACAGGCCTAGAGTCTCTTGTTGCGGGATGGCTTTGGAGAATCCATGAAGATCATTTTCGATTCTTTATTGAAAATCAGCATTTCGGGGGATCGTTCCTCCGTAGCCGAGAGGCTCTCCCGCACTGCAAACAGGACAAACTCCCCGGAGAGAGCTCAAGCTTCATCCGCCAGCGACAATGCGGACGGAACAGCAGCACGTCAAGTCAACCTCGTCCCATTGTCATCGCCAGTAAGACAATGGGTCCGACAAAAGCTCCCCGCGCCACGAAATCTACGCCGGCGGCGGCCCAATCGCTCCCTGACAAAACCTTTATTATTGACAATGGCGCGTATACCATGAAAGCTGGGTTCGCGCCTGCGCTATCAGCAGCCTCCGAAGATACCTCCTCCGATCCGCTTGCGCCATGTCTGATGATCCCTAACGCATTAGTCAAGACGCGTGACAAACGCGTATACACTGGCCCTCAGCTAAACACCCATGTCACGGACTGGAACGAGGCGAGTTTTCGGCGACCAGTTGAGAAAGGGTACATCGTGAGCTGGGAGGCGCAGAGGGAGATATGGGATCATAGCTTTTTTGATCAAAAGATCTCGCGGAGAGCGGAGGTGAATTGTACTGACCCAGCGGATACTACGTTGATCTTGACGGAGGCACCGAATGCGATGGCTGCATTGCAGAAGAATGCGGATGAGATTGTTATGGAGGAGTGGGGTTTTGGGGGCTACTTAAGATGTATTGGTGGGTGCTACTCCTCTCACCTGTTTTTCATCTCAACTTTTGTTCGAGACCGGGCATGCTAAGACGGAAGTGTTCTCCTAGGTCCGCCGTTGAATGCATGGAACGAGGTCCAGTCGTTATTTGGTGATCCGGTTGCTCAAGATGCGAACTCCAATCCTTATCCGACAGAGTGCCTCCTAGTCATTGACTCGGGGTACTCTCATACAACTGTTACTCCGGTATATCGAGGACGCCCTCTGCAGCGGGCAACACGGCGACTTGAAATTGGCGGAAAATTTCTTACCAATTACTTAAAGGAGCTAATATCGATCCGCCAATACAACGTCCTTGACGAAACATACGTGATTAACGAGGTCAAAGAAACAGTCTGCTATGTTAGCCATGATTTTGCGGCAGATATAGAAAAAACAAGACGTGGTAACAAAAAGGGCAGTGTTGATGGCATTGTGGACGGTATAGTGGTAGACTACGTGCTCCCAGATCCCAATAGTGGCATGAAAGGGTTCATGCGGCCACACGACCCTCTCCTGGCAGCGAAAAAAAGAAAGGATCTTTTATCAGGCCCGCATTCTTCGGCTGTGGAGGACCTTCTTGTTCTCGGGAATGAACGTTTCACTGTGCCTGAAATTTTATTCACTCCTACAGACATCGGCATGAGGCAGCCGGGGATCCCAGAAATTGTCATGCAAAGTCTATCAACACTGCCGACAGGCCTCCATCCGGCATTTCTAGCTAATGTTCTCGTGGTCGGAGGAAACGCTTTAATTCCCGGGTTGGTTGAAAGATTGTGAGTACCGCCCAAATGCTGGTTCTTATTTTTTTGGCCTGACATTGCATTTCAGGGAGTCCGATTTACGGCAACTTGCTTCAACCGAATGCACAGTCCGCGTTAAAATGGCGCCTGAGTAAGTGTTTCCCCTTGCCAAATAGAAAAATTCACTCGCAAATTCGCCGTGCTTATGCATAGATCAAACAGTCCCATTCGATCAACATGGCTTGGGGCTTCTCGGCTCGCTAGGAACCGAGATGCACTGAAGGAAATTGCCATCACACGGCACCAATACCAAGAATATGGCTCTTCCTGGGTCGGGAAGAAGTTTTCTGGGGCAATATAGTCAGATTCGCTTTTTTTTTGTTCTAGAAGGCGCTGGTTGTAGCATCCTGGGCGGTTCGGGCGAGGAAAAGGGATTAGGGAGTTTTGTCTTTGGCATTTTGGACGGTTGGCCTATCATTTATGCGGGATTTTGCATGTTTGCCATGATACCCATTTCGATCTTATGAAATCAATTGGTAGACTCTCGATGAGCGACCCTTCTATGAGGATAGCCTAGTGCACACCTCTCTCTCAGTAACTCGATGAAAACCTTATTCAAAAGCCTATGCTTTGTCAAGGCGTTCTGACTGACCATATTTAAAGGTTTGTGGCGCTCTGGATTTTCGGATTTCCAGCAGAATCCCGAAGGTATACAACCACCTCCCATCCAATGCGGAGTTTGGTTCAAAGCATCCGTTTCTATTCCTACATGTTTGGCCGGATGCGGAAGAGAATAACGGGCGTACAGGACAGTGACAGGCTCGAATGTCTACATGCCAGAGAACTATGGTCCTTGCATTCCCTGTGCGTCTGTCTCCTCAGCGAGACTGGGACATCAAGTCAGGAGCCAAGTATGAGTGGGACAAGGCTCATTTGAATTAGCGAGCGTCAGTCGTATTCCCAAGGCGCACTGAATACTAATAACTTCGCGATTGATGGCAAATTGGAGTCCCAAGAGACCCGTTTTTCAAGGCTTCAAATAAGCCAAGACAACGACAAGGTCCCAGAGCATCTTCACTTCACTCTGCACACCACCAAGCACCACACGTGCACCAAACCATCTTCCCCAGCACATCTTGCACCAGAGCCCGTCCCCACGGCCATCTCTAATTGAGGGATTTACGAGGCTGTGCCATCCAACCATGATGCTGGATTCCAGTCCCTCGTAACTGGCTCGCAGGCCCGGGGTCACCCCCACCTGCACGGCTGTCGTCCCTTTGATGCGGAGTTTTCTTTGAGAAAGCCAAACCTGCTTTGTGCTCTGATGGAGATGCATGTATCTCTACAGGGATGGACGAAAGTAGGCGCTCACTAGTGGGTTCTTTACCCGATGTTCTGCCTTGTCATGCATCAATGATAACTGCCGCTCCATGATGAAAATGGCAATTTATCTACCAGGCGAAGACTCCAGTTCTTTGCTTGAACCTTTGGCTCCCCCATTTTGTCCCTTTATTCCTCCGACTGAGTTCCTAATAGCAACAATTTGCTATTGATGCGGAAAGCTCTTCATTTACTGTAGGATAAGGGACTTGAATCAGAATGGGCCAACCTCCTCGAGACCTATTGCCAACTCGCTACCATTAACCACGATGGCTGTCCCAATGTTTGCCAACGTCACTGACTTCTCAACGGTTGCCAACCGCCTCTCTTATTCCTCCCATCAATCTGAAGCCGAACCACTCCCCGAATGGCCAGCGCTTGATGCGCTGAAAGATGCCGTTATAGACGATGAACCGCCGGCAAATTGGATGACGCATCCATGCCCTCCAGAGCTTTTAGATTTCCCAGAGACCACGCCTGCAGAGCTTCTTCGAATACTACATCTATCTGTGAAAATAGATGTATACAACCTTTATGAAACCGAGAAAGAACTCGTATCTCCTCAAGATGTGGGAAACCTACCGTCGCCCATTGGGCCAGCACGGAGAAGGTTAGCGGACTTGCCAAGAAGCGATGCAGCATCACAGCTGAGTCGTGCTTCGACAAGTCTCTCTGAACGAAGCTCTGCGAATTCGAAAGATGGGGGCTCGACGAAATCTATCCGTGGAATGATATCCATCAAGGCTCCGAAAGAGGTTCGAGCTCTATCAATATCGATGAAGAGTAAATACACTCTCCAGTAAGTCTTCTCTACCACATACATATGACGGGATTCACTAACATATTCGCTGCTGACAGGGAATGCGCGAGTTGCCTGGAAGGTATCATTGAAAAAAATCTCCTTCGCCTGGAATGTCAACATAGATATTGTTTAAAGTGCTTTGTCACTTTGGTCAATACTGCGATGAGCACTGAGAGCCAATTTCCTCCAAGATGCTGCCTGCTCGAGATCCCCATCAAGATGGTTCTCCACAACCTGGATAACGCGCAAAGGGAGCTATACAAGGAGAAAATCCTGGAATACGCAATTCCTCAGCAGGACAGATGGTATTGCCCGTCTGCGACTTGCGGGAAATGGATCAACCCGAAGAAGCTTAAGGAAGACGCAACCGTACAAAAATGCCCTGCTTGCAAAACCAAAATTTGTGGAATGTGCCGGGGATCTGTGCATATAAGCCTATTAGACTGTCCAAGGGATGCTGGTCTGGAGGCCACCCTCCAGGAAGCGGATTTGCATGGCTGGAGACGGTGTCCCGAGTGCCGCGCGATGGTGGAGCTGATTTCGGGATGTCGACATATGACCTGCAAATGCACTGCGCAATTCTGGTATGTACGCCCTTTATGGTTGTGTCATCAGGTCAAACGGCTAACTCAATCTAGTTACACATGCGGTGCATTGTGGGGTACATGTCAATGTACGGAGGTTGACCAGCAACGACGGGAAGCTGAACTTCGCGCACGGCGCCTTCGGCGGAATGAAACAGCCGAAACGGAAGCTCAGGAGCTTGCCGCAGCGCTGGCTGTCATCGAACGCCTCGAGCAGGATGAGGCTGAGGAAAGGGCCCGTCAGGACCAGGAACGAGCTCGCCTGGAAGAGGTACGAAGGCGCGCGGAGGAACAGGAAGTGCGCGAAAGAGAAATTCAACGGATGATGACGATAGCTGAGACGATACGGAATATACGCTTAGCGTTGGATCGAATAAATGCATCGCAGCGGAGAATACTAAACTTGAGACATGAGACAGATGCGCATTCCATGCAAATGAAGTACGAAGACGACCTGAAACAATTTGAGAACAGACGGCAACGACTTGAGTCAGCTCTCCAGTCAAATGTGAAACAGCGCACAGAAGCACTTCTTGCTGCTCATGAGGTGGAACTTAAGGAGTTGGCCTCAAAACATGAGGACGAAGAAGATGAAACTTTTATCAGCATGTCGAGGCATTTGAAGAACAAGCCCAACCGAGAAGAGCGGGAGAAATCCATCATGGACAAACTAAAAGCATCGCAGGACAGGGAGATCACATCCCTGCAAAATTCCCACAAAGAAGCCATCGAGGAGTTGGAGCTGAAATCGAGTCTCGAGTTCAAATCATTAGAAGCAGGCTTAGCGAAGGAACAAAATGCTTTCCCCGTCGTTAGACAACGGCTCGATCTCGCCAGGCAGGTCACAATTGACCGACACTGGTTCCAAGTCGTGACCAAAAAGCGATCAGATCTCCTCGAACTCTATCGAATGCGCCTCCTCCGTGGTGAAAACCCGATGGAAGAACGGCGCACCAAACAGCCTCGTCCAACGAGATACTCTAAACCGCCGTCTCCTCCTCCGTCATGCCCTCTTCCTCCTCCCCCTACTATATTTCGTCCGTCCACTCCGTCCAGTCCGAGAACCCCGGCCAGTGCTTCTTTTACTCGGCTACCCGAGGTGTCATACAACCCACCGCCTACACCCGTTTCGGCTCCGGCTCCGGCTCCAGCCAAAAGGGTTGCGGAGCAAAAGAAGGAACAGTCGTCTTTGAAAGAACTGATTCTAACCAATTCTCGCAATCGAAGACTTAACCGCTCTGCATTTGCGGTACTTCGAGGTTAATTTGGACTTCTAATTCTTTCCTTTTATATTTTTAATAATGGTGATTCTCTAAATTATCCCGACACGCTTGCCAAATACACTCTTTCTTTCTTTTTCTCTTTTCAGTCAGCTGTATACCCATATGATGAATTGGCCCTTTTATCCTGTCCTATTTAACGTGATGTCGACTGCGAGGGTTAAGTACTAGTGATTGACAACATCTTTGTTTAACGCATGAGAAATGATATCAATGCAACATCTTTTTGCCTTGAAATCTAGCTTAAATAAACCACCTATTAAACCCCTCCACACAAAGAGACAGTAAGCCAGAACACTTCCCACATCTTGAAATCATGGGCATGAAGGTCATTCTATCATTTATTCACTGCCTGCTTGATTCAGACCTTGCAATAGTATAGCTCTATCAATCCAGTTGTGTTTAGCTTCTCGGGAAACTTGTCCGTGCCACAAGGTCTTGGAAATCTGGTTACTGGTCATCTCAGCCAATGTGTCTCGTAGGGGAACACAAGGGTCTTAAGCCCCCTTACCACATGGTATTTGCTGATGAACCTGGTTCTTAAATTAAGTATCCTAGGTAATAAGGTGAGCTTTTAGGGGGGCGATAGGCTGCGGGTGAAGGAACATACTCACCCCTAGCACCCTACTGGATGGGATGATTTCAGCAATCACAGCCTCATCGACACCAGCTGGAAAACGTGAAATAAGCCTGATGGGATAATGGAAGGCCCCAGAACCTTTACTTCAAACCGTTCGTAAATTTTCGAGTCTTCAACACCTGAATGGGGACCATGTAGGTCGTCGGAACAAACTCCGTAATGGTTCTATATATACATGCCCATATCTCAAACACTTTTCGACTAGAACGTTCACCTCCGTACTTTGGCTAATAGTCATAGAAACCTTTTCCAGTCTTCTTGCCCAACCATCCAGCATCCACCATCTTCTTCAACAATCCGGCAGGGCGGTACTTGCTATCTCCAGTTTCCTGGTGCAACACGTTCATAATGGCAAGGCAAGTATCAATTCCGATGAAATCCGCCAACGTAAGGGGTCCCATGGGCACGTTGGTTCCGTATTTCATGATGCTATCAATATCCTCGCGGGTTCCGATTCCGTTCTCCAAGCATGAAATCGCCTCGTTGATATACGGCATGAGAATGCGGTTGGCCAAGAATCCAGGAGAATCGGTAGAACGAGCAGGAATCTTGCCCATGCGCTTCACAAATTCAAGAGCTGTGTCGATAGTGTCCTGAGAAGTTTGGAGGCCTGTGATAATCTCCACTCCCTTTTGCACTGGCACCGGATTCATGAAATGTGTTGAGATGACTCTTGACGAATTGGATAGATCCTTTGGATCAGTAGTCGTGGCAGCTGCGATTCTTGTGATTGAGATGGAAGAGGTGTTGGTGGCGAGAATGGCGTGCTTGGGCGCGATTTGGGCGAGTTTGGAGAAGATGGACGTCTTGAGATCGGGGATTTCTGGGACGGCCTCAATGACAAAGTCTACGTCTGAGATATCTTCGAGTTTGGTAGTTGGCGTCAGCATGGAGCGGACTTTTGCGGCGGCGTCTTTGGTGATGCGCTCTTTGGAGACATCCTTTTCGAGGAGCTTATCTGCAGATACGACTTAGCCGAAGGATACTTGCTCTACAGCTACGCTGCAACGCATACCGGCAAATTTGAGGCCCTTGTCCAGCGACGCCTGGGAGTTATCAACCAAAGTGACTGGCACACCAGCCTTTTGAGCAGCAACCAATGCGATTCCCAAACCCTATGGCCTATATTAGAATAACGGAATTCTCAATTGGCCTTGCATGCTGGTAAGGCAAAGGAAACGTAGCTGATTTACCATTTGGCCAGCGCCAATGACGGCCACCTTGTTGACCTCCGCGGCCGCGTGCGCGGCAGGAGAGGTGCTAAAGGCTCTGGCGCCAATTGACGGGATGCCCGCCGAGAGGCTTTTGGCAGCTGCTGTGCGAAACATTCTTAAGGTATATAAAGTGAGAGGCCAGCCAGGATGTGTGAAAAACAGTGTCGCTACCTCTCCCGCAAAAATGTTCACAACAGCAAGCGAGCTTCTGCTTCGGAGATCAACCGCGGCCAAGCGGGACCACGTGCCGCACGTCATTGCATCGGGCGTTTTCGGTTAACTTCGGAGTCGCGGAGAATCATCCGGGCCGATAGTCCGAATCAGATAAGATAAGTTTCTTAGTAAGCTCAACTCGCGTCTCAACGCGTCGAACGCCAAGGCATCGCGATTGATTGGTGTTGTCGAGCTCCCAGTTCGTGACACGATTCGATGCATCACTTGACACTTAAAAGAGTAGTGCTATGGCTAACTGAACAAGGAATTGTCTACACTCCTCTTTTGAGATATTGGTGCAATGGAGATTGAACCGCCCCAAGCGATCGAGACGGTTGACCCGGAAGTACGATCATACGTCTATAGTCTTGTCACCGCGGTCAGTGATTCCCCCATTCTATTCCGCGTTTTTGCGCTTCAAAGCTGACTTCTTCTAGCTTGGTGGCACTGCTGGCGATGAATCCGGACGATATGTGCTGGGCGATGACGCCCTTGGCTGTCTTCGCGACCTTAAGAAATGGCTGAGATTCTACGACGAGAAACTCAATCGCATGGATGTCGCGCGATGTCTTGCAGAATGCAAGCTTGTCAATGGAGATTTGGTACCCATCATATCCCTATACGGCGATTCCAAAGAAAGTGATAAGCATAAAACGAGGATTATGTTGGCTTGTTGTGCGTACACTTGTTGCCTGAGCTAACTCTCTGACCCTATACTGATATTCGCAGTGGAACTGCTTGTTCCTTTGACGTGGCCCGTCGAAGTGCATGGACAGATGACGGTTAATCATCACAGACATACCTCATATCTCCAATATGCTCAAGTCGAATACAAACGCGGAATCCTTGGATTCACTGTGCCGATTCTCCGCGCGATTATCCGAGTTGGGCTACCTAGCATGGCCATCCCGCGGTCCGAAAGGTCTACTAGAGATGAGGGAATCTTAAGGCTAATGCTATATTTCCTTCGAAATATTGCTGTTATAACACCGCCAAGCGAATTATCCGTTGACAGTGGTGACGACAAAGCTACAAGGTCGGCGACGATCAATGCGTTCCAGGAGCAAGATGTATTTGCTCTCTTGTTAACCATGTGCTCAAACATGGGCGACGACTTTACCTTTCAAGATGTTATTATTCTGGAGATTCTATTCAATCTGGTTAAAGGCGTCGATGTCAGGCAACTCTTCAAGCGGGATACACGGCCCAGCATAGTCTCAACGAGCGAACTGCAAGATGTCTTGCAAAAAGAGTTTGACCTGAACCGCGAGCACGCCAAAAACGCTCCATCGCGCCACAGCCGATTTGGAACTATGGTCTGGGTTAAAAGGGGGGACGAGAAGCTCTCTACCGTGGTGGGTCAAGACGTACTGAGAGGTGACAGGGCTACTTTCTTGAAAATGGACAAGACAAAAAAGTGGAATAAACCTAGATTTAGACGAGAAGTCGTCGATCCGTCTTCTAACAACTTCAATTTGAAAACTACACTCACATCATCGGCGGCGAAGCATTTGCGCACTTTCGTGGAGGAATTTCTGGACTCAGGGTTCAACCCATTGTTTACCCATCTACGGAAAGCGATTGAGCGCGAGGCAGAGCGCGTCACAGAGTCAACTTCTCGACAATTCTGGTACGTCATCTCGTGGTTTCTCCATGCCGAGCGAACTCGCCGGGAGCATCAAAAGGAAATCCGCCAGCGAAGCAAGGGCACATCAAGGGAAATTGAACCGGACAGTTTCTCGCTCGTGGCAAGTGTCCTCAACCAGGAGACGTTCGTGGGTTTAAATAGGTTCATGCAGTTTAGCATCGACCACAAGGATTGGCAGGACCTAACGGCCGGAATGAAATGCTTCACACAAATTCTATTGACTGTTCAGGAGATGGCAATATCGCCGCTTGACGAAGATCAGGAGATTGCAGAAAACATTCAAAGCCGGATATTCTATGAAGAAACGACGCATGATCGGATCTTGTCTATTTTACGCAACTACAAAGATCAGGGCTTTTGGTATCTGGATGCCTGCACCGAGCTTGCACATGTATTCCACCGGATGCTTGAACAATACTCAAAACAGAATGTCGACATGCAGGTACGGTCACGCAGAAGAGCTCGCCGAAAAAAGGCGCAGGCCACAGTTCCTGATCAAAATGATGCCGAGGAAGAAGCTGGGCATGATTCTGCCGCAGAGGATGCTGCGGAGGCGAGTCGAACTGCAGCCGAAAGAACTTTCGATTTTAAACGATTTTCAACGAGATTCTGCACCCAGAAATCCGTCGATACGTTTGTTGCGCTCACCAAGTACTACCGAGAATTAGACTCGGAACAATTAAAGCGAGCGCACCGCTTCTTTTACAGAGTTGCATTCAAACAGGACATGAGTGTGTTGCTATTTCGCGTGGATATAATTTCACTCCTTTTCAGAATGATCAAGGGCCCTGAAGGACTTGACCAGTCGAAACCATTCTTTAGGGAATGGGAGGAACTCATTCGCCAACTATTCAAGAAACTCGTCAGAAAGCTTGATCAGCGTCCGGAGTTGATCGTGGAAATGCTGTTCAGCAAAATTAATGCTACTGTTTTCTACCTTGAATATGGTTATGAGAAGCAAACCCTGTCAGAAACGCGACCAGCGGTCGAATTGGACATCAAACCGGGCAGCGCTTCAACCTTGGACGACAAGATTCGGATTGTAGTCGCCGCTTTGGTCCAGGAAGACAAGAAAGAGTTGGTGAACTGGCTCAGCCAAGTTCTGGATAAAGCTGCGGATGAGAGACTTAGCTGGGAAATGGAGGCGGAAGCTAGGGCCGCTGCATCAGAGGACCAGCCAACCCATTCGCCAAAAGCCCCTTCAATTGGTAAGTCTGGCCCCAACTAATGTAATATAAGCCCCCCCTTGCTGATAATGATTCTACAGCCGTGTTGCCAGAAGATGACGGATGTCGGACAGCTATGTTTAGAAATGGACGTTTACGGCTGCTAATGACAATAACCGGCCTGGAACGATTGGACGAGGATGTCCTTGGAGCCACTTGGATAATCCCTTCATCGGTAACATCGGCAAATCTGAGAGAATGCCACGCACTGGTGCAGAAGCACTACGAGAACCCAGTAGCAGACATTGATGGAGCAGACCCACGAGATTTACTCTGCCGGAAACGGGGCGCAGCTGACAATACAACCTCCCGTGATGAGTCGACTGAAAATGTGAACTTTGGAAGTGATTCGGAAGGAGAGGACGACGGTATCTTATTTCCGGCTAATCTCCCTGAAAGATCCCGAGCTCTCAAGGCACTTAAACAAAAGAGACGAAGAAAGCGGAGAGGTGAGGACGATGAAGAAGGGGGGCTGGATGAGGAGGTCTTGGAGGCCAGACGAGCTGCCCGAGAACAAAATGCTCTTGCGCGCCAACGAAAAATTAAAAGCGACCTTTATGTCCATGCGAGCGATGACGAGTCGGATGAAGAGGCAGACATGGAGTTTTTTGCCAAAGAAGAAATGCGAAGACAAGCCCAAGCCAAGCGCGTACAGGAAGCCATGGAAACAGGGGTGGAGCTAGAGGCCACGAGCAAGAAGCAACCAAAGGCCCGGGCAAGTCGAAAGCGCAAATCCAAGCAAGCACTTGAGCTGGGCGATGAGGATGACAGAATGGACGACAGCCCTCCGAAACGCCGACGTAGTGGTGCTCCGGTAGAGTCCGATAGCGACGGTGAGCTCATGGTTGGTCTGGGATCTACCTCACCACGACGGTCCCAGACACCGCCCACTTCAGCGGATGATGGTTTTGGGTTCGAGAAATCTCCTAGTCCCATGTTCCCGTGGAGTGTTGGTGTCGACAAGATGATGGCCAGGCTTCAGGGGAACGATGAGATAGTAAGCGACAAGGCAGGAAACAGAGATGAAGATGATGAAGATGGCTCGCCCGTAACGGGACCTACCCGACGACGGCGCGCCATGGCTGGCTTTGTTATTGATAGCGATTCTGAGTGATGATACGGATTTGACGATAACGTTTGTTTCTTGGGCTTCAATGCATTATAGGAGTAGGGTCGGCGTATCGGACGTTATAGTGTTTCGTTTAGATGCGGTTCTTCGGTCTGATACCAGCTAGTATAGTCAATTGCATGGGGAACATTCGGATCCACAGTATCTAGTTGGGATTCTCCTGATATCGCGTGCTGTCGTCCTGGGCCATTGATATAACTCCCACATATATACATACAGATGAACTCGTCTGAATTGAGCTTCTCCAAGTCATGCTCCTGGACGCATGGCTCTCAGCAGTGTAGCAGCACATCTGTAGCCAAAGACGAAGCTGGTTGCCGGTGAGGTCTTCCGGTTGAGTTTCTGGCGGCGGATTGCCTGCAAACTCTAATGCACCTCGTCCACGCCTTGTGATCAACCGCGGGGCGTCAATGGAGTCATAGATAGAATGCTTCAGTCTGGAGCAGCATATAAGATGGCTACCGGCCTTATATCTCAACTCCAGCCAATTCAACGCATTTCTCCGCAGAGACTTCTTCCAGAGGCAAAGTTGCCACCATGGCAAAATCCCTTCATTACGTGACTCTCGACGTCTTCACCACCAAGCGGTTCGAGGGGAACCCCCTGGCCGTTGTGTTCCTGGAAGAGCCCCAGCAGATAACCCAGGAGCAAAAGCAGCTCATTGCTCGAGAATTCAACTACTCCGAGACCATATTCGTCCATCCGGCCGTGCCGGGCCAGCAGAGTCGCAAAATCGATATCTTCACACTAGACCGAGAGCTGCCCTTTGCCGGACATCCCACCATCGGCGCGACGTGGTGGTTTCTCCGCTCACAAGGGTATGGCACCACTGAGCAATCGCCGTCTTCTCTTCTGACGAAGGCCGGGGAGATATCCATTTCGTCGTCTACGGAAGACCCTGAGAAGGTCGCCGCCTTGATACCGCATAACGTGCGTATTCACGCCGCTAGCATGCCGCTTGCGGAACTGCTCAGATTGCATCCGGAGCTTGAGCCTTATCTGGATGCTTCAGCTCATGCAGATGGATTTCCGGTGGTCTCTATTGTCAAAGGCATGTCCGCCGTGCATGTCCGTTTGCCTAGCCTCGAGGCCCTGGGCAAAGTTACCACCCCAACGGCGGGTTATTCGATCCCCGCCGCGACTCCGGCAGCTGGCGGGTATCTCGATGCGGGGTGGGATGTCCCGGGCCATTGTGCGATCTATTTCCGGGTCCATGACGTGTGGGATGAGAAGCTTCAGGCGCATATTATCCGCAGTCGCATGCTCGCTGACACCTTGGAGGATCCCGCCACTGGCAGTGCTTGCAGTGGGATGTGTTCATATCTGAGCCTAACTGAAGGGAAATCTGCAACATACCAGGTTGTACAGGGGCAAGAGATGGGACAGAGAAGTGAAATTACGGTCCGCGTGGCGCTGAAGGAGAGTGGGAAAGAGATCCAGAGCGTTCAGTTGCAAGGGAGTGCGGTCAAGGTAGCCGAAGGAGATATCTGGGTGGGAGAGGAGTAAAGGATGAATGGCTCAGTATATGTTTCCTCGATATTGAAAATTCAGATGTAAATGGACCCAAGAGGCAAACTGCAGGCTGATAATGCAGACACTCAGCTCTCTAGTGCAAGTGAAAACCTGGCTAAAGGAGAATATCCCACCCGGAACATTCCTGATCAGAACCCTCTCCTTGGTGAAGATGACAATGGCTTTAGGTCTATTCATTTCTTCACTTGCACTCACTATTCATCCTTCCATGATCATTGCCAAAACATCTGAGAATCAAACTTGGTATCTTTCTATGTGCCTCTTTATGATCCATGAACAACATCAACATGTTGCTATCAGAACACAACAATACAAACCAGCGGCCTGTTAATCCCACAGTGAAGACGAATTCCTCGGCCACTGCCCTCAACGCCAGCTCGCACGGTAAGAAAACAGGCCGTAAGTCCTCCTTGGCCGCTTCTCTCCAGAACTTTGCAAATCGCACTTTCCACTCCATACCGCGTCGGACAAGCACAACAAATGCAAACGTTGACGCGACGACAACGGCAAACGTGCGCCATAGCTCTGCGAAATTTCCGGCCTCAAGATCGCCATCGAAGCTGCCAGTACCACAGTCGCGACCGGCCACGTCCTCGTCCATTCTTCGGCTTGCGCCTTCAGAAGCGAAAGTTCCACCAATACCGGCCCTGCCAATTCGCAGGTCTGGGTCTAGGATACCGACCTCGAGCCGAATACCAGCACCCGCCGCACGAGGAGAACATGAGCTGGAACCCGGACCTGTTAGCCGCAATTTCAGCAGCGAGACGCGAGCTAAATCGATGGCCAGCAGAGATATCCCCAATTCGCCTCATCCAAAGCCATTTGTGGCATACCAAGACGTGAAAGACCTATCGATTCGAGATAACGACGGGTCCAAACACGACCAGTCAGTACTAGAGATGCCAAAGAGGAAGCGCACTGAGCCCGAAAGCGAAACGACACATGGTCGGCCTGGAGACTCAACGCCCTTGCAGAAGAAGATGATATCCTTTAGCCGCAGAAGGACACCGACAACAGGTATGCCCAAATCAATGTCGATGGCAGCTCTCACTCCTTCGCATCGGGTATCGGGACTACCGCCAGTTCCATCGTTTCATTCTCTTCACGCATTCCCCGAAGATTATAACGGGTCACCAAGCACACACAACACCACTATCAGAACCAAATCCGGCCGAGCTTCAGATCACAGAATAAGTCATATACCTCGAGCACCTAGCAATGCGTCGAGGGCAATATCCATCAACTCCAACCTTACAGACCGGGACTTGCCCCTCCCACCCATCCCTGCGTTACCCAAGAGCTATTCTGTAGGAAATATGCTGATAGATGGTCGATATCAACAAACTCCGGTCCAGTCTAGGACGCAGTTTTCGCCTCGAACACCAGTTCCTGCTAGGACTCCAAAGGATCAAAGCACGCAAAAACGCTCGAGATCGGGTATGGCAAACACAGATAACACCCCAAAGGCTGCAGAGGCAAAACCAAGCAACCGTTCAAGTGCTGCAATTCTAAACTGTTATGTGACAGCTAAGCACTCAGATATATCTCCAATAATTACCGAGCCGCTAATAGACCTGACTCCCCCCCGCCATGTACTCCCAACGGCCTATGTGCCTCCAGCGCCAGTGGTTGCTGGCACTCCCCCCAGAACGCACGAAAAGTTTGAGGAGGGTGTCAAACTGGTAGGTATTTGGACGTTCTGTACCAGGACAGTTTAACGAAAAGTGGAACTGACCAGCGGCTATTAGGTCATACGAGCTCAACCACAGCAGTATTGGCTCGGCCGGCTCTCGACCCTGGTGAATAGCCTTCAATACGAGGACGCATTCAACGAGCCGGATCCATTCATAGGTTATCGTGCACCTCCCAGAACGAAGTTCTTGAAGTCCTGTGGGCTAGAAAGTGCTGAAGAATTCAACATCAAGCGGGCTTTCGCCGCCCTGGAGAAGGCATGCATAACATCTGAAGCAACAAGAAGTCTCCATGACTTTAAGGAAGCATATGAGCGTCGATACACCAAATCAGGAACCCCAAAACCCGTAAAAGGGGGTACAAAGGCCAACCAGGTGGATGGACGTAAGACGGTGATTCGAATGGAGAGATGAGAGAAGGCTAAAGAACATGGGGATTGAACTGTCAATCCGGTGAACCGGAGAACCCTGCGGAGGAGTTTCAGATTAAACGTGGAAAACTGGCCATGTGCGTAATAGGAGTCGAAGAGTGTGAGAGTTGGCGGTGCATGGAAATTCCGATTTTATTGTAACAGCGAGATGCAAGAAACTTGATACCCAACTTGAAAATTTAATGTTCCAGATCAAACCAGTATTCTATGTGAATTCCCCAATCCGACGCCGATGTTGTCTCCTTAAGTTCGCCCATACCAGTAGAAACACCGAGTTGTCGACAGATTTAAGTTGAGAATCAGGTTTTAGAAGCCCTGCTTCTCAAAAACGCCGCAACCTGCTCATGCCTTGTAACGAAAAACATTCTTCGCTTCTCTGATTTCCACACTAAGACACCAATTTCTTCCGCATATCGACACGGGGCTTCAAACTCGGCCAGAGAGGCGAAATCTTTGAATAAGAAACCCGGGGTAGCTTTCAGTCTGTCTCGTTCTAATTGCCAGAGGCGGATCTGGTCAACCACCGTGGGCGGCAGAACGGAGGGCGGAAGCCCGGCTGTGTTTGAAGTAGATTTTGAAGCGTTGACTTTTCGCATTTGCGGATGGGCGTGGGTTGTCAGGTAAGATATTATTTGGTCGGCTGTGATACCCATTTCTATGGCGCGACGTATTGATTGGCGAGTGAGCTTTCCGGTGACAAGGTTGGGGAAGCGGTACTTTAGAGTTGTGAACAGTGCGATGAGGGAGATTTGGAGAGGGGAAGAGGTATAGGCGTATAAGCGGTAGTTCGTCTCGATGATGATGAATCCTGTGCCAGGCGCACCGGTCGCGGCGTTGATGTTGGATCCAGTCGAAGTCAAACTGCCTGATACGGGATTAGAGAGAGCCATGGAGTCGGAGGTGAGCGTTGTTGCTAGCCGGGTAGGGTAGAAGCGAGTGGATTCGGCTGAAGAGTGCTGATAAACGATTCCGAAGTCAGTTAGATCGGCTAGTGTGCGGAGCTGGGTCGAAGTCAGATGCTTCTTTTCGTAGGACTGCCCAAGCTCCAAGCTGCTGAGGAGAAAGAGAAACGAGAGGACTTCGACGCTATCCATCCCGATAGCCTCGGCGTTTTCGACGTAGAGTATGAGAATATGCCAGACTTGAGTATTGACGTCCTGTAGCACAAAGGCGAATCCTTCTTTTGTGATCTCCACTCTGCGGTCTCGGACTTCGACAAGATGGCAAGCTTGAAGGAGGGTTTTCACTCCTTTGCTCAGTGTTACGTTTTCACGCTGAATGCCTAGAGTGTTCGTCCCGACCATGTACCCAAGAACACCTTCCCATTGTCGCCTGGCGTACTCATCTAGATCTGCTATAGTCATAGGCTGCGGGTCCGGTGTTCGGGATATGATTCCAAAGGAATACAGTTTATCTCCACCAGTGAGAGCCTGTCTGAGAGACGACGAGAATGGATTAGTGACCTTATATGCTCGGGTATGTTCCGCAGTCGTCGTGCTCGAAAGAATATGGAGTCGGCTAAGTATCGACAAGGCTTTGTCTCTCTCGCTTTTGACATTGTTAGAGAATTGCAGCTCGATCCCCGAGTCCGCCATATCCTTTCTTACCGTTTGCTCTCCGCCTTGACCCAGAGCTCGAGGTCAGCTGCTGGAACGGGATCTTTCAGATAAAGAAGCGCCATAACGAAGCATTTTGCTGCATAAGGTACTTAGCACAAGTGAAGACCTGTAAGGCATAGATGTGAGATTACCTAGATGCGGCAGCATCCGGCGAAAAATCGCCAGGGCTGTTGAAGGTTGCTGATACAGCTTTAGGAAGACCGTTCCTGGGAGACTCTCTAGGAATTCTAGAGGACGAGTAGAAGAGACCGCCATCTCGAGAATGTGCAGTCGAAGGCTCTGCGCCGGCCACAATGCACCATCTAGTTCGTCTCCATCATTAGGCGCAGTTGGAATCCGTCGACAGCTCCGGGCTTCTCAGGTCAAGAGAGCACAGGCGATTATGTCATCACCTGCCTGCGTGCCAAGACTTTTAGCTTCCATCCGATGAATGCTCAATGAACTGCCTCACAGCAAAGGGCATTTGATGATATTCTCATTCTCGCTACTGATACATAATACAATGGAAGTGGACCTCAAATCTGTAGTCCTCTGCTCACAGGTAGCCATCCACATGTTCTTTTTTCGCACGATTGTCATGCCTTTGGTCGTCCACTGCTAGTCATAAAAGTAGTAGTCCTACTGGTAAGGCATGGGCCGTCAAGTGGGTGTGAAGTAGCAAGGAGACTGCAGTGTAGGCTGTCAGGTTGATTTAGGTGCAAAATTTCTTAGTCTTGAAGACATCTCCATCTCAAAACGCTGCTTTCCATAGGGCTCAGGTTCATTTTGCAGTTCAGCCAACATATCTGTGCCCGGCGGGAAATCATGTTCAAATAGTGGTTCGCCTGCACCTCGCATGTTTGCTAAAACTGCCTGTCGGAAATGCCAACGCAGGAGTGCATCAGAGACGCAGTGGGGATCATGTGGATTGCGGCAAACAGGATCCAATGTCCTGCCATCCAGTCCAAATAGATCCGGAGCGAAACAAGTGATTTTATAGCCATCCTGTTCCACATTCATTAGCATGCTTTTTCTTTTTCTTTTTCCAGGAATTTGGCTTACATCTGGATTGATTGAAAACAGATAGTTGTCAAATTCTGGGTGCAAATCACGCCGGAGCAAGAGTCCATTTTGGATGGAGTTAATTCTTGAAATTCCAGCTGTGCCATCCATGTCTGTAATCCAACGTCCGTAATTGAACTCGACCCAAATACTTTCGCATTCCAATGGAAATACATGGGTTGCCTCAAAGCCAAGCCACATATTCCACTGAGCTCGATTGTTCACAACACCAGATACCACACACTTCCCATCTCGCGCGCGGACACCGTCGCGAAATGCGTCTACTCGACCAGATAAGCTATGACTAATGATTCGAGCCACCCAAGGCTCGTTGTTCAATTGAATCGGGCCTGAAGGGGTACTCAGCACCAGTTACCTGCACTTGCTGGTGTGGAAAAATGACGACTACTAACTCTGGCAGTAAATGTCATATTCGCCCGGCTGAAGGGGTGCATTCGTCGGTCCAACCACAAGCCCAGAGGCTCGATGTTTCACACTCCATCGGTCATCAACCACGAGTAGAATTTCATCCAGAATCGACAGAAGATTTGCTTCTGTCATGGAACCATTTTGGTGAGTCCCCGACAGCAACTTGCCAGTGGAAGCTTCGTAAAGCCAAGTATTCCTAAAGGAAGCTCGATTGATGGGCATTGTTGAAGTGATGTGGTATATACTAGTATAACTAATTGGATGGTATCTGTCATTGGTTGTTCTGCTCTTAGATCCAGTTGAGCAGACCTGAGTCTCCTGAAGGAACTCGATTTTTTGCTTCAGTGGACTCAATCCCTCCTATCCTTAGCGTCGGAGCTAACCCTAAAGGGTATAGCTCTGTTAGGGCAGCTTGCTGACTAACAACTCCGCAGGAGGGCTTGAGGAAAAATCTCTTCAAATTCCCTTTCATAACAGATCATTCAACCATTGACAACCATCCACAGTGAGTCTGAAACCCCTTGAAATTAAGAAGAGATGCTAATAAGTACAATAGTAACAAATGACCCTCTGATCTATGCATGAAGACCTTATATATGAATGAGAATTCAAGTCCATGGAGAACACATGACATGAGATTGGACACCAGAGATTTCAGCCAACCACCACACCAACACCCACAGATCCTTATTGATCTTGATTATATGCTTGAGAGATAGAGAATGTGATATAGAACCACCAACATATATTAGAAATTTGATAATGGTTGATTGTGGTTGGATTCTTGATTATTTTGCTCGAGCAGCTGTCAAAAAGTGTGACATAAACAGCATTTTTAGGACTTTTTTCCTCAAGCCCTCCTGCGGAGGTGCTTTATAAGCAAGCTATACCCTTTAGGGTTAGCTCCGACGCTAAGGATAGGAGGGATTGAGTCCACTGAAGCAACTCGATTTTGTGAGCAGTTACGGGCTGAGTCAGCCGTTCGCGGCCATCAAGGGCTTGATCTTGCACAGGCATCTTTCATCGGTTTATCTAATACCTTTAACTGAGAAGATGGCGGCCTTGAAATTTGTTAGATCGGTAATGCTACATACCCGCCCTCAGCCTTTTCATTTCAGTATAGCTAACCTTTCTCTGCAGGTGTGGGAGTCCTTCCGGGCGACCTCAGGGCTCGAGCCGAGGTATTTCCCCTTCATTATCAGACTGTATAATCTGCCTCCATGCTGATAGCAATGGCAATGTGCAGATTACTAGATAATGTGTGTCTGAAAAGTGGATTGCTTTTATATTTCTCTTGAGAAACACGAAGAATTGCGGATCTTACGATGGTTACTATGTCTGACGTTTTCTAGCTTCGGGTCACTGCTGCTCGTCCAGGCGTTGTCAATTTCGAACTGGAAATTAAAAAGGAGCATACGGTCTGTGTTTATCCTTTTTCTTAGCTGGGTACTACCGCAGTGCTTACGCTTCGTGGTAGAATCGACTCAGCATCCTTCATGGCGGCACGATTGCCAGTATGGGTAAGCTTCGCATCGCGAGAGCCCAGAAACGTATCATTTTCACAGCTGGCTGCTAATTTCGGGTTGCTCAGTTGACCTCGGAGGATCTCTTGCAGTGGCTTCCAGAGGCTTGTTTGCCACGGGTGTCTCTACGGATCTTAACGGTACTATCTACTAGTCATCACCTCCAAAATCACAGTCTGTGACGCTGTATATGCTAAACAGGGCATACTAGTGACGTTTCTGAGCTCCGGAGGTAAAGTGGGAGACAAAATTCTGGCTGTATGTGAACATTACGGTTTCGCATTTCCTCTCACCTCCTTTTTTTGATAATTAGTACTCACACTGGCATAAGCTGATTAATGTGTTTTAGGAGGTGACATGCGACAAATGTACAGGATTTATTCGCCTAGATGGTTCTGATATCATGCTAACCAGAGCTCAGTTGGAAATAACCTTGCGTACACCAACATCAAGTTCATGAATTCCAAAAACGAGGTTGTGGCACGAGGTAGCCATACAAAGTAAGCGTCGTTCGCCAGCGTTGCTACTTTTTCGGTTTTGTATCACTAATATCCTATTACAGATATATCACCCACGCTTTCAAGGACCCAAGAAACATCGTGGACGAGCTAAAAGCAGACCCCTGAATCAAATCTCTTCGCCGAAATACTCAACATCCACCTCAGATGATATGATGGCATTATCAAATATAGACAGGCCCCCCTTTTGTGTATATATTAGACCCAAAATCAGAAAACTTCTGGCAAAATTGTTATGCGTATCTGATTGCAAGTAAACCTCAAAGGTAAATAACGAAGCCTTGAAGCATAATTTAACACATCCACGCTCAAAAACCGCATGCTTGAAATTCAACTTCCGGGCCCGCAGTGCCTTCTATCATTGAAGATTATCATTACAAACACATGCACCTTCCCTGAATGTGTGCTTTTTGCCATTTCTTGTCTTTCGGGCAGATTTGTGAAAGACATAGTGTATCAACCCAAAAGTTCTCGACCCGCGTCGTTCTCGAACATCTCATCCCCATCTCTACCTAAATCTTCATCTTCATCCATTGGAGTAGCATCCAAGACGGTTGCATCTTCGCCCATAGCCTTGATCTTCGCCTGCGTCATTTCAAATACGTACTGTCCAAGGTGCTCAACACCTTCCATTGCGCTACCACTAACATCGGCGTCAAGAGTCCTAGTTGTTGGGAACATTTCTCCAGGCACCAGCATGAGTTTATCTGGACGTTGGGAAAGGATGTCGAACGCTGGCTTCAGCTCGAAGCATGATTCGAAAACTTCGCGTCTACCCAGGATGTACAGCCCCAGGCGGGCTCTGGAAAGTGCAACAGTGAGACGACGGACATCCCGAAGATATCCAACAGCTTTTGTTCGGGTAAGGGACAAAATGATATCTATACATGCGAGGTTAGAGATCAGCTGGCTTCGGTATACAAATACATGCGTTCCTAACTTACAGTCGTTTTGCTCTCCTTGATACTTGTCCACCGTCGTCACTGTTCTGGGAAGTCCAAAGAGGGAATTCTTTGCGCATCTGTGATTTAGGACGTCCTTTATTAGGGCTTTTTGGCCAGCATAAGTAGTAAGAATCGAAATCTTCGAGGCAGGGTAGCCGAGCAATCGCATGTACTGGAAGATTGCCACAGCATATTCGGCTTCGCCGAGATTTTGGATGAAGTGTGGCGAGGGCTCTCTTTCACCAACACCTTGGTACTGAGGCACATTGATAAATTGGTAGTCGTATTGGAAACCCGCATTGGCAACTTTGAATTCGGCACCGTTCTCAACAGTTGGCAGGTTCCCTAACCTGTCATATCTCCATTTAAACAACTCGGCGATGGACGTACGAGCGCGGCCCTGTTGGTCCAAATTAATAGTTGGCACTCCTAGTCTGACTAGTCGTAGGAAAAGAGTCTGTTCAAAATTCGCGTATTGGCGGAAGGCTATGTTTTGCACGATAGGGGAATTCTGTAAATGGTCACCGCATAACACCACGCGCTTCAGAGGTAACTCTCCATTCTTGGGGTTTTGTAATGCGAACGGAATAACACTTTCAACTTCGGTTACTTGGGCAGCTTCTTCCATGATAACATTTTCAAAATGAAAACCAAGGTTGGCAATCTCCTGTCGCCTCATTGCCGCATGTGTCGAGGTCATTGCTATAATTCTAGCCTCCTTGACCAAGAGATAATTCGCCCGATCTCGCTGTTGCCGTAGTATTTCAAACGGGCGGATATCCTCTAACTCTGAGAACAATTTGTCAAGATGACGCTGGCATCCAGCAGCAACATCCTGAATTTCTTCCTTCGATGCATCGGATTTGAAGAGTGGTTGAGGGGCGTTCGAAAAGAAGGAGTGGAATGGAAAGAATTCAACTATGTCTTCGCACGATGAAGTTTCCGACCGTGCTTTATCCCAAAACTTGGTCCAGGCCGGTTGGATGTACACCGTATTGAAGTATCCTGCCGTCTCGCACGAGTTTCCATGGGCACCTTCTGCTCCGATCGACGCTGCCAAGCGATCTACCTCAGCAAGGTACCCGGCCCTGTTCTCCAGGAAAGATTCCACCCTCCCAAATTTACTATAACTGGCCTCCGTCTCGAGTTCTTCTTCTCCATGCCCGAGACGAAGGAGATGTCGTTCGTCAATATCCAACGCAATAATCTTCTGGAAAAGTTGGTTGAGAGCCTGGTTACTATGGGCTACTAACAAGGTGCGCTCGTTCGGGAAATTGTGATATATGTTGCTAATGATTTGGGTAGCGACATCGGTTTTTCCTGTACCTGGAGGTCCAACGATTACGGTTAAACCAGGTTGCGTGCCTGAAACAATGGCATTGACCTGGGCAGGCGTAAATCGAATTTTGTTCGTTTTCGGTGTATCGACAGGATAAGGACCCTGGTTAACGGGTTTGTACGTAGAGACACGTATTGAGCCGGCAATAGGCTGCGTAGATTCGGCATGGTCACGTCTTCTTTTCTTAGATGGGTTTAGAACCTCAGTCTTGGATGGATTGGCTCCCATTTCCAGTACATAAGGTGGTCCGAAAGTGGACGCATTGTTCTCCGCTGGCTCGATAGTGCGATCTGGAAAACTTTCGACCAGATGCTGCCAATCCAAGAATGTGTCCCGATAGTCGACCGTCTTCAAATCCGTGCCCAATTCCGGATAGCTCGCACTGCGCGGGTCGCCATATCCTAAAAGGACATCTTGCAACCACGATGGAAGCCTTGTGTCAGCGACTGTCAAAGCTTGAATCGTTTCAAGAATGGGTTTGAAATTGTTCTCGCGACCTTTCCGGCGAACAACAACATTGATTAACGAGTATATATCGGGGTCGTCTTTCCCGCGGGAGTCTAAGTCTGCCTTATAAGTTTTAGCATCCAGATTCACAAGAAGTCTTCGCTGGCTGGGTCTCTGTCGCGAGTATCCGTTCTGTTGGTCATTCTGCGGTTCACGGATCACTCGCCCGTTGGCATCTAGAACCTGGACTATCTCTGCACAACGAACGTGTAATATACCAACATGCTCTGGATTATTGGTTGGGTTGAATGAAGGAGCGGATACGGGGATTTTAGGACCAACGGCCAGCAAAAATACAACATCATCCGGTCGAAGACTTTCCCATTCTCGCCGGATGCTATCACTCAGTCGGCCTACGTCCAACAAAATTTCAGCGCGAACATAAGCCGGACTTGAGCGCCCTACTTTAGCCTGCGCTACATCGATGATCGCAGGCTTCGAGATTGGAATTCCCATTCGCGAGAAGCCTTCAAAAGTGGTTTGTTTAGTCTCTCGGCGTACGTGAGGAGCCATGCGCTTCACAACAGATTCTAGGTCGGACTTAATTTCAAAGAAGGACTCTGCTCGGTAGAGAACGAGCGAACGCCACAGAAAGTCCCCTAGGCTTAAATATTGTAGGTTCAGTTTCGGGATCGCTAATGGCCGTGAGCCATCGTAAGCCTCGTTCTGAACCAATGCTGGTTCGTAAAGCGACATTTCAGTAGGAAACACGGTCAGTTCTGATGCAGTGCTGTGAAACGACGGCCGACGTTCAAATGCAGAGAGTATAATTTCCAGGACCAACTGACGATTCAGCTGAACGCCGGCCTGTTCAGGGTATATCGTCCGAAATCCTAACGCAGAACATAGGTTCTCTAATTCTGCATCGTCCAGATCTGATAAATGCGACTGTAGTTCCGAGCGCTTTTCAAGAGATCCATAATTTGCCAGCGCCAGAAGCGTCAACTTCTCCTTAAATTGTTTGATAGCAACCCTTTGTAACCGAGCAAGTTCCTGGCAATGAATATCGTAGGCATCTTGAAGCGAATGTTGCTGCCCGGATTGGTCATCTATGGAAAACCACACAAAATGCTTGAGGAGATTGTAGAAATCACGGAAAAGGGAATTCTTTCCAATCCTGTAAAGCCGCGAGTTGCGAAGGACCGGTAGGATGTTGAGATCCTTCAACAGGGTATTCACGTAGCGTCGTGTGGGAAGCTGGCTTTCCAGATCGACGAGTAATTCCATGAATCGCTCACAATACCTAACGCCGCCTTCATCCTTTTCATCGAATGAATTGACCCGCGCCAAAAAATCCAGCAGCATCGAGTACAGCCAGGATCGCTCAAATCGGATTCTATTTTTTGCAGGTTCATCGGCCATATCATACCGCTTTGTTGACACTCTCCACGCCCGTTTCAGAGTTCCAGACTTCTCAAGTAATTTGTTTCGGGATTCCGGGCTGAAAAGATTGTGCCAGATGGCAATTGACACTAGCGGTGCGCATTCTTTGCGGACTTGTGGGTTTTCTAACGATTGAAAGGCACTGATCACGAAGGAGAGAAGATATATCCTAGAGGCCATTGTGAGCGTGGAGTCAAGGTTCATGGAAAGGATACGTCGAAATAGGTTCGAAAAGTCCTCTGGTCGGTCCGAGAAGTGTTCTGTAGTCCGGTTAGAACTGACACCGAGTTTCGCAGAGAAGTTTCTTACCCCATATTGGCAAATGCTCCCTTTGTTTTATGCCCACAATCACGGCTATCAGTAGGACGTGATAGTTCGAAGCGTCTTCCGAATACGTTGGCCATAGGTATCTGTGGCAGTGGTCAGGATAGCTTGCTTCAAACGAATACAACATTAGCTCACTTTTCTAGAATATGAAGGTTCTCTAGGAGAAGCAAAGAATGGAGCGAAAAGCCCTCTGACACCAGCGGATCCCAAATTTCATTCTTGATGACCTCAGGCCTGAGCTTGCGCGACTTGGATGAGTTGAGCCAGTGAATTCGCGCCAAAGCGACCCATTGATTTTCCTCTTGGAGGTCATTCACAGTTGGTCGCGTATCTAGGCTTCGCGCCATGGCCGGACGCATTTGTAGCCCCATCCTCAATTGAATGGCTGTTATCTGATGGGTACAGGTTGTCTGCTGCAACGACCATTCTTGATGGACGAGCTAACTTCAAATGATGCTGTACAGGATTACAGTTTACAATACGCTTAGCTCGCTGAAACCGGCTGAGTTTGGGGTGTACTACTGTAATTACATTACCAACTAGCCGCATTGACCTACCCGCTGTACGTTTGTTCAATGCTCCCAAGCTTGATCAACGGCCATTAACATCACCAAACCCATTCGCTCTAGGCTGTCGTTTCTTCCAGCAGCTTGTCGAAGATGGCCGTGGGGGATATTCGCGCCGTCCAGTTCTACCGAAAACTTGTCCAACGACTGCTAGACAGAGCGGCCGAGGTGAAGCAAAGCTCCGAGATTGAGCCTCCGATAGCAGACTCTGATCTCGGGGATGCGATCCACGAAACTGACGACGACAAAGGAGAGGCGCTGAAGAATTCAGGCTCCCAGTCAGCTTATGCAGCTGTGGAAACAGCCTTCCGGGAGAAGTTCTATCATTTGCTGGTTCGCGAGTACCTTTGCTTTCTTTGCAGGACCGTGCTGATTCTTCATTTTGGGGCAAAGGCTACCACGTCAATTAACGAGCCCGAATTTGTTCAAATATGGAATCTCCTCGACGTTGTGTCTATATTTTCCGACAACGGTAAAACTCCGGCGGACACGATTTTGCCTTGAGGCGCTAACACCTTGCTTAGAACGATGCGAACCTGGGCTTATCTTCTGGCTCATAGAGGAGCTGCTCGATAGCCAAACTATTGATGGCTGTCGCAAAGTATTCGACTACCTGGAGTCCAGGCGTGAGCGCAATACAGCTGTAAGTGTTGCCTAATTTTGCCATTCTCAAAATGTTCCTAACGCGGAGCAGAAACATTTCAAGCAGAAGAGTTTGATTATTCTCCGATCGTGCAACGAATTACTACGTCGACTGTCTCGTGCGGAAGATACAGTATTCTGCGGGCGAGTATTCATATTCCTTTTTCAATCGTTTCCCTTGGGAGACAAGAGCTCGGTCAATCTGCGAGGAGAATATCACACGGAAAATGTCACTGCGTTTGACGAATCACTAAAACCTACCTCATCCAACGCGGGCGGCGAGGATGTGGATATGAAAGATGCGGAAACTTCCAAACTTTCAGATGACTCTACAGCTACGGAAACGGCGTCCGTTTCTGCCGAGGCTGATAGTCAGCGGCCAAGGCAATCAATCGTCGGCCACGCAGAAGATACGTCGATTGATATGGATACTCTATATCCGATATTCTGGGGGCTGCAAACAAACTTCTCGGCACCTACGCGGCTTTTTGACCCCGAACATTTTGCCTCTTTCAAGAAAGGACTCGAGTCTACGATTTCAAGCTTTCAGAAGGTCAGCATCGACTTAGAGAAGCGCGGGATGACAAAGGGCTCCGAAGAAACCTCGCGTCGTGGGTTAAAGCGAAAACGGACTGAAAGCGGGCCTGAAGCTGCGAATACATTTAACCCAAAATATCTCACAAGTCGAGACTTGTTCGAGCTAGAGGTGCGTCACTATACCTGCCTTCATTTGTCCACCATGCTCATTAACATCTACTAGGTCAATGACGTTGCGTTCCGGAGACATATACTTGTTCAATCTCTTATCCTGCTCGATTTTCTAATTTCCCTGACACCAAAGGCGAAAGTCAAACTAGCTGATGCTACGAACAAATCCGTTCTATATAGCTACGTGCTTAATGACGAAGATGTGGGTAGATAACTTGAGCCATTACTTTGACGCCAGCTGCTTACCTACAATCTCATAGGCAAAATGGGCCACACAAATGAAGTCTTCAATAGCTAGCTATTTACAACAAGGCGTCGACGGCAAATTTTATTATCGCATGGTCGATACGGTTCTGACGAGGGATAAGAACTGGGTTCGCTGGAAGGCAGAAGGATGCCCGCCGATTGAGAAGCCCCCAATTCAGATTCAGGACTACTTGGATACTCAATCTACTGCTGCCAAAATAACTACAAACAAACGTCTCCGGGCGACACCACTGGGTTCATTGAACCTTACGTTTTTGTCAGAAGGGACAAGTTCAAGCAATCTAGATCGTCTTAGGGAGACTGACAGGTAAGCTTTGAAGAGAGGAGCAAGGCCATGTAGACTGATGGTGCTAATTGTGATCAGATTTATCAACCCACGAGCTGATTCGTACATGAGGGGTATCGCTGATGACGAATTCAATCTCGAAATGGCCCAGAATAACGATGAAAAGGAAGAGGCTGCGAAAGCAAAAGCAAGCAAGGCTTGGAGAGTTTTGCGCCTATCCTCTCGCAACAAGCTGAACCAGTTTGACAAAATTGAGGATGGGAAAAACCTCAAGGTTCTTTTTGAGAGCCCGCCCTCTCCTGAGAAATCGGTGGCAGAAGTGGATAACGGTGTTGACGATGAAAAAGACACAACAGTAAAGGACGAGTCGGCTAAGGAGAATAGCGTTGTACCGGAGTGAAATTCACGTCCTACGTATCCCAAAGATTGGACGGGCCGTGCGTGACCAAAGGCTGTCCAAAAGCTATCTTTGGTATCGTGACAGGGTCAAATGAAGGATAAATGCTCTTTACAGAGAAGCGTGCATGAGTTATAGAATGAAGAAATTGCTGGCATGGTCAAACCCACAGCACAGGTTCCTAGATCAGTGCTTATCTTGGGAGGTATCACCTATTAAAACATACCGGCGGTCGATCCGGACCTATTTTTGTCTTGTCGGGAGCCAAAAATGTACCCGAATCATTGAAGGATCGGTCTGCGGCTAGTACCCGATCCAGCTTGCGCAGGTGGAGATGTTGGAATCCGGGAGCAAGCGAGCTCGAACGATGACAAGCTCGTACACGAGAGAGAGAAGAGCAAGTGGCCCGTGCAACATTGACACTCAACTGGTTGCAAATCTCCTGCAAGAATAGCGGCGAACATGCGTGCTTCTCTTTTCCCATTCCCAGCCACACAGCGACGCTGCAGGACCCTAAAGGATCGGGCTGCAGACTAGTTTGATGTGAATGCATCAAGCACCAGCAAAGAGATTCTGGGAGCTATGATCTATTTTGAGGGATTTTCAGCGTTTTAACCTATGAACGAGTGGCCGTCAACGGAGCATCCCATGGATATCTCGGGGCTCTGGTTTCAAGCGGTGGCATGTAGGTAGGCGATGCTCGCTAACTGTGTTGTTATCCTTGGTGGTTGATCGGAAATCATGGATGTACATACATACCAACGAGCATAGAACTCAATTACTTGCTGCTAAAACTCCTTCATCCGGTTCCTGTTGTTCGGGGCGTTTCCCCTTTTTGAGCAAAACCGGCTTGTTAATGCAGGCACCAGGAGGTGGAGATGCAAGCACTGTGCATAATTCCTCAACTGCTATAACTAGCAGTTAAGACTGGCGCGGTAGGGGTATCTAGATCGAGAGACACAACACGCTCGGGCCAACAGTAGGCGGTAGTTGGCGATGTGAAGAAGCTTTTTATAGCATATCCCGCTGGGCTGTGCTTGTTTGGGGGATGTTTCAAACCGGTCCGCCCACTCAAGCGAAACGAGACTGTCGGTTAGTTACTAGTTAGTCAGTGAACAAGCCAAAAGTTTTAGTCTTGGATTGGAAACATCTCCGATCGTGTTCATGGCTCGTGCCGACATTCTCGGGATTGGATGTGAGGTTTGCTCTGTAACTAGTTATGTCTCCCATCGGATAATGTTGCTTGCCTCGAGTTTCCCGATCCAACATTAGAGAAACCCATCAATCACACCCCAGACACGCTGGCATCGGCTCACTTCCGTGCTCGTGGTGGGATTAAGGCATTCATGGCAAACACGCAGCAAAGGTCGCCTCCATGCCCTTTGCAGATCAGCCGCTAAACCCTTGGCCCATTTTTAGCCCTTTGGCCCCAACGCTGGCATGTTGTCGTGAATTTAGGTCGTGGCGCAGGGCTCTGCGGTGGGAGTTATTCTGGACATGGCCGACCAAGCCTTTGCCCGTCCCCCTGTCAAACGGACCCCGCGATTTGGTCAAAGTTGCGTTTCGGGCATTAACTCCGTGGACAGCAACTCGCTTGTCCTGACATCACCGCACGCCTTTGCAGTTCGATGCCCAGAAACATGTAAACTAGTTCTCTCCGCTCTCCAAGGGCCCCAAGACTGCGGCTGGAGTCATCTCATCCTCCCGCCTCAGGTTGCTTTTCCCTGAACCGTTTCGACCACGTCCCAATTGGCCAACGGTCGATCGCTGTTCCTGTTGGGTCGACACCGCGCATAGCCATCAGTGGGTGCTCAGGATCAATCATGTTGCTCTCTCGCTCACTCACCCACACCGAAAATGGAAAACGAATGGGAGGTGCCAGCCGGTGTTGGCCGATGACGCGCAGGTTCTGGCAGCATACGATACGAGATGATATGGCAACCCTTCCCTTCTCCAAGGGGCCGGGGTAGGTTACCTAGACGGCAGGTAGGCGGATCTCTGCTGCAGAGTCAGATGAGTTCGTGCAGCCGGACATGCCATGGTTTAGCCATGATAAGCAATGAGGGATCTGAGGGCCTAACCGCTTTTTCTGGTCGATTCCTTGCCTATGCCTGTTCCTAGGCGGAACTCTCTCCTCCCCAGCCAGGCCTTCTGCATCATACCGCATAACATGACCGCCAACCAGCCTAATACCACCCTGCCCCGCACCGCTGTCATGGCCCTAGGTTCCCATGCCAGGTCATGGCCACCTTTTATTTCTTTTTACAGGGGTCCAAGAACGATACCCACGGCTGTTAGGTCATATGTTGTATAGATTGGGTCCTTATCGCTTCACATATTAACTGTGAATTCTGCATATCCTCCCAGGCTTCCCCCCGACAAACCGTCGTCTCTCTTTAAACTTTCCTTGATATTACAACCGGCACAGCTTTTGGTGACAGCGACTTCATACAATTTGGGATTTGACTATATTGGGTAAGTGAAATCTATCCTGAGAGTCTTCTGGCCCTTTGTTAGGCCTCTTTGGAAGGCATCTTTTCATCAGCATGCGCGGACAACATGCAATCGGGTTTGCATCGGATTCCTCCATAGACTATTGCCGTCTCTCGAGCTCTTCGGGATCCTATGCTAATGAAGTATACAGCTTATCCTTCCCAGAAACTTGGGACCGTAGTGGCCTCCATTGCTTTGTCTCAAGTGTGCCGTTGAAAAGTAGCCCCGTTTAGCAGGAGAACTTGTTGGTGTCAACATGGGCACGTGCGAAGCCAATCCAATAGGCCTTTTGAGCACTTCCACATACCGTGCTGATGGTGCTCATTGGCAACTACATGGCACGAACCCAATCCATAGTGTTTCTGCAGCCTATGGCAAAGCGGAAGACAACCATCAGCGCCAGACATACCCTTGGGCACTCCTCGACACTAGAAGAGAGTGCTTCGGGACCAGTGAAGGGCGCAATGAAGATGCCCAACCACATTCACCGTGTCAAAGCGAGTTTCAATGTGAAGATGGAGCTCAGACTTTCGGTGGTGAAGAGAAACCTTCAAAAAGGAAAATGAAACGTTTCAGGTATGCCAAAACTACTCAGGTTACAGCTTTCTACTCTTGCTAATACTGTCATAACTAGATTAACTCATAGCCAAACACGATTGCTTATGAGTGAGTTCACACGTCAGGCCCACCCTGATGCGGCGCACAGAGAGCGTCTTTCGCGCGAGATACCCGGTTTAAGCCCTCGACAAGTCCAGGTTTGGTTTCAGAATCGGTAAGTATGGGTTCCTTTAGAAGCACAGGGCCCAGCAACTGACTTCTACTATTAGGAGAGCCAAATTGAAACGATTGTCAACCGACGATAGGGAACGGATGCTAAAATCACGAGCAGTCCCGGAAGGGTTTGACATGGTGAAAGCGTTGCGTTGGCCTTATACTGCCTATTCAAAACCGTCAGCCACGGCCCCTGCAATCCATCTTGATAACACAAGTGAACGGAAGGACGCATCGACCATTATTGGAAGCGTAAAGTTCGTGGGAGAGGACTGTGTGGCCGCTGCATTGAATCCTTCTGCATACGGCTACTACGGGTCAGCCCCACAGCTAGCTGCAAATGTCAATGCGAATACAGACGATGCCGCCCCAAGTTCATCCCTCGCCGAGCGCAAGATACCATTATTATCGTGGACTTACTCCCAGATGCCTAGCCCTCCTGCGGAATTACCAGCTTTGGAAACGGGAAATTCGGAAGAGTCTAGGTCTCAGTCAGGTTGCAACTGGAGGAACCTATCTGCAGAGCGCTCCTCATCGCACTTATCGCCCGGCAAATTCACACCGCCTATGCTGAATTGCAGAATGAACACGCCTCTGACACCAGCTACCACCTCTGATAGGTTATTGGCTACACCATTATCAGCCAGAAGTTTCCCCGATACTACCGGTAAGAACAAAATACTATGCTAGCGCTAGGACCCCGGCGATCTAAGCTAATTACTTCTACAGGCTCCCAGCAAGATGAACATAGCCCACCAGCCAATACTATGCCTACAACTCCCCTCTCCATTTCATCCGAAGATCAACTGCTTCGGCCGAATTCGTGCTATAACCTTAGTTCATTCGAGATATCCTGCTCGCAAGGAACTTCCCCGACCATTAACTTCACAGCTCCGGGGCTCGGTTTTGAGCCCAACTCACGTTTCGTCGACATGCCATATCCGGCCAATCAGGTGAAGAATATATGGGATATAGGGTCCTAATAATAGGGCTTCTTATGGTCGAGCTTGCATTTGAAATTCATAGCATGGATGGAGGCCCTCTTGTTTCTAGCGAATGTCTTCACGTCTCATATATTGGCTTTGCATGCTTCTGGCTAAGGCATTCTGACTTCATCATCCTTTTCTCTCGCCTGTATTCTATACTACCCTTTTGCCTTGCCATCTATTTCTTTCTGGTTCCCCCTATTCCCAAGCTCCCAGCTTCACATTGCCTGCCACTATTGCCTCCCTGATATTAATCTGCATTTTTTTTAAATAAGCCGGACTTATTCGTGTTCTTCAAACGGCAGTAGTAGTACTTCTGATATAGCATTCACATCCATCCATCGACTCCTTTCCGGTTCCGAGACCGATGTTTGCACTGTTTGAGTAGTTTATATGACGTTTGAGAGTATTAGTCATAGAAGCTTCCCGTCCACCAATGAGAAGCCAGGCATTGATAATGAGACGAGCAATGACACGGTTCACATCAGCAGTCAGGTGCTCAATGAAATGGGATGAGCGAGTATATAAAGCGCATCAGGCACCTGGAATCCTGTAGGCTTTCCTGTAAACCTTTTCTTCCAATCTCAGTTGTTGTGGACTGCCTACTCCTGTCAGTTGAAGCTCCTGCGTCAATCCACCCATACCAAAACCATCTGAAGAACTCCCACCAAACCACTACACAAACGAACAATATGACGGCCCCGCCAATGTCCTGCTGCCACTCCTCCAGAGAGGGTTGCGTCTGTGCCGCGCAGGCTCGATGCTCCTGCGGAAAGCAGGCTGCCTTACACTGCAATTGCGAAAAGGCGAAAAGCGAAAACGATACTTCAGGACCCAGATGCTCTTGCAGTATGTTCCCCTCAATGCAGTCTCCATGGCATGTGTGTAGTGGTATCCTGACTTGTCGTCTTTTTGACTCGGATTGATAGGAAGCCGTCCTGCTGGGCAATGTACCTGTGAACGAGCGGAATCCGAGAATCACCCACCCGCCGGAGAAACTTGCCCATGTGGCCGTAGGATCGCTGGTGAGTTATGGGCTCTACGTCTGGTCTGTAGACAACGTCATTGTTGACTAACCGATCTTTGTTCGTCTTAGATTCGTGCACGTGCGAAAAGGCAGTCGACGCCGGGTACTTCCCGGGAGAGATCGATTTCACCACTAAGGCATAAGCCGAAATTATGGATTTGTTATGAGCCACATTACGGTTTTCTGTGTTCGTTAGCTGGGCTTATGTGCTGCATTTCAAATGGATGGAGTTTGGAAGGTGCGGATGTCGGATTTCTAGAAAATTGAAACATCATTAGCACAAAAAACAGTTTGTATTTTCGAAGATTCAGAGAGACAAATCTGAGAGAAACTTGAAACGGTTTCGGCGTTGACAGCCAGGACGATCAATCGGCAAGCGTTGAGATGGTCGGCTACTAGTGATTAGCGCCGGAGATAAGATAGTCTCGGTTACATAACGAAGCCAGATTAGCGCGTAAATAGACTCTCGGCATAAGGTTATTCCGTGGAACCGTGCTCCGGCCAGGGATTCAAGCAACTGACGGAGAAGCGCACAGGAGGACAACAGGAAGGGAGAGGCCTGTACCCGAAGGAGAAACTCTCGTTGCGCAAGCATATCGTATCCATGTGTCTTGGTCATATGCTTTCCCGCTAACTCTGAGTGGTATTTATCGCTATTTCTGTCTAGGCTCCTCGGATCCTCGACCGTTACAATTCGAACCCCTGATTCGAGCCGTTTACACCACCGCTCCAAGGCCGATACGATTCGTCATCAGTCCTCGCAATTTGGTATCGGCGGTGACGCTGATGCTACTCTCTTGGTGATATTTCGGGAAATATGTTAGCGTTGGGCCGTGTGTGAAGCCTAACTGGACGCCCTGAGTCCGGATAGAGCAAAGAGACCACCGGCCCGGCTCGGTCGGACGAAGAATTCGGCATCATGTCGACAACTATGCGAGGATTGGTCCAGTTTATAGCTGACCTGCGAAATGCGCGAGCTCGCGAGCTAGAAGAGAAGCGAATCAACAAAGAACTAGCTAATATCCGACAAAAGTTCAAGGATGGAAATCTAAACGGTTATCAAAAGAAAAAATACGTCTGCAAGCTCCTGTATATCTACATACAGGGCTACGATATCGATTTCGGCCATTTGGAAGCGGTGAATTTGATATCGGCCTCGAAGTATTCGGAGAAGCAGATTGGCTATTTGGCTGTGACCCTCTTTCTTCACGAGCAGCATGAATTGCTGCATCTGGTGGTTAATAGCATTCGGAAAGACTTGCTTGACCACAATGAGTTGAACAATTGTTTGGCTTTGCATGCAGTTGCCAATGTGGGTGGCAGGGAGATGGGCGAGGCCTTAAGCGGCGACGTCCATCGGTTACTGATTTCACCGTAGGAGCTCCGTGCTTCGTTTAGATGACATGCTTGGCTAACCCGCAGCTATAGAACATCCAAGGCATTCGTGAAAAAGAAAGCTGCCCTTACCTTATTACGGTTATATCGCAAGTACCCGGGTATAGTGCAGCAGGAATGGGCGGAGCGCATCGTTTCCCTTATGGACGACCCCGATATAGGTGTTACCCTCTCTGTCACCTCCCTCGTTATGGCTCTCGTTCAAGATAACCCTGAGCAATACAAAGGCAGCTATGTGAAGGCTGCGCAGAGACTCAAAAGAATCGTGGTAGATAAAGATATTCCAGCCGACTATATCTATTATAAAGTGCCCTGTCCATGGATACAAGTGAAATTGTTGCGTTTGCTTCAATACTATCCGCCGTCAGGTATGTCAAATGCACCGTTAGCTTGGATATGACACCTCTAACCAAGTTGTCCCAACAGAGGATACCCACGTCCGTGATCTTATCAGAAAGTCACTTCAAGAAATCATGAATCTTGCAGTGGATATGCCAAAGAATGTACAGCAAAACAACGCTCAAAATGCGGTTCTTTTCGAAGCGATTAACTTACTTATCCATCTTGAAAGCGAACAAGCTCTTATGATGCAGATCTCAGCGAGACTAGGCAAATTTATTCAATCTAGAGAAACTAATGTACGGTACCTTGGGCTGGAGGCGATGGCGCACTTCGCTGCTAGGGCGGAAACGTTGGATCCCATCAAAAAGCATCAAAACATCATTATCGGGTCTCTGCGGGACCGTGATATCAGCGTGAGGAGGAAAGGGCTGGACCTGTTGTACAGTATGTGTGATACGAGCAATGCGCGACCTATCGTGAACGAACTTCTCAAATATCTGCAGACGGCCGACTATGCGATACGAGAAGAGATGGTGCTCAAAATTGCTATATTGACGGAAAAGTATGCCACAGACGCCCAGTGGTATGTTGACATTTCGCTTAAATTGCTCCATGTCGCCGGTGACCATGTTAGCGACGAGGTCTGGCAGCGAGTGATACAAGTTGTTACCAACAACGAAGAGCTTCAGGCATATGCCGCGCAGCATATCTTGGGATATATCAAGAGCGACTGCCATGACAGCCTGGTGAAGATTGGAGCTTACATTCTGGGTGAATTTGGCCACTTGATTGCCGACAACAAAGGCTGTGCTCCCATAGAACAGTTTTTGGCTCTGTATGCCAAAATGGGATACTGTGCAGATCATACTCGGGCTTTTATATTGTCATGCTTTGTCAAATTTGTCAATCTTTTCCCTGAGATCAAGCCTCAGTTGTTACAGGTGTTCCGAGCCTACTCACATTCTCCCGACTCGGAGCTACAGCAACGAGCCTATGAATATCTTCAACTTGCAAGTTTGCCGACGGATGATCTCCTGCGCACGGTTTGTGATGAAATGCCACCGTTTTCGGAGAGAATATCTGTCCTTCTCTCTCGCTTGCATCAAAAGAGCGCCGGCACTAGCGATAAGCGGACTTGGGTGGTCGGCGGGAAGGATGCCAATGCAGATGAGAAGGAATTCATGTTGACTCAAAAGCCAACCTTGAAGCGCACTTTCACGACAATAGCCAACGGCACGTCTGTTTCAAATGGGGCATCCAAGGCTGGTGCCTCGAACGATCTATTAGGCTTGGACTTGACGGCATCGGATGCTCCTGCGCCAAATTTAGCGAGCGCCGCACATCTCTCGCCAGACTGGGATATTGGATTCAACAGACTCTACTTTGCAGACGAAGGGGTGTTGTTTGAAGACGCCCAAATCCAAGTCGGTTTGCGATCAGAATATCGCGGTCACCTTGGGGTCTGCAAACTGTACTTTACTAACAAGTCTTCGTTTTCTATCGGTTCCTTTACAACAACTCTCGATAATCCTTCTCCTACTGGTTTGAAAATAGACACTAAAAGTTTGCCGGATCCCGACGTCCTTCCTGCAAGCCAGACTCAGCAAACGGTCTGCTTCGAATGCATAGGAGCCTTTAACAAGGCACCAACAATTCGAATATCATATCTCGCTGGCGCCCTCCAGGCATATACGTTACAACTACCCGTGCTTATGCATCGATACATGGATGCATCCGGCTTGTCTTCAGACGACTTCTTCAAACGCTGGAGGCAGATCGGAGGGTCGCCGCTTGAATATCAATCGACGTTTGGATTGGTCAACACTAAGAATCGAACCATGAGCGAGGCATCAACCCGTAGGATTGTGGAAGGATTCAAATGGAAGATACTACCCGGGGTCGATCCGAACCCAAAGAACATTGTTGGATGTGCTGTTTACCAGGCGGAGGACCGTAAAACTGGCTGCCTGATGAGACTGGAGCCTAACTATGAGAAGCGGGTACGTTTCACTTCCATAATCGGCCCTATTCACGCATTCCTTGCTAACGAAAAGTAGATGTATCGGGTAACCGTCCGAGCGACACAGGAAGATGTCCCTCAGGCATTGGTGAGACTGATGGAAGAAAGGCTAGCGCAAGGCGTTGCGAGTGATGATGTGTACAGATAAAATCTTAAAAACGGGGTTGCCAAAGTACAGACTACCCTCAACTATATCAGCGGCATTTCAGGGTATGGGAAGGATCGCGCATTTGCTTCGTTTTCCACCGTTTGGGATAAGAATAATATACATTGTATATAAGGCTTTCGAGTGATTTTGCTGTTAGAGCGTGAGAGTACAAACCGACCTCTCCCCACCTGATTCCGCCTTTCTTTGGCTGTAAAATGTGATGGTCTAGGGAACCACTTTTGCTTCTCCTTTTGGCGGACGGGCTCCGAAGATTGTGCTCCCCACTCTGACCTCGTTGCTCCCCATGGCAATAGCACCTTCGAAGTCCTCACTCATGCCCATGCTCAATTCAAGTCTATCTTCCCCTTCCAAACCCAACTCCTGGCAAATTCTATCTCTTGTCTCCTTCAAACATTCAAAGTCTTCATTTTCAGTCTCTGGAGTCGTCGCTTTGGACCGCGCAATAGCTCCAATAGTCATTAGACCCTGCAACCTCAGCCGAGGACACTTCTCCCTGATAAACCGACACAACTCCACCGCTTGTGATGGCTCGATACCAGACTTACTCTCTTCTCCTGAAGTATTCACCTGGACAAAAACACGCAATCGCTCCGCTTCTGCTCCGCCCTGCTCCTGCTGTTGTTGCTGCTGCTGCTGTTCTTGATTCTTCAACCGCTCCCCCCACCCTTTATCAAGCAATGTCGCTTTCTTCTGGGTGTCAACGCTTTCGACGGCCCAAAGGCCTCTCACATCTCTAGCGAGGGTCACGCATTTATTTGACTGCAGCCCGCCGATGAAGTGCCACCTGATCTCCGGCGGGAGGATTTTGGACTTTTCGAGCAGTTCTTGGAGGTAGTTTTCGCCAAAGTGAAGATGGGACGTCGGCGGGCTGTGAAGCGCCAGGATGTCAGATGCAGGCTTGAGTTTGGAGACGGCGACGAGGCGGACTGAGTTCCCGGCGGGAGAGGCGGCGGAGATGCGGGCGGTCACGGAGGAGAGGTTTGCGAGCAGGGCGGATGCGCGGGATGGAGATGGCATTTGGGCAGGTGAGTCCGGAGCAGATGGTGTATTCATGCTTTGAATTTGCAAATATGAAGGTTTGTGATATGTTCTGGTGAACGAGCGTGTGGTAGCCGTCTTGGTGAATTACGATATCTCCCATCGGATGAACAACGGGGGGTGTCGGGTGGGGCGGGCAGCGGCTGTTCGGTTCGGATTTACAAATACGCGCGTTGCATCGGGCGGGGAGCTGTCTTCGCCGATACAATACAGATTCCAAAAAGATAGTATGGGAGGATCTATACCAAAATTACCCAAGCTCTGGGAACGAGGACGCAGACACAGCATATTAAACTTGAATCCTTTACTCATCTTCGTCAAAGTCATCAAAGGGCCAATGCTGTTCGCTCATCCGCCTCAGCCATGGATCATCATCAACTGCAGCAAGCCCCTCCGCCTTGATCTGCTGCGCTCTCTCCTTTGCTTGTGTAAATAATTCATTTGATGTCCATCCGTCAGAACCAATACCAAGGAACCCATTGATCCGTTCCAGGTCAGCGTCCACTTCCCGCAGTGAATCATCCAGTGCTTCCCTCTTCTGCATGTCCTGCTTGCTAACAACAACAGGGCACGTAGGAAGGCTTCCATCCGAGCATCTAGGTGCGATATTTGGCCAGTTTTGTGATACTCGTGCGATGTCCACCTGCAGTGGGATGCTGAGGCCTTCCCATGGACTGCCTGCATTGTCAAATATCCGGCGCGTTAGAAGGCCAAATTCCTGTTCAAGGGCTTTCATATGAGGCTCATTCAGCTTTTGTGTAAAGCCCAGATAGAAAAAGTGTACATGACGGCGGCGGAACTGCTCGCACGCCATAGCATAATCATCTGGGTCCATGGATTCAAGATCCTTCGGGAGCTGCGGTGGAACAAAGGACATGGACTGCTCATCAGCATAATTCTGAAAAGCCCGAGGTATACCAGCAGCAAGAAACGTTGGGAGAACCAAAGAGTGCTGCCAATCAATAAGACCCGTGATCTTAAAATCTTCAGAGATGAAGATGTTGTTGGGTTGAAGGTCAGGATGGCGGAGGATAGGAAGGTTGAGCTCTGGGCTTGTCGGAACAAGATGCGGTGCAAGCTGGAGATATTCTAATAATGAGCTAGAATGATTCTCTGGGTCTTGTTTCTTGTAGCCTAGCGTTTCCCTGTAAGCACGTTCAAAGGGGAAACGAGGCCTTCCATATGTTCGAATCCAGGCCAATTCCTTTTCGGCTGGAGCCTGAAGGACAAGCTGTGAATCGTCATCTAGCATCGTGGGAATCAGCAAACGGTCTTGTTTTCCACAGGCTTCCTACTCACGGGGACCACGGTCGATGTCAAGACTTGCACGCTCACCGAGCCACCATCGAGTATTCGCGTAGGGACCAACACACAGTCCTTTAATGTTAGATAAAGGCACATGAAGAGCCCCAGCAGGCAGGTCGCGGGCGAAGTATATACTGCCGCTAGCAGGTAGACTGTTGGCGAACAGCTTGGCTTCCAGTGTTACTAATTCGTGTAGGACCTTGAGCCTCTCCTTTTCAGAGAGGCTGAACCAAGCATCGCCGATAGGTCTTCCGGGGAGTTTCTCCATCAAGATGTACTCGGTGCCGACAGGATTTTCGTCCACTGAATACCCCAGGACACGTGGGGCAGGAATGCCGTGGGCGCGAACGAAGGTCAATGTTGCGACCTCACTAGCCACTGAAAGGCGTCGGGGCATCGTCAATGGATATGGAAGTCGCGCAAGGATAGATGAGCCATCCTTCATAGAGATGTCAAAAACACGGTTGAAACCCCCTTCAGCCAACTTTCGGATGCTTTTGATCTCGGAAACAGGTCTATCGACAGCCGTTGCGGCAGCTTTCTTCAACTCGTCAACATTGAACACCAAGTGGCGTTCGGCCATGCGAAGAGGTTCGTTGTATCTGCATTGGTCGGAAGATCAATACGTGCAATCTCGAACAAGAGACTCCGGCAGTTGCACCAGAACATACATCCATCTCCCGGAAGTGTAGTCGAACAGGCTGCGCCCGTTTTCCACGCCTTCTGCCGCAACTTGAGCTGGGTTTATTTCGCCGGCGCATTTCAATGAGAACAAACGGGAGATATTTCTGTTTCTGAGTGTACGCCAGCCCATGCGCAGCAGTGCCTCGCGAGTAGTCATGGCCGACGTGATATTTGATGATGCCGTCAAGCTGATGCTGGAGGCCTAGACGCGATGGGCGAATGCCAAGCAAAACAAACCAACAGGCAGTGTTGCTTTGAGGATGATAAACGGCTTCTCGACACTTCTGGTTCAGTAATTGCCAAGTTAAATGCCGAAGTGGCTTTGGTTTGCAGCATGGGCTGAAGTGTAGCCATTCCAGGCTCTGCGAAGTGCTCTACGAGGAGCGTTGTACTGTAACTTACCAATCCCCACCTTTTACCAGTCGTTTTCAATTTACTACTACTGTGTGTTTAACCCGCTATTGACTCTCGGGCGGTGGTCTATCACTACTCGACAGCATTGGGTTGAGCCTTGGGAAGGTTCGCTGGAAGTACAGTATGTTAGTCTGCACTGGAGGACTTGTCGAATGACTGTGGGAGTAGGAGTAAATGAGTTGTTGAGCGTGCCCCTTATTGACCCTTGTATCATATGGGGTTCAGTACGGGGAATAGAAGTGGCCGCTCTTCCTTCTTTACTCTTCAAGACAAGAATGGTGAACAAAGTGAACAATAATTATCTTTCGTCCAGTCCATTCTATCCTGGCCACAAGAGGTTGATCAATAGATAGGAGACAGAAGTCAAATGACTTGCCCTGGGCAAAGGCTACTCAGAGCACTCTCCCTTCCTTCTCTCTCAAGTGTAATTCGTGCCTGAGAGAAGATTCTTCATAAAGGCTTGGAACACCAGGATCGAGTTTACCGAATAGCTTCCTCTGGCACGGTGGCATCGGGGTATTTGGAGAGAACATAATTGTCCGATATTTTCTGTTTTCTGAGGCTCTCGGGGCTCGCAGAGGCACCGGTTGCCATCAAGCCGGAGCTCAAAGGGTGGCTCAATGGCACACATGGTTGCTGAGGAAGAGGCCGGGAAGATCCCCTTTGGATTAGCACGCAGGTTATGTTTAGAAAGGGGACCCCAACACTCAAAAGTTGCGAGGCCTTCTCGACAAAGAATACACGTTGGCCGGGATACTGGAGGCAGGGCCTTGATGTCTGAGACAGCAATCAAATACCCCGTCCATCCAATGCTTTTGTCCTGAACCAAGTAAACACCATCCCGGTGACTTGATTCTTATGCTGGCCGTTGAGATTGGTATTCCTCATGTTGGCAAGATTCGATCCCAAACTAGCAACCAAGAAATAGCCGTTGTTCTGCACCGATATGTGCCTGATAAGAGTATATCAGGCGGGGAGGAAGCAACGCAGGCGGGCTGGGACTGACTTGAAGAGTTAGCATAGCAACCAGAAACAGGGCCTTGTAAACCTCTCTGTGAGATGATTAGCACGCTACTCTTGAGTCTATGTGCTCTTCAGTTGTCTAGGTGGAGGACAATTGTTGATTTTACATAAGCAGGACGCACTTATGTGTGTGTGTGTGGACTCGTTAACTAACACATCATGACCTGTTACTCGGCATCGCGGTTGGCCCGGGGTCAGCCAATGCAGTGCAGCACGAGAATCAGTTCCAAGACAGCCAAGGGCCCCCCGGTTGAAACCTGAAAGACACGGTCCGAACCCAACTCGCCAGTTGCCGGGCATCTCAGGGTCTCGTGGTGTTGAACCAAATGCCCCGAAGGAGGGTCTGACAGACAACAGGAGACCAAGGTGGCTCCCAGCATGCATATGATTCTTAGTTTCGTCTAATAATGTCGTGATGCAGACCTCCTTTTCTTTTTTTCGTTTTCTTTTTTTTTCCCGCATTTCTTTTTGTCATCCAGTCTGTGTCATCTTATAAGATCTTGACTTGGATTATTCCTGTCTGCAGGAATCCGCGTGTTGCCCCTCCATACTCGTTGGTTGTGTTGTCACCATTAACTATTGCTTCACCATTGTTCTCTCTTCTTCACTTGGAAGACTGGCGATAGATTTCACACTGTCAGACCGTTTGGTTCAAACCGAGGGGAAAGCTTATCGTCAATGAACCATGGGTTGCTCCCGTTGACAGTGTGCCATGTCATTCTGCTTTGACTTTGTCCAACAATTTCGACATTGGTTGTATCTTTTTAAGCCCGACTGGAATCTTTAGTCAATCGTTTTGGACATCTACTCGGTTATCAGCACGCAGCTGTATTTCGATCTAGCACGTTGAGAAACATTTGCCAGTTACTCCACTGAAGCCCACCGTTCGCGATATGGGTTCAGTGTCTACACCTCTCTCGGACTCTAGGCCGCGAAGCCGGCCGTTCCGTACAACCTCCAAGGACCACCCTCGGCGAGGTAATGCAAATTCCCAAACGACATGCAATACGCCCAAAGACGCAAAGTCAGTCGCTACCAGCTGGTACGTCGACCACGATGACCCGGCGGCATCTACAAGCACGTATGCCTCGACAATACCGGAGCGCGATGAGCCGGAGAAGAAATATCATACCGATCTCGTGCGGGAGAGGTATGAAGCGTTCCCAGCTGAAGCTATTGCGTCTACTCCGGCCAGCTTCGGCAGACTATTTCCATCGTGTAGAAAGCTCCTGATCAGGCACGATGATACGACCCGTGATGGTAATCTCAACCTACGTATATCCACTCTCATCACGGAGTCTCGAGGGCGACAGTGCGAGATCATCCTTTTCCATCTACGAATGCTGGACCTGCAGAGCCGGAAATTCTCGTTTCGGCGATACTGCCGCCAGTCGGGAAGGGAAGTGTGCCATTCATCGAGAAAGTATCGTCAGCCTGCCGACGAGAAGCGATGCTCCGCTTTCTCTTGGGCAGCTTTCCCGTCCTTTCGGTCAAGGCCGAAGTCCCAGGAGACGACCGTGAATCATCTAAGAAGGCAAGACTCGGGCTATAAGTCGCTGTCGGAGGACGATGGGTTCATCGAGAAGGAGGACTCGCCCAAGAGGGATGCGTCGCGACCTCAGAACGAGCCATCTCCAACGAATACGATAAAGCTAGAGTTTTCGAATTACGCGCATGTGGACGTCGAGAGACGTGGTTCGAGGATTTCGAAACGGTATGATTATGAATACTGGAGTACAAGATATCAGTGGAGGAGGTCGATTCGGCATCACGGCGCTTCGGAGGAGTTGTCTTACCACCTGTATGATCTCCACAGGCCAAAGCCCATTGCACACATCGTCCCCGAACGATTGGGCCCCATGGAGGCCCTTGACGAGGAGAGCAAAGGTGGATGGGTCCCGCCATCGTCGATATGGATCAGTGACGCGTCTATTTTTGGGAAGATGAGTGATATCGCAGAGTGGGCTTTCTCCCCCCTGCCAGATCCGTTCGCTTGGGAGGCCATGGTTTGAGATGAGCTGACAACGAAGCATTTAGTGTCGTCATCGCCACGGGCTTGGTTGCGCTGGTCGACGATAATATCAAGCGTCGCTGGCACAGCAAAGAAAAGGCACCACCGTCGTCTCCTATTGCGTCCACGTTTATCAAGAGCGTCGAGTCTCTTGTTTCAAGCAAACTTTTTGACAAGGTCTTCCAGAACCGATGGTCGACCGGGTCGCAGCATATCCATTCCATTCGCCAGTTGGTGTTTCGTGGTCACGGGTCGTGATAAGACTTGCCGTTGTAAGCGGAAGTGACGAAATTTATTTGATTCTATTATTGTATTAGTGCTTGTCTTGGTTTTTTGTTTCTCGTGAATCGAAGTGGAACGAGTAGCACCACGACATTGATGCATGACATTTGGCACATAGCAGGGAGATTTGGTCTCAGCTAGCTAACCATATTTGTTTTCCGAGTTCCTTTTTCTTTTCTTTTATTTTTTTTTTTTCTTTTCTTTCAGATCTACGGTAAAATTGATCGTTATGCATTTAATGACGGTGATGTACTGTACATACGCGAGCGGTTTCTAGCCTTACATGAGTCGTGCTATCGTGTCCGAGCACCTCCCAGTCGCTGACGCTCTGCGTCTGCGGTACTGTCCTCTATTCGAGCCAGACGTCTTATTGCCGTGCGCTTGTGTTAATCACTGCGGCGTTTCGAGGAAACGAATTTGTTTTCTCTCTCAGATGACCTTCGGGATTGATGGAATGGGCAGCATTATGGTGCACCCTCAAGCAGCCCTGTCTGAGCAGCTTGACAGTTACTAACTACTACATTGTCCATCTTATTACGTGAATAAATCGGCACTTGTGTTTTTTTTCGGGCGCGAATTTGGATTCTTGCCACTTCGGAGCGGTTCGTGGATGGATTTCGAATTTAATTGAGTGCCCCTGCATTTGTAGGGATGACACGCCGCAACGAGGAATGATGCTGGCGCTGCTGCTTGACACAGAGTCAAATGTTTGCTTTTTTTCTTCTGACATGTACCTCAGGAATGTATGTAGTTCGAGCGAGTACGATATATCCCTGAAAAAGCCGAGGAAGTTTCTAGCCACCGGAGAGGGATAGACTGAGGACAAGCGATGGTGCACTCACTAGCAGCTATAACGAAGCCGATAAGGCACTTGTTAAGGTGTTGACACCGTTGGCCAGGGGCTAGTTAGTGACAAAGAAAAGGTAGAAAAAGAAGAAAAAGAAGTAAGCCGACTGGAGATGGCTAGAGTCTCTGCCTAATTCTCTTAGTTTCAGGCAAGTTTGGGTGTTTGATTGACCAGAAGAGAAAAATCTATTTCTGTTTCCACCTGATTCACTGGTTCAGCTAGTTAGTTAACTAAGGGAGGCGAGCAGTTCGTGTGGGATGGACAAGATGCACGTATGAATGCCCAACATAGAGCGAAAGCTCCGAGTGGGAAAAAGAAACGAAACCAGAAGAAGCAGAAGCAGAAGCAGAAAGAAAAAAAAAAAAGCAACGAATCAGTCAGTCAGTCAGTCATGCAAGCAATTCGGAATGTCCCCCTGTTGCGATCGTCCACTCCGGGGATCCCAGCAGCCTGCCTGCTGGTGCCGCGTCTGATGAGTCTGCACGTCGGCCCTGCTGGGAACGCAATCGTGGGATGCACACACACACACACACACACTCGGCGGCCATCCACCGGGCTGATTCCTCGTCTCTCTCAGGATGATTGTGTGCGTGTCTTTGACTAACAGCTACTACCCAAAGCTGGCTGGTTCTTCTGTGCGCTCCGAAGAAAAATGAAGCAAAAGGGGGCTTCGCTCAATTGTGCTCTCAACCACTCTACTCTCTCAACGGGAAGGGCAGCAAATGCCGTCTCTCCCACTCGTCCAACGATGATGCCTCACCTTTGTTTGGTGTGCTCTCGCTTTTTCTTTTTCGGTATGGGTTCTTCCTGGCTACTAGTGCCTTTTTCTGCCAATTGATGAGCTGGCAACTCTGTGCTGGGTCTCAACTCCCTTTCTTCTCCAGCAGAGGGATCCTCCGCTGCCCAACTGGGCCTCTTTTTCTCTCGCTGGCCGTCTCTCCACAGCGCACCACCGCATCACCCTAGCTTGCTCCAATGCGCACCCCATGATAATTAACCGGTCCGATCAGATTCGATCTGGCCGCGTCTTTTGATTTATTTCTATTATTACTGCTGAACGAGGACTCGCAGGCCAACGAAAAAGAAAAAGAAAGGAGATAAAAAAAAAGCTGCGGTGCTAAACCCCTCGAACCCCAGTTGGCACCTGGACTAGCTAGATCATACTGCATACGCTTGCTTCTCTTCTGCCCCTCCACACATTCGCAGTGCTGCTCTGGTGGGGTAGAGATGGATGCCCGTCTCGCCAATCATCCGCCCTCCGCTTCCCTTTCTTTTCGTGCCATTTCCCTTCATTCCGGAGGATAGGCACGCTTACATTTGCAGGGTTGTCTTGTTCGTCGGTTTGGCCTGTCATGTTCTCCCAAAAAAGATCTAATGGGAGTGCAGCGGGCCGACCCATCAGCCTCCCCCTCCTGGCTCCTTGTCCAAGTAAGGGATGCCGGTTTGGCCCAACTGCAACAGCAGAGCAACAACAACGCATGGGGGGAAGAGGCCGAGTCGCAAACGGGGTTGTGCTGCGTGGAGTGGGTGGACAGCGATGACATATTGCCCATCCTGATTTATTTTCCTGCATAATGCCCGGCGCTTTTATAGGACCGCTGGGCCAGAACGAACTCCAGTGGCGTGGATTCAAGACGCGAAAGTCTTTCAAAGAACCCTTTTCAGCTCGAGCGATATAAAAAACAGCTCCGCTAGCTTTGCCGCTCCCGTCTTGACCACTTTAATTTTTTTTTCTATAATATCTCCTACCTGCCCCTCGCTTCTCCCCACTGTGGATATCCGCGTTGATTTTCAATCTCACAGGAAGCTGAAAACCGACAACAAAAAAAGCCGAAGATCTCTTCTTTGCTCACGCGCCTCAGTATCACCGGGACCTGCTTATCCTTCCTCCTTTTCGGTAAGCTCCTCCGGTATCGTGAGGTTCCAGCCATTGGTCTAATATTCATTTTGGTGATTTAGATTTCTATATAACGCAAACCGGTTTATGCAACATGGCCACTGCTCCCGTTAACGGAGTGACACGCCCCACATGGCAAGAAAAACTTCAAGGTCTGAGCGTCCATCTCTCTCTCTCCCCGTTCACCAAGATGCAGAATAGCAGTTGCTAATACAACAATACAGACCATTGCAGACTATCACACCTGCAACCACCAGTCTTTAACCTCGTATCGGACCGCCGAGGTATCTCATTCCATTCTTCCTATGCTCTCCATCTTACCGGCTCGTTTCCTTGACTTTCTGAGATTTGGTCATTCTACCCTCCGCTCCTTGAGAAAATACGCGTCCTGTCTACTGCCATTTTCATTTCGCGATGGACATGCTTGTGAAGGAAACGTGAAAGGCTGCGATTACTAAGCTCTAGCGTTGGACAACACGTTGACCAAGCTCTTCTATTTTTCAGGAGGCCGAACCGCCTGGTCGAGCACTGTGACCATCCAGGGCACCAACTTCTCAGCGCGTTACTTCTACGACGGGCAATACATCCACAATGCCAAAGAAGATGCCGCCGAGGTCGCTTATACAGTGCTAAGCTCTCACGGGTCTCCGTCATCCTCCACCGCCCTGCAAGGGCAGCTCTACGCGCAAAACCAACCGGGTGCCCCATACTCCCGGCCAAACTGGCCGTCCTAGCTCCGACATATCGCGGAGCTAGGAAGGTAGCATGGCACAACCGTCTCATCCTTGAGTCCTGCCGTTCCCTCCCCATTCCTTCCTGAGCGCATGGATGATCTGCGAGACGGTCCGCTCCTTTCCTACCCGCAGATGCGAGAGAGAGGCGCTATATGATGATCATTATTTCTCCCATTCATCCTTTTCCATTTGCGGTTATGTTCAGCGAGCGATTCAAGCTTCATGGCCCTTCCCAATTGTTTCTCGGCAATCGAATTTTAGCCCCGAACGATCATGATGCCTCATTGCGTTTGTAACCACATATCGCACTTTCTCGCGTCTGGCTCTTCCTCGGCCTTGCTCTTCAAGGATTTTATTTTATTTTGTTTTCCTTTTTGGGATAGTTTGTACGTTGGGCATGGCAGAAATGGGTTTTGTATTGCACAGTTTGGCAAGAGCGGCAAACATTTCTTTGTTGTCACCAGGAAACGGACTAAGGTAGCTCTTTTCTTTTCTTCTTCTCTTTTACTTTTTCTTGTTTTCTTTTTCTTTGGTAGGGAATCGTGGAGGCATCTTGGATACCGTTCATTAGCTTGCTACATTTCATCTGGACGAGTTAGTTTCACATATTCACCAAACTGCACAATTTCATGTTTTGGAGATTCTTCTACAAGGTGTTAGGCCTAACAGCTAGTTGAAGTGATGCTCTTTCTCGACACTCGAGAACGCCCGGGGTTATGGGTTCAGTCTTGACTCCCGATCACAACAGGGGTTTCCACACAAGGGTAATGCTCTTCCACCCCCGCATTCTTTCTTCAGAGTAAAGCATACGCGCCCAATCAGTTGCAGGGTCTATTTCGAGAATGAATTGTCGCGTGCTCGAAACCAAGGGGTTATATGGAGGAAATCCTCGCCCGCGGTGGAAGAGATTGCTGGGATCATATAAATGGAATATCAGGGATGGTTTCAACGTTGCATATGCAATGCAATGCCACCCTTGGGTTCATACGCAACATACCAAGACGACAATGCTGATACGCCTATGGGCAAGTTAACAGCTGAAAACGGCAAGCGTGACGAAACATTAGCTCGGCATTCCCTCTTTTTCGATGCAGAAAAACAGGGCGTCAGGAGCTGGAGTATTCGGGTTTGGCACATCCCTTCTCCTGGTCGTAATGAGGTTGCAGAAGATCTCCCGGGCCTGAGGAGCTGAGAGTATACCGCACCTAGCCGGATTTGGGCATCAAGCAATTCATCGTTACCACGTGAACCAGGGCTGCACTCGGACCTTGAGCGGTCCTTCAAAAACAGAACTAGTTGGTGTATTTGGTGCTAAGGAGGACTGACTGGGAAATATGAGTTATCTCATATCTATCCCCTTTCGCGGTGTTGCCCCTGGTTTATCGCCCGACCGACAAGGCAAGACACTGCTGTTGGCTCCTGAAGCAAGGCTATGACTCTTGAAAACGGCAAGCGCTTGAGTGGGACTACCTCAATGCCGACAATGACGCACCAATGGCAAGGAGCTCTAGGCTGACGCCGTACTCTGCAGAGTTGTGTTTGATGGGCTAGATGATGGCCTTGAAACCTAGAATGCATAGTATTTCTATTGCGCTTAATCGCAGAGAATGTGTTGCATCTGAAGCTTAGAAGCGATAACCATCATGAGAGGAATAGTAGGGAGCTGATATCGGGTTTGCAAATTGTGGATAGTAACTAAACTGCAGCACAACCCATACACCAATGGCTGGATAGCGGCTTGGTCAGTGTTCTTAAACCAAGCGGTCAACTGTCAGGCGCAATGCGACTCCTCCGAGACCAGTTGATATCCTGCCAGCGGGGCTCCTCAGTGTTGTGATGGAGATGATGTTTGTCTGGAGTAACCTCGACTGCCGGCCCTAACCGAGTTAGTGAAGAAGTGAGTGTTGACCAATCACGTTTGGCTAAACAGCTGGTCCCAATGGACTAATCGAATGTCTCTAATTGCAGGTCAAATAAGAACAAGTTGGCTGCTGCAACTGGGATTCTAGGTCTAATCATACAAATCTCGCCTTGTGTGCACTGCTGAGTCCGGCAATTGCAACAACAGCCTTGTGTTGGATAGTATCGTCTTGTCCTCCTCACTTGTGCCGTTCTGCGAGTTGAACCCGCTGCAACCAATGAGGACGACGCCAGCCATGTTGCGGGACCCGCAGACACTCCCCGACCCCACGCTCCACACACGCACCATCGCGGCTGCGAGACCGGAACAGCCAGCGAGGGTTCGTTGCTCCCCGTTCACCCTTCACGCTATCCCAACTTGCATTTCCCTCGGTCATGGAGCCCCGACCCCGACCCATCCTGGCCTGCACCCAATCGAGCCTCACGGAAACCCTATCACTGCGCAACGGAGCCGCCACCTATTCCTGGCCGGTTAGACAAGGAGCCCGGTAGACAAGGAAGAAAGGGACGGAGGCACGAAATAAAGAAAAAAAAAGAGGGGACTCTAAAACATTATAATATATACTGGCTAGGCTGATTGACCATGCAGGCCTGCGATCGCTGCCATCGCCGAAAGTCACGATGTGATAAACAGGTACCGGTCTGCGGCCCGTGTATGAAGGCTGGCGTTCCATGCGTGTATACAGATCGTTCCAAAGAGCCTACGTATCGCAAAGAGGTTGTCGAGCGATTGGAGCGTCGGCTGAAGCAATGTGAAACGACTAACCGAGCTCTCGCTGCTCGATTGGCGAGTGCCAACAGCCAGCTTGCTGCGGCTACGGGAGTGAAAGGTGCCGTGGCGAGCGAGGACCGGGCCCTATCCGCCGCTCCCCAGGACCATCAGTCGCGATCAGAGAGCGACAATGAAGTGACAGATGAGGTTTCGTTTCTATCGCTCACGGCAGGCGGGGAGCGACAATTCCTAGGGTCGGGCAGCGGCGTGCTCTTTGCCAACCTTGTGCGTGCTACTGTAGAAGCTACTTCTGCGCCGACCTCGTCGATAGCTCTCAAGGCCAGGGAGTTTCAGCGCAACTCGTCCTATCCTGCCAGCGGGCTCTCGGCTTCCTTAGCATCGATACCGAAGACAGACCTCTCACAGATCCCTCCGGAACAATTCGCACGAGACCTACACCATGCGTACTTTGAACACGACCACCTCTGCTATCCTTTCCTTCACCGCCCTACCGTGCTTACGTCCTTCGAACAGATATATGCGGATCCATCGTCCCTGGATCGCGACCACTCCGCGGCGTTTGTGTATTATATGATATTGGCGATATCGTCAGTGGACTTTCACAAGTTCGACTGGCAGACCAGACCCGATGCCGAAAACTTTCACGCCATTGCGTTGGCGAGGCTCAATGAAGTTCTGCAGCTTGGAGGGATCAAGGCTCTGCAAGCTATTCTTCTGCTTGTGCAATATCGTATGAGGAGCTCGATACAGGACACATCTGCAAGTATGGCTCGCTGGGGGCTTTAAAGTGTTTTTGCCAGATTGCGGTGGTAGCTGACCCTTTTCTTTTCTTATTAGGCATGTGGCATTTAGTTGGTGTCGCGGCACGGATATGCTTCGAGCTTGGCCTTCATCGAGAGCTGGTCTACCAGGTCCGACAGGCTCCTGATCAGACTGGGTTGAGTGCAACCGACGAATTCATTTGGTCGGAAACGAAGCGCCGGTGCTTTTTCTGTGTCGTTGCTATGGATCGGTGTGTTTCTTCGCTTTATATCCTTGAAGTGGCCTGTTTTATATTTTTTTTTTTGCTGACGAGATGGAATATTAGTGTCGTGAGCATTACGCTAGGGCGGCCGTTTGCAATTAGACTTGAAGATATTGACGTTTCTCTCCCTGATTCGCAATTCGACCTGGATATCAACCCACCTGGATCGAGTTTCCATCCTTCGAACGGCGAGACGTTTTCCCGTACGGCTTTATTTGTTCATATTGTTCGATATCGGATCCTGTGCGGCAAGATTCTCGCTTCGTTGCACAGTGGACAGCGTTCTCAGCGTAAGGTTGAGGACAACGCCGCGTTGGAGATACGAGATGGTTTGGCAGCCGAGCTTGAAGCATGGCGGCACGACACTGCGTCCCTTAGCCTTCCAGCTGTCGATCTTTCGAGCGCAATACCCGGCGACCGGTCCAGTTTCCGAGCTCATGAATGGTATGAAATCTTATATCACAACGCGATATTAATGCTTTATCGGCCATCTCCAGCAATATCCGCAACCTCGGCAAAAGTTCCCGTTGCAATACAAACAATATTCATGGCCGCGAAACAGTCAATCACTTTGTATGCTCATTTACATCGCTCTAGACGGATCAACTACACATGGATTACTCTCCATGCCGTCTTTATGGCCGGGCTCTCTTATGTGTATGCAGTTGGTCGACATTTTCGCGCAAAACGTCGGATAGCTGCCGGAGGCCACGCTAGCACGATGCTCGATGAGGATCCGTCAATCATAGAAATCGTGAACGAAACAAGAGCCTGCTCAAACGTGCTGGTAGCCGTGTCCGAGCGCTGGTCCGCTTCACGCAACACACACGATGTCTTCCACCGTCTAAGCGACGCAGTCCTCGCCGACGCCATTGAACTTTTAAGCTCGCCGCCCCCGTCGTCCACGCCGAACCACCAACAGCAGTCGGCCATGTCGATCGGTGGCCTTGCTTCTCCGTCCAGCATATCCATCAGTGGCATGGCCACGATGGGCAGCAACACTGCGGGCACGGGGCTGGAGACCTCGTGGCCGGTTCCGGAGATGGTCGCGAGCCCGCCTCTGGCGGTGGATTCGGTATTGAAGGATTGCTTTCGGGATTTGCAAAATATTCATGAGCATGGATGCGGAGATGATCCGATTGGACGGCTGTCGCAGGATTGGTTGTGGGAGATTGGTGGGACGCCTTTGGAAGCGGTGCAGATTTGGGGAGAATAGGGATGCCGCTGTTTTCTTTTGCTTGTGTGAAAGGAAGAATTATTTTTGTGTGAAGATGGCTTCTTGACGGTGCTGTGGGGGAATAGAAAAGCAATATTGCTTTGGGTAAGGATCCATCTGCCTGTGCGTTCGAAGTGAGGCAATTGCCTGGAACTCAGGCGTCAATTCTCTTGCTGAGGCGGTCTTGTGACGCCTTGCGACGATTTTGAAGGGTGGATCCGATAATAAGAGAGCCCCTGGAGGAAAGAAAGGCTCCTTTCCTCCCTCGACCGGCCCACGATTGAGCAACTCTTGAACGAGTATCCGCGGGAAACAACGAGGCACACCCTTGAGTAACATGAGAGCACCGAGTCTCATACACAGTGGTTCATTATAATCGAACCTCGGATGCGCTCCTGATAGTTATACCATGTGTGACGGCCAGCGGAGGAGGGCATTATCAGATGACACGGCCGTGGTTTGATGGTGTTATATACCTTTTTTTTCGTCTGATCTTCTCTAGACAGGCATGGTTCACCGATGCGGAAGTACTTGAGGCATACTTGGATGCAAGATACCCCGTGTCTTTTTCGTTATTTGTTATGGGTTGGTTTTATATCGAAGCATTACGATATGTTGCTTCAAGATCTTGATAGAGTGGCTTGAATTGTACCAGGAAACTGGACTAAAAGACTTGTCATTTTCTTTAGTGCAGCAGCAAGATAAGATATATACATATGTCAACTATTATTCTATTTGATCTGATGTTAGCTTGCTCAATAATCTGAAGCTTGGGCTTTCCTGCTGAGATGATAACCCGTTTTAAAAGCCTTGCTTTAGCAAATATTCAAAACTTGGCAGTCTCTTTAGAGCACCTGGCATGTGTAAAGAGGAGAAAAGGAGCCAAAGAAAAGAAAAGACTCGCGGAGGAAAGGCTCCTTTCTACGTAGAATCACGACGGCTCCCCAGCCTTGTAGCTCAGAGCTTCGGGGATTTGGCGTGGTGGAGCGTTTAGAGCAGCTTGAAGTCAGTCTCCAGTGCGGAATTGATATTTATTACTTTGTCGAGTGGACTTTTTGTATTTTGATTTTGTATTTTTATATTTTTGGGTATGTACTGTACAAAAGTTTTGAAGCTTCTTGACGTCCGGCAATTAACCCCTCGGTCAGCTCCGTATTATCGAGCAAACCAGAACTTGTCTCAACACCTAAATAGACAACTGGAATTCGATAATGAGATGAGACATCTGCCTCGCAGTTTATTTTCTTTGCGACCGCCGTTACGTCCCGCTTCGCAGCACTTGAAAAGTGCCTCCCAATTTACGCATCACTACGCAACCATGGCCTCTGAAGAAACAGCCGCATCGGCTTCGTCTACGACCATGAGCCCCTCAGCACGCAAGCCCATGCCGTCGGCTCTAACGTTCAACCTCGAAGCCGGATGCTCAGTACGTCTACTCTATCCTCCAGCTTTTTTCACTCCGTGAGCTAACCCGCCCGAACCCGACTGTACAGACAACCAAAGCACGCGCCAGCACCCTCATTCTGCCCCACGGCCCCGTCCAATTACCCATATTCATGCCGGTCGCGACACAAGCGTCTCTCAAAGGCCTCACTCCGGAACAACTAAAGCAGACGGGATGTATGCTATGCTTGAACAACACATATCATCTGGGGTTGAAACCGGGCCAGAAGGTACTGGATGCAGTGGGCGGAGCGCATAAATTCCAGGGATGGGATAGGAATATATTAACAGATAGCGGGGGGTGAGTTGTTTCTCTTTTACCTGGCTTGTAACCAGGGGAAGTTGTTGCCTAGTCTAGCAGTGACAGGCAAACTGGGACAATATGGCGGTGTTCCATGTACATATACCATTGCTAATGTGGGAGCTTTTCTCGTTTCCTGGTCTAACAGGTTCCAGATGGTCTCGTTGTTGAAGCTTGCCAGAGTCACGGAAGAGGGCGTTCGGTTCCTAAGTCCGCATGATGGATCGCCCATGTGAGTTTCTTAGAATCTTTGTGCCTTCTGCGTGCACAGGTATGCTGATTTGCAAAGGCTACTCACGCCAGAACACTCGATATCGTTGCAGAATTCGATAGGATCGGATATCATTATGCAACTCGACGATGTCATCGCTACTACATCCCCGGATCACGCCCGCATGAAAGAAGCAATGGAACGTTCAGTGCGGTGGCTAGATCGATGCATCGATGCGCATAAATATCCGGAGAGACAGAACTTATTCTGTATTATACAAGGAGGTCTGGATTTGGAAATGCGCAAGGAGTGCTGCAAACAAATGGTGGAGAGAGACACACCCGGCATTGCGATTGGCGGGCTGTCGGGAGGCGAAGCGAAGGATGAATTCTGCAAGGTGTGAGTAGCAACGATTCATCGTGACGTATGGACTAGTCGGTGCTGATGATGATGATGCAGGGTTGACACCTGTACCGACCTATTACCTCAGAATAAACCACGATATGTTATGGGCGTGGTACGTGCTGACTATGAATCCGCTCAAGCCGCTACGAGAAACTAATAGTGTTGAAGGGATATCCGGAAGACCTCGTTGTAGCAGTCGCATTGGGTGCAGACATGTTCGATTGCGTTTGGCCGACACGAACAGCAGTAAGTAGAAGAGGTTTGGTCAAATCAAATTTGCGCATTAAGCTAATCCAAATAGCGATTCGGGAATGCCGTGACATCATACGGTACCTTGGGCCTTCGACATGCCTCGTTTGCAAACGATCTTCGACCTATCGAGGAAGGCTGCAAGTGCACGACGTGCCGACCCAAGTCGGAGGGAGGACTGGGCATAACACGCGCATTCATCCACCATCTGGCATCGAAAGAGACAGTTGGAGCGCATTTGTAAGCTTTTGTCCCTGGTGTCCTTGTGTGTGATAGCACCTAACAACATGTACTAGATTGACGATGCATAATGTCCATTACCTGCTTTCTCTGATGAATTCTGCAAGGCACGCAATTATCGAAGATCGATATCCGGCTTTCTGCCGGGAGTTCTTTGGGAGATTATATAGTAACCGCTCGGACTACCCTGACTGGGCGGTGAATGCACTTCGGAAAGTCGGTGTTGATTTGCTGGCAGATTGAGATTCACGAAGGTCATGAAGACGTTTACCGGTACAGACTTACTACCTTGCATTTGGGCGGTGTTGTTGGCTGTGGATCGTTGATGGCGGTTGATATTTTCATTTATTCCCCCAGTGGTGCGATTTAGGTGTTTGATACTCTCTAGAGGTTTTCTTCAACACTGGAATAGCACTTTTGAATGACAAGTTGCTCATTGAGCGTCGATTCGATAGGCAAATCTACGGAGTAAGCTTAATTAGTCTTGAGTTCCATGTGACAAACCTTATTTTCGCGTCGTGGCTTGACGCGACGGAAATTGATCAGGTTGACTTCAATTATTTTCTCTGGCAGTCAAGAGCTATAACAACAATTGAAAGGGCGAGAGGGAACATCCAACGATACTTATAGTTTCTAACATATATGCATACTAAACGGGACCCCCGTGAGCATAAAATGGCCACCATTCAATCCCCCTCTCCGTCTCCCAACCCACCCCACGACCCCTCTCACGAAGAACACCAATACCTCAATCTCATCCGCTCCATTCTCGCAACAGGTGAACACCGTCCCGACCGCACGGGAACAGGAACGCGCTCCATCTTCGCACCACCACAGCTCCGCTTCTCCCTCTCAAAACCCGGCCCGACGCCGTCCTCCGCTCCCATCCCCGTTCTACCCCTCCTCACCACCAAACGCGTCTTCCTCCGCGCCGTAATCCTCGAACTGCTCTGGTTCGTCTCGGGCTGCACGTCCTCACTCCCACTAAGCGAATCAGGCGTGAAAATCTGGGATGGGAACGGGAGTAGGGAGTTTCTCGACTCCGTCGGCCTCTCGCATCGCGAAGTAGGCGATCTGGGCCCCGTCTACGGGTTCCAATGGCGTCACTTTGGTGCAGAGTATGTGGATGCGAAGACGGATTATGCGGGAAAGGGTGTGGATCAGATCGCGGAGGTGGTGCGGAAGTTGAAGGAGAATCCCTATGATAGGCGGATCATCCTGAGCGCGTGGAACCCGGCGGATCTGAAGAAGATGGCGCTCCCGCCGTGTCATATGTTTGCGCAGTTTTATGTGTCGTTTGCAACGCCGGCGTCGCCGTTAGAGGTTGTGGATGGGACGAATGGAGAGACCGAGGGGAAGAAAAGAGGGACGCTGCATTGCCTCCTTTACCAGCGATCGTGCGACATGGGTCTTGGAGTGCCGTTTAATATTGCCTCGTACGCGCTGCTGACGCATATGCTTGCTCACGCGGCTGATTTATACCCTGGCACGCTAATACATACTATGGGTGATGCGCATGTGTACCTTGACCATATCGAGGCTTTGGAGGAACAGTTGACACGGGAGCCTACTACGTTTCCCGAGTTGAGGATCAATCGAACGGATCGCGGAAGTGGAGAGATGGACGGATGGGCCGAGGCCGATTTCGAAGTCATTGGCTATAAGCCGCACAAGACGATTAAGATGAAAATGAGTGTATGAACCGGGGCGATCTCTCCTTCTCGAAATATAGTAATTTTGGATTTCTTTTTCGTATCTGCCCTACTAGCCCCTTTGAAATGCAATTCTACAGCATTAAATAGATCTGATTATCATTCAACTGCTTCCAATATAGGGCAAACGGCCCTGACCGTTAAACCGGCGAACCATTCCAAGCCGGCCAGCTTCACCGAAACACCTATGCTGTTGCAACGTAAATGCTCGACATGAAAGCGCAAGCTCGATTATACCAGTAGCTTTGGCTAAAAAACAACAAATATTTCAAGATGGGGATATATATCGAGAGACGTTACGCCTCAATCAAATCCGGTACCGGGGGACCGACGCCCCTCAGTAGCACAAGGGTGTCGCCCTGAGCCACTTTGCAGCTCCCAATCTTCTCGGGGAAATCAAGTAGCCTTCCCCCTTCAACATGAAAAACTCTCAACCTTTCATCCTCTCCTTCCACGCGATTATTCACATTTTGAACTTGTAGCCTCTTCGCAGCATCATCCAACACCCGGCCCACGCTCCACGACGAGTCGAAATAAAACTCTCCAGAGGGAAACTTCGACTTCGTAGTATCCGCCGACGCCTCGACATGCACATAGAACCGCTTCGACACATCGAGATTCGAATCGCCTTTCGCCGACCTCTTCAGCGCATTCAGGTTCGCTATCCTCGTCGCTGCGCTACTGGGTGGTTTGGGCTTCGGCGCCAGATTCGCCGTGACGTTGGATGACTTGTCCTTTCCCCAGGCGCGCAGCCGGGAGAACGCCGACCGCGCCTTGTCCACGTTTGTCTGCGAGACGCCGGCGAATTTGCCTGCCGGCCTCGCGCCGAGTGGTATCAGTTTCGCGCAGTCATGGTCCTCGCGCAGCCGATGCGACAAGCAATACTGCCTATTGCAGTTCTGGCAATGCACGCCTGGGTTCTGCAGGGTGTGGATGAGGGTTTTGCACTTCGGGTGCGAACACTGCGCCGAGTTGTAGACCGATGGTTTGGTGTTGGGCAGCAACGACGACGGCGAAAGCATGCTGTTGACATTAGCTTGTTCTTTCTTTCTGCGCGCGACGGCCCATTCCCCTGCTTTCGGACACTTGTGCGCGGTTTCGGTTCGGTGGTCGAGGCAGAACGTGTGCTTGCATGATTCGCATCTGAAGGGGAGGAAATCGAGCTGATGACAGTATTCAAACTGGCAGTGTTTGCCTATTGATTCCAGATCGTGTTCTGGGCCCATTTGCGTGTAGGACTCTTGCTGGGAGCCTGGTGAGGGTGACGGAGAGGGCGGCATGGTGATAAAAAGGCACGTAGTATTCAGGGTATTTAAGCAAAGATATACAATGAGTGAACGGAGCTTAAAGACACTTATAAATGAGCGATTACCAATCCAAAAAGAAATGCCCAAACGCCTTTGTCGCCGTCTGGATTCGCTGCTTGCACGAGCAACACGACAGACAGGCCACCGCAGTGTCGCTCGTCATCAGATTGCGGAGATAAGCAAATGGGGCTGATGGAGCCGCACGGAATGTTCCAGCCACATCCATGAGGCATCGGAATAACATTTATCCAGAAGAATGTGCTTATGTAATTTAACGGCGTGTTTGGTTTGTTTGGTTTGTTCGTGATTGCTTGGCTGCCATTTCATCTGGAGCATCAACTGAGAAATAGAAAGATGACAATAGATGGATGAGCCATTACTCGGTTAAATACAAAGGAACGCATCGAGTACTGAGACAAGCCAGCACGGGTATATGAATCTGGACAGCCTGGGTATTATGCAACACGAACACCAACAAGTGGACGAAATTTTGTGACACTGGAATAGGGGTATTCAAAGGTAGAAAGGTCCGTTTGCAGCGAAATAAACAAGACCGGTTAAATCAACTGCTAACGCGCCAGTAAGGTTCAAACAACATTCAAATTACGAACTAGGGTTTCTGACGGGTGAAGGAGCAAAAGGAATGACGGAATCCGCAGTGAAGACAGGAAGATTCTCTTTCGTGTGGGCTTTTGGAGGGGCCGATTTCGCCGTCTCTTGTGGTTGAGTGAAAGGTGACATCGGTGTAAGAGGCGGGGATGGAAAAGAACGAGGATCAGTGGCTTGGTGATGTTCGACTGAGACTTCTGTCGGGGAGACCAGGTTCGTCTCGTGAGGAAAAGGAGTTATATGTGATTCAGCAGTATTATCGAGTTGGGAATCAACGGGCGCAATTACTGAGGGAGTCAGGTTGCGCGAAGCTTTCGAGGCAGACTTGCCCGTCGATGGTTTCGTCGCGACAGCTCTTCTTGCAGAGACCTTTTTGGGTCGTTTCTCTACAATGCTCTTCTGTTCTTCGGCGATCCTGGCGGCTTCTCTGGCGGCTTCTCGGGCAGCATGCTCTTCGGGGCTAGGAACTTTCAGTCGAAGGTTTAATTTCCTAACGCCACTCGCAATTTTGTCAACATCTACCTGCTGGGAGGGTTCATGAGTGTCGTTTTGAACGCTGTTTGAGAAATCGATATTGGCATCACGCGGTGCAACTTTCCTCGGGGCCGATCTGTCGCCGGTCACTGCCTTGGCTGAGCTCAATCCTCTTTGCTTCTGCACATTTAGGCCCATAGACGTTGCCGGTCTAGAGCTTGGGGCTTGCGCCGTACTAGCCGGTCGAGTAGAGGATACACGTTGTTTGCCGGCGGGAATATTTCTAGGTGTTGCACTAGCTGCGGATACCGCACTAGGGGCGACACTGGGTTGTCTTGAATGCTGTGGAACCACTACCTGTAATTCGCCAAGAGCATCGATTGAAGCGTCACGGTCAGAGGGCTCTGGTAAATCGGAAGAGGAAGCGATAGTTGTCCGACGCGTAGTTCTGGACAACGATCTCGAACCCTCGGGTTCCAACTCTTGGGGTGCAGATATTTTAGGCTTCCTTTCTCTGAGCTGCATGTGTCCACGCTCAGCAACGCTTTCGAGATCCGTAGGCCCTGTCAGCGAATGGCGTTCTCGTTTGGCTCGCCCATTGTCCACCTTTAGATCAGCATGCTTTAAGCTTAATGTCTGCCTGTCAGTGGGTATAATGGCTTTTGATAACTCAACCGCTGCTAGGGTCCAGTCAACTTCTGGGGGAGAATAGGATTCGTCCGAAGTAGTATTGTGAGAGAACAAGGCACCGTGTTCTCGAATCGGAGTAACGGCTTTTGCGGCTGATGCCTGAGTGTGGGCTAAAAAGTTTGGTAGTCCTTTCTCACGAGGCTTGCGGATGGGCGGAGGAGGCGGCCGCTGGGCGATTATCTCTAACTCTTCTAGCATAGGTACGCTCCACCACACGGTATCAAATAAAATAGACTCCTCGTTAGATCCACAGCTTGGAGCTTGGCTCTCTGCGTCACTCAGACCAAAGCGGCTGAACATTTCCGTAGCAAGACGACTCTGGCTGTCCATATTCTCCACGATAGGGTTTCGGGTATCAGAAAGCGCGCAGAGATGACTGAGAATTCCGCTAGTCAGTGCCCGGTCACTGTAGCCTCCTTCCAGAACACTGATAACTCTTCCGTCCACCGCGAGATCTTCTTCCTCGGCAAGTCGAATGATATCCGAAGTGAATTTTGCGTAAAAATCAGTGGGAACGTTGACTTTATGCCTCTGCATGCCAGCCCCTTCCCACTCGCTGGCGTCAAACCCGGCGGACAAAAAAATTGCAGCTTTTGGTTGAATAGAACTTGCTGAGCTGCGTAACTGTTGGGAATGTGCCCGCAAAAAACCACGAGCTTTGTCTAGAAGAATGGCGTACTTCGCATTATAGAGCCGCCAGAACTCCACGGCGTCTTTCCATGGTTCGAGATGTATATTCCAGACTGATTGCCCGTGGGCATTGTCAATGCAGACACTGGCATTCATAACCTTTTCCTCATCTCCACCTTCACAGGGGTATGAATTGATATCATGCAAGCTGAAATATCCGATCTTCGTCTTTTTATGCAGCGGCGCATTTTTGGATGCTGACAAGGCCCTCTGGTTTTGTTCCCAAGCGATTGCTTGGGAGCCATCGCCATGATGGAGGTCAAAGTCAATGATTGCGGCGTGCGTGAGACCATGGACCATTGCGGCATGTGCTATACCAACATGTACATTATTCAACCAGCAAAATCCAGAGGGATAATCCGAGGAGCAATGGTGTCCTGGGGGGCGAATGCACACGAAAGCGCGACGTGTTATATCTGCTTCGAAAACAGTATCGACTGCTTCACATACACCGCCCAATGCGCCTTCAAACGCGTTTAAAGACTCCGGACATAGATACAGATCGCCTTCATGAAGCTTCGGTGCGGAGGTGGCACCATCACTTCCAGAGCTGGTTGGGCGAACAAGCTCCTTTCCATTCAGCGCCAAACGGGATTCCGCTGCATCGCACATGCCTTTTAATTCTGCCATCCATTTAGCCCCATGCACATGCGTAACCGCTGGAGAGTTTAAAGATACAGTCCGCGTTGTCTTCAGAATCTGAAATGGAGGTGTAGGCAATGAGCTAAAATCGAGATCAGGATGCGGTGCAAAGCGATTATTCCCCCATCGGCCCCCCATCCGAACGTACGCCGACGCGACACCCAGTATGCCAGCATGCAAGCGCTCCGGGCGCTCGACTATAGATTCCAGGCCAGCCTTGGATGTTCTTGGCCTTGAATATCTGTGTCCGTAGCACGAATCTTGAAGAATCACGACGGTCTTTGACTGCAGGTCGGTAGATTGATGCAGCGCAAGTTCTCTCGTAAAGTGCTCTGCTGCAATCGACGCGGCGGTCGGTAGAGGAGGAGGCGACGGGCATTCCGACACCACTGAGGGTGACATTGGTCGCATCATTGTACCAGGAGTCGACAGAAGGTGATGCGACGACGCTCGTCTGGACGTGGTGGGACGCGGAGAGCCAACGCCGTTCGAGTTCTGAGCAGAGCGCAACGAGGTTGTAGATAGTCGCTTCTTCAAAGATGGAGTCGATGCTCGCCGATCCTCTCTCAAAGAACAAATGCTAGGCGTTCTTCGCGGAACTGGGGGACGATGTGCAAGCGGATCATGGTGTGTTTGTTGAGTTCGGTCGAAGTTTCGGGACGATATGGAAGGCGTTCGCGAGGGAGAAGGGCGAGGAGAAGCAGCTGGCGAGGTAAGTGAGAGCTGATTGAGCGAGTCTGCCAGCTTATCACGCTCATTGTTTGTTGTGAGTGTGCGATGTTGCCTTGACGATCCAGTGCGCACTGCGGATGACATCGTAGGTGGGGGTTTGTGCGGCTGCATTTTCTGCAAGAAGCTGTGAGCCAGTCCAGCTTCCCTGCTCACAGAGCAACTTGTAATTTTAAGAACATGGATGTTGTCCTTGGGTGGTTGAGGTTAATCTGAGTTGAAAACACTCTTCTCAGCCTGAGGTAGTAGCTACTATATAAACTCAGGAGTAATGCACTTCTCTCACAGGGGCTAGCTTGTCAGTGCTGATCCTTCAGAAGAAAACCCACCTCCATCAAGTTTTGCCATTCAACACCAACCAGATAAGCTAACAAGTAGGAATATTCCACCCTTTCCATCAGCTGAAAAAGTCTATAAAAAAAGGGAAATAAAGAAAGATATATCTCTACTCTGTGACTCTGCCTGAAGAGCGCAAAACCAAAAAGATTTTGATTGGGTCCCGCCGCGATTCGAACGCGGGGCCTCTCGCAACTTTGAGTTGAGCCCAAAGCGAGAATCATACCACTAGACCACGAGACCTGTTTACTTGCCAAGCGAGACCTCCATGTTTCCTGTGAGAAAACTACTATTTCATCGGTTGAGGAAGCCATCTAAAGTCGAAAACCACAAATTTGGGATCGAAGAGGCCATGGGGTTTCGCGCTCTAACCACGTGTATAATTCAGGTTATGTCGCATATTGAGCAAATCGGCACTCCTAGGAAGGAGAGGAAAACAAAAGGGACCCGACCGAAGCTGGCGACGAGCAGTAGCCCATAGTACGAGATGAAAAGAACTTGTTACTAACATTTAGAGCTGGAGATGTTTTGATGCAACGGTGACGTGAAAGACTGTCGAGAGCTAAAGGAAAGAAGGCAAGCTTAAACAATATATTTCGGGAAAATATTTACATTGAAGATCCTTTTGGCTATTCTAAGCTAAAAGTAAAAGAGATCAGAGCTGTGGCGGGCGTGTCTCACGATATTCGGGACCAATCCTCGCCAGAAGGGTATCGCCTCAAAAGTATAGGAGGTTATATATAGTAAATGCTATTTGCATCTTTACAGGTTCTGCTGGAAGGCAAGTTCGGTCATGAAGCCAACGATCATCTTAGCGTGCTCCAACATGTGGTCGAAGTTAAGGCCGCGGACAACGTCGCTGGGGCTGTGGATGCCGGGTCTCAAGTTGCTGAAAGCACCCTCAGCAACCATAGCAGAGGGGAAACCGTAGCGGTTGGCAGAGGCGTGGTCGGAGCAGGCATAGCCGCAACGGGTGTTGACGGTTGGGAGGCGAGTGTACTGTTGAAGAGCTTTGTTAATGGAGTTTTAAACACTGGAGACTAATGGCTTCACTAACCTTGCTGATGACACTGCGGGCGAAGTTGGTCAACTCGGAGTTGACGTTGTCAGTGATGATACCGAACTCCTCGCGAACACCTGGCTTGACATAACCAGTCATGTCCTGGTTCAACATGGCCTTGATCTGGCGGCGCTCACGAGAGTAGCGCGCAAAGATATCGGCGGAGCCGAGCAAACCAAGCTCCTCACCAGCATACCAATGGAACTCCATGGTATTGGGTGCGTTTCCTTCGACGACCTCCCGGTTTTGGAGGACGCCGCGAAGAGCCTCCAAGATGGTCACAGACCCGCTGCCGTTGTCGTCAGCACCAGGGGCGCGTCCTGCGCGGTCCCGTTGGTTGATGCTGTCTTGGTGAGCACCCACGACCACAGTCTTAGGAGACTTGCCAGGGATAGTGGCGACGATACTGAACTGTCGGAATCTGTGGGTGAATCTCTCAACCTTGGCGCCGTTCTTATCGGCTCCGCTCTGGGTAAGAACCTGCTGCACTTGCTGCATGAGCCATGTAGCCGATTGCACACCAGTGTCAGACTGGTAGTATCGGTTGTGGAACTCGGAGAGGCGGTTAAGATCCCGTTGCATGTTCTCCTTGGAAAGTGTGGCAATCATGGCTTTGACTTTGTTATTCTGAGCCATGGTGGTTGGGTAATTGGCGACAGCTTGAGCAGCGAAGCTGCTTGGGTTCATGTTTTGTTCGATCTCATGGGTGATATCAATGAAGTCGGTGCCTTTCTGCAAAATTGAATTGTGGTTAGCGTCCAATCCATTTCCCGAAATTACTGTTTGTCGTTTAAAATACAGACGAGGAATGGAAACACATACAGATTTCAATTCGAATTTCTGGTCCTCCGTAACCCATCGTGTCTTTCCGGGAGCAAGCTCAATCAAGAACTTGCCTTCGTGCTGAGGAGGGATCGAGGCTGCCAAGGCAGTTGCACCAAGTGCGAGCAGAGAGACTAACTTCATGTTTGTGTGATCGAGGATGACCGTCTACCAGACTATAGAACAATAAGAGGAGGGAGGCAGCTGATTCTTCTGAGATCCTGAGACAAAAGCACTAGAAAGGAGGATGAAAGCAGACATTAAATAGTCGTGATGTGAAACGAACGAGGGAAAGAAGCGGGTTCTTGCGGCCTTGAGACCGCAAGCATCATTGATCGAGCGCATGCCTCCATCGTGGAGAATTGCCGGATGAATTAATTTGAGTATATTTCCCAAGCCGACATCCTAGGGAAGGTCGCAATTCTGCAAGTAGCCGAAACCATTGGCTTTCGGGGAACTGGCTTCAATATGGGGTCCCCACCCTCAAAAAGAGGATCCTGATAGATAGACTAGGGCCTGGCATTTCCACAGGGATGTTCCTGATGTTGAGGGTGACGGATCGATGTACGAACCATCGGCTTATCATCATATTGAAGATATCCGAAAAGGCATCCCCTGGTCTTCACTGCCTTTCATTGCTGCTGAAAACACGACGGACATGAAAATTCAGCGTTGGCCTTTGGGAGTTAGGCACGAAGCACAGTATAGACCCGTTTTTAGCGAGAACTGAATTCGGTCAATTTCCTATCATTTCGCTCTTGAGACATACCGCAACGGGATCAATCAGGAGAAGGTTTGGGGATGAACTGTGTCAGGTTCTCCCGGCTTTCCTAGTCTGGGGTATGATCCGCATGGAAGCCGACGTGTTTCCCGAAACAAGAAGACGTTTCATCAGGAGTTCAAATATCGGAAAGTTAGAAATTAATATCGGTGTCAACCCCAGAATCCTGGGGAAACAACCCTATAAGCTTTGATGGTAAGGTGTCTGTTCTCGTCACGCTTGCGGGAAGGCCCAGGCAAATCTAGATTTTTGAAGCTGTTCAGAGCAGTGGTACAGAGTAGTAGGGTCTGGGACATAATATCGAATGTAGGATTGATGAAGGGGTTTCATGTGCTCTGTGCTTCCCCTAACTAAGTTTGAAATGATCTGCCGCTAAGAGTTGCAGATCCATTGCCCTGATGAGCGTTTCGAGAAGGATACCGGCCGGCAAAACAAACATCCAAATGCAGAAGCTGGCGCTGTCCATAGAAAATCCGCCATGGGAGAATTGGCAGGAGTATCAATGCCGTTCTCACAGAGCGCCGGGCCTGCCATGTCGCTGCCCTTGACGAAAAGGTGAAAACCCTCATTTTGCTGACACAAGATCCGCGGTATGCCGAGGAGCAAATACTGAAAAGCTTCAGAGTTCAATGCCCAATCCAACGTTGTATCCCTGCACTCTCATCTTCTTTTCTGGAAGAATTAAAGAATTTCGAGGAGGGTCCAATGACACCGTTATTATCCGCGCTAGGGGACTCGTGATATCATTGCTGCAACGAGCCCCACAAGCGTTGACCCCCACAAAAAATAAAGTGAGCAGATAAGAAGGGCGTGTTGGTGTGTGGAACGACTGTTGGCGCTGGCCGAGGATGATGATGATGATGAGGATGTGTGTGTGCCTGGTGAAAGCGTGGACACGACTTGAAGTCAAGAAGGGCGGGCACAGGAAATGCCAAGAAACCCCGGCTGCGCCAAGACGATCCCCCGCAATTTAACCAGTGAAGTTAATTGGCCCGCGTGCGATGTTACTCTCCACAACTTTAAGGTGTCCAGGTACTTCCTCGTCGAGGACCACGTAACCTGCCCAGGCAATCCGTGCTTTTTGCGAGCGGAGGCCAGAAACCTGGCAGGGAACGGATGAGTTTATTCGCGACAAGAGGTCAGCGATGGCTGTAACCCCTACCTGCATAACTCTCCAAAAAACGTGATTTTCGGGGGAATTCAAGTGTGGCGCGTCCAGGGATCTGCAGTGATTGTCCACGAGACCCTCCGAACTGGGTTTAGCCTCCTGCCATCTCGAGCTTTTCCCCTCCATCAACCCGTCTCAAGCGCCGTTTTATTAGTTCCTCAGCTTTCGAATGCTACCATCATCAGCCATCCTGAAGAGCAGCTGAGGAAAGCAGGTTCTCTACTTAGTACTAGGGCGTTTTTGCAAGACTTTTCGATTCAGACAGAAAGTGCGGGGAAACCACTGACTGCAGGCCCGAACCTCCCTCTTTCGTCAGCTCAATATCAGAACCTCTTTTTACTCGCAATCCTACCATCCTGGTTACATCTTATCATCCGGACTTCGCAAGGGTCCATTGTCCTTCTGCTTTTGTTTCTTGAAAGATCATCGACATCCCCAGCCGGCGTTTTTCCCAGGCAGGGTCACGACGGAGGTCCTTTTAGTCGAACTGTGCTGTCACCGTGCCTTCTACGCTCACCATCTCATTTAGAGACCATGGCCGATACAACAGGCTCTTGTCAGTATCCTTTCCCGTTGTGGCAGTAGGCGCGGTGTCGCCACACTGTTTTGTAACTCGGTAGCTGATGCTGATAATGTCTGTTCTTCTGGCTACGCAGATAATCCTTTTGCCAGGAAGTCTTCTCATGGTCCGAAGGCTGTGAATGCATATCGGGCATTAACACCTCTGTCTTGGCTTCTTGTGGTTGTTTTTGGCATCTATTACTCTATCCACCGCCCTGACGATGTCCATCGAGGCACCACGATTGGCAAGCAAGTAGAGGTCAACCCGACGCCCTTCTCGCAAACCAAGACAATTACCACCATATACTGGTAAGATGAAGAGCATTTATTAACCCTTTCTGAGTGTTCAGAAGGATGGGAGAGTAGGGCTGTTGATCGACTCAATGATTTGCGGGGCGAGAATGTGATTTCTCCACTAGAGTCCCCTTTGACTAACTTGGCCCCCAGGATTATTCTTTTGATCTCCCAACTTGGGTATATGGGACAACTATGGTCCTCAGATGCTGAAAGGCTGGCGGCGGCTGCTAATGTGGCGCCACATTATATCCTCAACAACCTCTTCATACTCTCCTTTATCCTCCTGTGGGTTCGCTCCCGCTTTTGGGGAGCTGAGCTCTTCGACATAGCCTCCTTGATTAACCAAGGTGCGCTTTACTGGAGGTACCCAGGTCTTCCTCAAGTCATACATTTACCAGCAGTTGCGGGACCATATGCTTGGTCTATTACCACCCTCTTCTGGAACGGCGCCGTGGCTGTTGGTGGTTACAGCCTTCCGAAGAGAATTGTCGCCAATGTCTTCATCTGGGTCATGTTCCTCTTTGGACAAGCTCATGTTGCACACCGAAGTGACCAAGCATTGGGTTATTCGCTCAGTCTTCTGTCACTATGTAAGTACACAGATTTCGGATTTTTTGGCTGCTATGAGTTGTCAATCCAGCCCCTTTCTAGTACCAAGTCACTAACACCCGCCGATATAGCACTCGCGCTCAAACAATTCTCCTTGAAGATAATTTCCCTCCAGTGGATCTTCGCTTTTATTATCTTTGGCCTCTTCCTGGTGTCGTCATTATATAGCTCAGGTGCCCGCTACTATAAGCGTGACTTCTTCCTCAGGAGTCTGGGCGAACCCGAAGCCGGTGATCGTGAACGCCAGCCCCTTCTCAGTAATGAGTGAAGTGGCTTCAAACCAGATACCTGTTCGCTCGCGCAACTTGAAAGAATGAGATCTAAAGGGATCGAAGGCTGCTACTTTTATTACCAATGCCCATACCCAGCAACTCAACTTTTCTTCGGCCAGAAAATGAACAAGCCGGACCAGAGGTAAAATGGACTTGGGTTCATGTTGTCATCAATTAATTTATCCTATTATTATTTTTACTTCTATTTCAGATTATGAAGAACGGAGCGAAGCTGAACACGGGAATGACTCGGTACTAATTTGTTCGGAAGCTATTCCACTTCGGGCTAGATCAAATTTGACACATATTTTGGCACTGCACTATTTCATTTATGGCTAGAATGGCTTGCTTCGGGATCCTCAACCCCTTGCGGAACCTAACCTAAAAGAGTATATGCCTCATCTTATCATTGGGACTAACCAATTCTATTCCCTTTAGAGTTGGCTTCGATGCTGAAATAGAAAAAATCGAGTCCGCCAAAGTAAATGTGCAAGATACTATTTTCGGCATCTAAGCGCAGTTTCGAATCAACCTGTGAATCATACGCGGGCGACTGTTGACAGTTTTTCATTATGATGCGCAACTTCTCGCGGAAATGATAGCAATACTTGGCCCTCCACCTGCTAAGTTTATTCAGTCAAAAATACTGGGTGGTGTTCCATTACCCGATGTTTGTTTTGTTTTAGTTCATTTCTCCAACTAACTCCCCAAATAGGCCAATGGAAAGCCTCCGAAGTGATCCCACCTATCTCATTGGAGGACTCTGAAGAATATCTGGAGGGCGCTAACAAGCAAATGTCTATGAAGTTCGTCAGGAAGATGCTTCGAGGGGACCCAGATGAGAGAGAGAGCGCTCGTGAACTTTTAACAGACCCAATGGTTAAACGATCAGTACTAGTATAATGTGCTTTTGGAGATGGCTTCTAAATGTCTTTTATTTGGCACGCTAATGGCACCGAGAGTAGTTCTCAAGGTTAGATCATTATCACCAAGCAGTATACCGATCTTAAAGTATATCGTCATCCCGACTTAGAGAGGCATTTCTTGCAATCACCATTTCAACTGTGTTCATTGGTACATCTCCCAAGTAGGTGGATGAAAAGGAGTATTGGTTTCAAGTCTTAAACCACCCCTACAAGTTTGCTAGTTGGTGTTATGAGCCGCAACACATTGTTAATATACTACTTCGGTCAGTGTGGACGTTACGATTCAGGATATGCGACGCGTGCGAAGTGAGAAACAGTGTTGGTCTGGTCTTGAAGATGGAAAGGATCATCAGCGAATGCTCTGAGAAGCCGGAAGTTTCGTCCGAAAATGACTTCGTTACATCAGAGCAAGGTATGTACATACTATGTTCCTAACATCTAGTACCGCTGATCACAGGTGATACATACGCACCGCTAACTGTGTCACATTTCTCTACATTCTGGGCCTGGCAATCTCAACCAGCGATTCATCCATCGCCTTTGATGTCCCGGAGCAAAGCAGTTCAAACGGGAAGGGCGGTTAGTTACGTCATAGGCAAGGTCTCGATCGGACGATCGAAGTGCAGTTGGTTCGGGCCGGACCGGGTTACCACGAACCAATCATCGGACGAGAACCGCCCAGCTAGCGTGGAGGATTCTGGTGAGCTAAGCAGGCGATCCTCCACACTCACGGCACTGCAGTTTCAAAGCTCCCGAACAACATCAGGCCACTTGCTCTCCGCCGCCGAATTACGAGTCCTTCGAGAGCGAAATTCTGCTCGGGTTGTCCTAGCGAAATGGACTACGGAGGAAATAGGCACTGCACCCAATGTGGCACATGATGGCTAGGCCACAGTTCGCGGTAACGGGATGGTGAGTTTGACTCAGATCGAATTGCTGGGCTTGGGGCTACTATACCAAAAAATGTATATAATGGTGAAATTGAAAAGGAATCCCCCTCTTCTAGTTTTAATACTGCTCTCATCCAAATTCGTGCTCTAGGAGCGGTTTGGCGCTTTAAAATTCTTCTTCGCTTTCTATTCAATCTCATAATTCTCGGACACGAGCAGCTTCAGGCGACAAATATTACTATCTCACTCTATCAGACTTGGGAAAGGCACCATGGCAGTAAAAGACGAGCCGAGGCGAATGCAGCACATTGATCGCAAAGATCTATATACAGATCTCGAGGCCCGGATACGATATCTTCACAATTTCCTAGACTTTAACTCAAGTAAGTTCCTCTTCGCCATGCTGCAAACGACGAGATGGGAAGTTTGGAAGTATCGGGCACACATACTTACCCAATTGGGCAGATGATATCGAGGCATTGATCACCGGCTCCAAGTACATAAAAGCACTTATCCCTGCAGTCGTCAACATTGTCTATAAAAAGTTGTTGCAATATGATGTCACTGCGCGAGCATTCCAAACACGCAGCACCAGCTTCGAGGGGCCATTGGATGAACAGCCCGACGAGAATAGCCCACAGATCTTGCACCGGAAGATGTTTTTAAGGGGATACTTGAACAGGCTGTGTTCGGATCCAAGTAAGATGGAGTTCTGGGAATATCTTGATAAAGTCGGGTAAGGGATCCATGTCCGATTGCTACTCCCCCTACTTCAGTCGAAAGCGCTCCGTTGGCTGACCAGTATAATCGTAATAGGATGATGCACGTCGGTCGCGGTCGAAAGCATCCATTACACATTGAATACGTCCACATTGGCGCGAATCTCGGCTTCATTCAGAACGTCCTTACCGAAGCACTTCTCTCGCACCCACGACTTCCGCTCTCCCGCAAAATCGCACTTGTCAGCGCCATCGGGAAGGTAATCTGGGTGCAAAACGATCTCTTTGCAAAGTGGTATGTTCGCGACGGGGAGGAATTTTCAGATCAGATGGAGGAGGTCATAGTCGAACGTGAAGGGTACTTGCACGGGAAGAAGATGATTGTAGGTGAGGGATCGGAGAGCGAGACCGACGGTGAGCCAACGACACCGGTCAACGTTACGTGTCCGTTCACCGGAGTGACGAAAGGGGTATCTGGGATGCAAATTGGAGAGCCTGGTCCCGTAAAAGAGCAGCCTCCTTCTGAGTTGCCCGGGTGAGATTGGAAGAGAGTCCTAACCTAGGCGCGGGTTTGATAGAATTGTATTATTAGTCAGCAGCATAAACCTGGTCGGGGTCCCAATGGGGTTAATGGTATCTGCAATCTCGGCGCTGAGAATCGTATTTTCTTGAGTCCAAGTGGGCATTGAGTTCCTATTTATACAGAGGCTTGCTGCTCATAAGTTGGCATCGATTGACAAGAACGTCGCTTCGCGGGCAGTGGAACTTCTATTGAGAATTGCACGGACTCATATCCTGAGCATCATTTAAGCCGGCTTCCCGTTTCTCTACTGTTACTGAGCGTTTATCCTCGTCGGAACTCCCAAAGTTCGTGAATAGTACTGACTGCGGGCCACGGCATGGGATCAGACTAACTAACGATTGAATAGGACAAAAGAATGGCTTCCGAATCGACTTCAGATATTGGCAAGACGCTAATCGATACTGCCACATCGGTTATCGATAGCATTCCAATATCTGACTTTTATAGCGTTGCAAGTACCGCAATGGACGAGAATGGTCGTGTCTTTTCAGGAGTCAATGTCTACCATTTTACGGGCGGTCCATGCGCAGAACTTGTCGTCCTCGGGGTGGCGGCAGCAGCTGGAACAGTTAAGCTCACCCATATCGTCGCTGTTGCCAACGCAGGGAGGGGGGTCTTGAGCCCATGTGGAAGATGTCGGCAGGTGTTGGCGGATCTGCATCCTGGGATTAAGGTTGTGGTGCAAGGCAAAGACGGCACGCGGATCGTTCCTGTGGAGGAGCTATTGCCCTCGATATATGCTTGGGAGAAAGACTATGATCGCATCTAGCTTGACATATAAGCTAGCTAAAGCAATGAATAGCATGCACATATACTTCTACAGTTACTAGCGGCTAAAAGATCGAGTAACTTATCAATAATGCGGTGTTCTCCCGTCTGGCTCTGACTAGTAGTATCTGTAGGATAGTAGATTATACCCCTTTGACTGTGACGCCCGCGTAGTATACCCGTCCATCGTCTGTGCCAGTCAAGCATTAATCATTGTATTCTCGAATGTCTCTGTTTCCCTCAACTTGTGCAGCACAGTGAATTGAGATGATTCAGACATTTCTGGCAGGTTGTTGTTATCTTGTCTTATCGATAAGGCGGATCAGCCGATAAGGTTAGTGGGCGGAAGATCCCCGCTGAGTGGGATGCGATCTGATTGGCTAGCGCTAACCCGCCTGGATGGTTGTCGCGGCAACTCCGTTTACAAACACATGCACGTGACATCCAACTGCGCCCCTCTGCATCGCGCTGCATCAAGCTGTTCTGCGGCCCTCATTCTTCTGACGTGCATGAATTGAGATTTGGATATTCTTCTGTTTCAGTGCATCTTTATCCCCTTTTCTCGAAAATACTGGGTCACTCTTCGAAGATTCCCTATCCTTTCCCATCAAGCCATTCCCAGCCTCCAATATTGTAGTCGGGCCAATTTGATATTGCGATGCAATTGAGGGTTAAATGACTCTCTGTTCAATTTAGCATTGGACTTTGGAGGTGGACTCAACCAGCCCCTTTTTGAATATTGTTTTGAAAGTTTGCGACCTTCGTTTATATCGAGAAGAGCTACAGGTTAAACGGGCAGTGCCTTGCCCTTAGGGCAAACGTATCTCGAATCCGTTTTCGGCGCAACAACCTGTACTGTTTGCAATCCGCTGCGCACTTTTATTAAACAACCGTCGAATCGCACCCCGAACGAACGCCCATGTCGCACGCTCAGAACGGCCCAGATGGCCATCCGCCGCCGCCTTCGTATGACGAGGAGCCGCCATCTTATGGATATAATGCCAGCGTCTTGACCTACGACACGCACGACGATATGTCAGCTCCCATTTCCGAGAACGGTCGGCGCGATGATTCAACGATGAGACTACTATCATCCAGCAACGAGAGCTATACTGACAATATCGACACGTACTCAACCGAGGCTGACGTTGGTGGCGCGCACTTCAGAGGTTCGCAGAATGGATTACCGCATCGCCGACTGTATGTAAACCCCAGTGATAAGTCTTCTTTTTCAAATTCAGATCCCTCCCTATTGGCGCAAAAGGAACGTCCCACGGCTCCTAGGTCGGTCAGGACCCCAAAGACAACTGCAAGCAATCCTGATTTGCTTCCATCCTCCGGTACCACGCGAACTTCGTCAAATATATCGCAAATCTCAAGTGCCGTGTCAAATAGTAAAACCGCCTTTGGAAAAGATGGATCTATGCAACGGCACGGACCCGGTGTTTCTGCCGCCCCGCGTACTATTTCCACCCTAAGGATGGTCAACGACACGTTAATGGTTCCTGCTCCTCTCCGGCTTACAACACCAAAGCCGATTGTCAAACCCAAGCCTGGGACTCGCCTGGACCCAATCTCCCTCCCTGGAGTTTTCCCAACGCAGGATTTGATAGGGCTTCCTAGCATAGAAGAGTCAAATTCGGAACAGACAGCTAATCAATTGTATCATAGAAGCTCAGTGTCGACGGCGCGATCATTGCGGTATCAACCGCTTCATCATCACAACCACTCGACAACCTCGTTCTCACCAACCCGGCCACCGTCCAGTCTGAGCAACCCGCCGAGTTTACCACCGCCGAGCACCGCCGGAGAGCCAACACAGCGACCGGCATCGCCAACCAGACCGTGGACGCCAACCCAAGGCACTGACTGGGCGAGACCACCTGCATCTGCCCCAAGTGTAAATTACGAACCCGCAGAAATAAACGGTAGCCCACGGCCAGGAACCCCGAGTTCGAGATATGGCGGTAGCCCACAGCGACCCCTTCCTCCTGCGCCTCTATTTTCTAGGCCATCGGGAGGCGACACGACAATCAATATCGACGGCAGTGGTAGCGTTAGCGATGATCCATTTGGAGGCAATGGCAGGACAATCGACTCGAAGCCAGGCTCACGGGCTAGTTTGCGGTCGTATGATTCCTACGTTAGCGACTCGACAATGGTTACAGACGACAAGGATACCATGAGCAAAATCGACCTGGACGATAATTTTTCAGAGAGCAATGCGGATCCAATGCACTATGGGCCCGCGCCCACAGGCCGTCAGGACCGCCGAGGTGTTAGGCAGGCCCAGATGACGAAGAAGGAGGTTAAGCTGATCAACGGTGAACTCGTTTTGGAATGCAAAATCCCAACGATCCTGCATAGTTTCCTTCCTCGTCGAGACGACCGCGAATTCACGCACATGCGATATACAGCGGTGACATGCGACCCGGACGATTTTGTTCCTCGTGGATACAAGTTACGACAAAACATTGGGAGCACTATGCGAGAGACCGAGCTCTTCGTCTGTATCACGATGTACAACGAAGATGAAATCAACTTCACTCGCACAATGCATGGCGTTATGAGAAATATTTCTCATTTTTGCTCGAGAACCAAATCCAGAACTTGGGGTAAGGACGGCTGGAAGAAAATCGTTGTATGCATTATTGCAGATGGCAGACAAAAGGTCCATCCACGAACACTCAATGCTCTCGCGGCGATGGGTGTCTATCAAGACGGTATTGCAAAGAACATCGTCAACCAGAAGGAGGTTACAGCTCATGTGTACGAGTATACGACTCAAGTGTCACTTGACTCTGATTTGAAGTTCAAGGGAGCAGAGAAAGGCATAGTTCCTTGTCAGATTATTTTCTGCTTAAAGGAGCGAAACCAGAAGAAACTCAATTCCCATCGGTGGTTCTTCAACGCTTTTGGTCGCGCTCTCACTCCCAATGTTTGCATCTTGCTTGACGTGGGTACTAAGCCATCGCCAACAGCTCTATACCACTTATGGAAAGCCTTCGATCAAGACTCCAATGTCGCCGGTGCGGCGGGTGAGATTAAAGCTGGTAAAGGAAAAGGCTGGCTCGGCTTGCTTAATCCACTTGTGGCATCTCAGAACTTTGAGTACAAGATGTCAAATATCCTGGATAAGCCTCTCGAGTCTGTCTTCGGATACATCACTGTGCTTCCTGGCGCATTGAGTGCCTATCGGTACCATGCTTTGCAAAATGATAGTACTGGTCATGGGCCTCTGAGTCAATATTTCAAGGGGGAAATGTTACATGGGAAAAACGCCGATGTCTTCACGGCCAACATGTACCTGGCCGAAGACCGTATTTTATGTTGGGAGCTGGTAGCTAAAAGGGAAGACCAGTGGATTTTGAAGTTTGTCAAGAGTGCCGTTGGAGAGACTGACGTCCCAGGTGTGTCATACTAACAATCTCTCTGGCTTTGTCCAGAATGACTAACTCGGCTTTTAGATGCTGTCCCTGAATTTATCTCGCAGCGACGAAGATGGCTTAACGGTGCTTTCTTTGCTGCCGTGTATTCCCTCATCCATTTCCGCCAAATCTGGAAGACAGACCACTCGGTTATGCGAAAGATTCTACTCCATATTGAATTTGTCTATCAGTTTGTGAGCCTGATATTTACATTTTTTTCTCTGGTACGTGGCCTCTTTCTCCAATCCTTATCTGGGAGTTAAGTGCTGACGTCCAAACAGGCTAATTTTTATATCACATTCTACTTCATTGCTGGGGCATTAGCCGCTCCGGAGATTGACCCATTTGGACATAGTATTGGCAAGATAATTTTTGTCACATTGAGATACGCTTGTATCTTGCTTATATGCCTGCAGTTTATCTTGTCCATGGGCAACCGTCCTCAGGGGTAAGTGCACTGGTATCTCGCGTTCAAAGGGGGCTAGCTAATCATTGTCGAAATAGTGCCAAAAAGATGTTCTTATCGGGCATGATCGTATACAGTATTATCATGGCCTATACCACATTTGCAGCGCTGTACATGGTGATAATGCAACTCAAACACCGCGATAATCCCAAGGACAATAAAGACCTGAAGCTTGGAAGCAACATATTCACAAATATCATCGTGTCAACGCTCTCAACAGTCGGACTTTACTTCCTCATGTCGTTCATGTACCTCGATCCTTGGCATATGTTCACATCATCCGCACAATACTTTGCGCTTCTACCGAGTTACATCTGCACCCTGCAGGTCTACGCATTTTGTAACACCCACGACGTCACTTGGGGCACAAAGGGAGACAATGTGATCCACACCGACCTCGGAATCGCGCGTACAACCGACTCGTCCACCGTCGAGCTAGAGATGCCGTCTGAACAACTCGACATCGACAGCGGCTATGACGAAGCGCTCCGCAATCTTCGCGACAGACTTGAGGTCAAAGCCCCCGAGGTCTCTGAGGCACAGATGCAAGAAGATTATTATCGCGCGGTGCGCACGTACATGGTGTCTATCTGGGTTATTGCCAATGCGATTCTCGCCATGGCCGTTAGCGAATCGTACAGTCACAAGGAAGTCGGCAGCAATGGGTATCTCGCCTTTGTGCTCTGGGCGGTGGCTGGCCTCGCGGTCTTCCGTGGTCTTGGATCCACGGCCTTTGCGGTGTTGAACATTGTGCATAAGATTGCAGAAGGCAGGATGAAATTTGCCGCCGGATCGGGGTCGTCGTCGTCGGGCGGTGGTGGCAGCACTAGTGCCTTGAGCAGTGTCGGGTATAGAGCGCATATGAGCATGGGTGAGAAGGTGAAAGATTGGTTTGGTGAGACGTGGTGGATGCTGAAGAGGAAGGCCGGCAAGGTGGCCTTCTGGAGAAGATGAAGAAGTAAAGATTTGTGTTTCCCTTTTCTAATTTCTTCGGTTTTATGGATTATGGGCTTGACTCTGGCTTGCGGACTTGGGAGGCTGATTTGCTACGGGTAATGTAAATTGTACGAGATACGATTGTTTGTTCGACATCATATTGGATGGTCTAGGTAGTAGTTAGATAAGATCTTCCCTTTTGGTGTTATATTGAAAATGCATCCATACTAATTGGCCTTGGCCATTGGTGAGTGAGAGTCGATGGTTGCCTAACATCTCTGCTGCACAGTACAATTGTTTGCCGCCCATCATCATCTCACTACATCCCTCTTCAAGTTACAGTCCCATTCTTCAACTTCAATGAGACCATGGTAGCCATCAATGACTGCCCGGTAGAGATTCTACGTGAAATCCTCATCTGGGTCAGGCTTGCTTCGTCCAGTGTATCCTTCCAGAACTGCATTCTGGTGTGCCGGTCCTGGCGCGAGGTTGCTCTCCCGCTGCTCTATTGCAACATTGTTGTATACCACTCGAATGTCGAGGCCTTCTGCGAGGAGTTCAACCCGGAGCACCGCTCCCTCGTTCGCTCACTGACGTTTCGCCTCGAGCCTATGGAGTACCGCAAAGAAGAGGATCCACACCTAGGACGTCTTGCGAGCACTCTACGCAATTTCTCCAGGCTATCGACCTTTTCATTTTACGTCCACAGCTTATACCCAGCGAAAATCTGCGAAGCGCTACTGGCAGGCCTCGTGGAAGGATTGCCAGACAGCTGCATCAATCTCGAACTCGACACCAATCATCACGACTGGTGTGGTTGCGACGGTGAACTCTGCGCCCAGCTCCGCCATCGCCTTCCACGCATGAGGCATGTCCGCCTTAGTATCAGGTGCATCTCTTCAAAGGCGCTGGGCACCGGCACGCCCCGATCCAGCTCAAGTAGCGACGAAAAGCCTTTTGAGCCCATTCAGTTGCCAAACATAGAAACCCTCGTGCTGAAGTGCTACCCACACGCATGTACTAATATCACGATACTGCCCGCCAACGATCGCTGGCGCATTGGAACGATCTTTGAGATGAGTCGGTGGCATGACTTCATCACGGCATTGGAGAGACTGGTCGAGAACAAACATTGCAACCCGTTAGCGAAATTGGTTGTAACCACCAGGATCGAATATTGCGATGAAAACTTGGACGTATACGACGCAATTCTTCGAGCAGATGTGGTCTCACAGACTACTGTCTCGTTTCCATTAGGTCCAATGCCGAACTCGAAATCGAGGGATTTTTGGCTTCTCCGCACCCAAGATGGGCGGGACTTCTTGTCGTATGAACCACGAGCTCTCGCGGAGTTCACAGAGGGCGAATCCTGGTCAGACACAACTTGCGGAGCCAGACTTCCTACCGCAATTCTGGAAGGTCCTACGCTCTCGGCGGCATGCACAGAAGCGACATCGGCTGTCTGGTCTGAGGAGGAGTTTCGCGGTCGGTATCCAGGAGAAGACCTTCAACTTTGGGCAAACGAGCGGAAAGCCGGCATGACGCTGATCGAAGCAGAGGAAAGCAAAGGCCCTGATTCGTATTTGACTCAGGGGTTGTTTGTTGAGAGAATCCCCAGTGGTTTTGTGAGGTCACCATCAGATTACTTTTCAACTCTCTTCCGGAGGGACGAGGTCGACTTGTCAGAACTTCCTTGAATTCCGAAACGCCTGAGAATCGAGCGGCAATGAGGATTGCTATCTGTTTTATGATGGACAATCCGGTTGACACATACATAACCAGATGAAATGAAGCCATGACTATCACCCGCACGTAAACAATTCCGGGTCTATCGAGGTATCTCAAAACGAACAAAAGTCCTGGATGACAAGACATAACCATGCGCAGGGTATCCACCATACATGGCACCTGCCCCTAACAAAGCATCCCACAAATCTCTATACACTCTTTACATCCTATCCTCCGTCCACCTACTTCTCATCTTGTCCCACGCCTGCTTCTCTTCCATCCCAGCCTTGACATCCATGCCCATGCCCATCCCCCTCTCAACCCACTCCTTGCCCTCCATCTCCGCCAATCTTGACAACGCCCGCGCAAACGCAAAGCGCTCCTCGTCTCCGCTGAAAATGGAACTGGACTTCAATTCAGACATGGAGAGACCGAGGTCATCCATCAACTTGCGCATTTCGTCGTCCATGTCTTCCTCCGCGTCTGTGGAGGATGATGACGTTGACGAAGAAGAGATGGGTTTGGAATGAGCCGCGGAGTGTCTCGGGTTGTGGGCAATGGATTCTTTGATTTCATCGGGGGAGAGGAAGAGGTTTGAAAGGGGGACGGCGGTGGTGAGGACAAGTTTGGCCTAGACATGGAAGTTAGCATCAATTGTATCGCCTTGACAACGGCAAAACAGCTAGTAAAAGGGAAAACGCATACACGACTCTCGTAAACAGCATCAATAAACGTAATGAACCGTCTTGCCAGGTCGCGCTGCTGCAGCGTCATGCCGGGTACATCTGTGATGATGAACGCATTATAGCTCCGCATCAGCTCGAGATAGTCCGCCGCACTCGTTGCGCGGCCGATCAACTCGTTGAACGTAAATCTCGCTGCTTTACCCGACGCCTGCGGAACAACAACGTCTCGTCCCCATACCTGATGCACCGCCCGATGCGGCGGATCGTTTTTGAAGTCGCCCAGGTATTCGAACCATTTATCTGCGTGGTGGCTGGCCTGGAGGCCGAGCGGATGGTGATAGACACCAGACGGTGGACGCGGGATTTTGCGGTAATCCGTGGTGGAATTGAGGTTTAGGACTGTAAGGGTGTTCTTTAGAAGTTGAATGCATGGGATGAAGGATTGTCGCTGGATTCCGTTCTTGTACAATTCGTCTGGGTGACGGTTTGATGTTGTTACCAGGACAACACCATGGGACATTAGGGATTTGAGCAATCTATCTCTCCGGTTAGAATCCATGACGATACGCATGAAAGATGCAGAGGCATACCTTCTTAGGATCATCGCATCCGCAACATCTGTGCATTGAAACTCGTCGAAGCACAGCACGCTCGACTGCTCCGCGATCTCGGCTGCAACGAACGGGACGCCATCAAAATCCGTGCCATGCTTCATCTTCACGACATGCAGTCGTTTATGCACATCCTGCATGAAATTGTGAAAATGTATGCGTGTCTTGGAGCGAATATTCGGCGGCAGAGTATCATAAAACAGATCCATCAGCATGGTCTTCCCGCATCCAACATCTCCGTGCATATATAGTCCCTTTGGTAGGTCATCGGGTATCCGCGTCGTGGGGCCAGATGGCTTTGAGCTACGGCCGAAAAGAGAACCAAAAAGCGAAGACTTGGACGGGGCGTTTAAATCCGAAAGGGACGGATGGATGACCGGCGGCGGGTTATATCCTCTCAACACCTCGTGCAGGTCTTGAAGATGCTCGATGATTGCTGCGCGACACAAGAACCTCGTTAGCGAGACGGTTTTCCTCGCCGACGCTGCGCATATATGGGTTATGTCTTACCTCTCTGAAAGTCATCATCCCTCAACCTTCCCGCCTGGACTCGCGACTCATACTCTTGTATCGGCCCATGTAACGCCGATGGCGCTCTCTCTTGCACGTCAACTGCAGCGCTGGTGCTCGCCATCCTCCTCGCTTCTACTCCATATCTAACCCCGTTGTTGGCTAACCGCCGCCGCCCTGAAGATGTAAATCCAGCAACCTGCTCACGACGGGCCGGCTGTTTCCAGCATCTCGTCTGATGTGTGTTATTATCCGATATTCCCCTCACACCAACCGATGAAACGGAACGCGCACGGCACGACCCGGAGAGCGTGGTGTCGGCGAGGATCTTGCGATATGGACGCACGGCAGATCGCATCATTTGTCGATTTATACTCCAAAGGGAAACAAAAAAGGGCAGGACGGCCAGTGTGGTCCTTAAGCCTTTAAGTCTGATCCAAGCACGCTTCAAATTATACCACTATTGTCTCGCCACTATCTCCCGACGCTCATCCGTATATATACTGTACAAATGAAGCGAATGTCCTCTATACGAAATATCTCTTCGAAACGATTCTCTATTCAAACGCGGCGTGGTCTTCCCGGCGGTAAGGGTATAAGTTGCGCGGACAGAATGGTGGCGGAATAATCCCGAAAAAAAACAAGCCCCCAAAGCCAACGCTTTCTAAACAGACGTATGTAGTCAAACTGCAAGAAAAAGTACTAGCAAAGAATAAAGAAGGGAAAGCACCACACTTCACATATGATAACAATAGCAATAGCAATACCCAACCGGGCACTTTGACCATCAGCGTATATACACAGCCCTCAAGCGACGAAAGAATGAAAAACAAGGACGGCAATGACTCGGGGAAACCCACACACACGCGCGGGGGCGGTGAAAGCCGCCAAGTGCGTTTTGCCATCGGAAATGTCGGCGGGAACTAGCACGTATCGGGAATAGCGTGCGGGTGCCAGACTTGCCGAGGCTATCAGCCGACCACATTATATAACCCACGCGGCTAAAATTGCCACATGGGGGGCGACCTGGAAATAAGCGAAAAGAGTCGCACAAATGTCGCAAAAAGATCAATGCATTTCAACAGCAAGTGCCCGGTTAGCTCAATCGGTAGAGCGTGAGACTCTTAATCTCAAGGCTGCGGGTTCGACCCCCGCATCGGGCTGTTTCCTTTTTTTGGTTTTGATTTTATCTGGTTGGTTACCTGTCCGTCCCTTTTTGTGGAAAGAAGCGAAATCAATAGATGGTTGTCACAATTATAAGCAGCGTATATCAAGCTAGAGAAAACAATATGAAAAAGCCGTGAAGAAAGTCCAAAAGGATGATGATTACTCTAGCAGCAACTGATGATACTTTTTCCATTTCCTATTTGGGCATTCAAGGTCTTTACGTTCATCGTTGCTCATCTTCGCATTCATCATATACCCGCGTCCCAATCCCATCATACCATCGACCATCGACCATCATCCATCAGCCCACTCCAACCCCGCATCCGTCACAATCCACCTACATCCACTGTCCGCCCTCGTTTCGATAAAAGCCGTAGAAGAGAAAAAGAGGCGAAAGAAAGGTATGGTATGTGACAAGGGGTCTAAACAGTGGCAGGGGAAATAGTGGGTAGTCAAGAAAGAAGGCTACAAGAAAGTAACTCGAAGAAGGAGAAGAAGAAGAAGAAGAAGAAGAAGAAGGAGAAGAAAACCAAAGAGCAAAGGGGGAAAATACCCAATACCACTAAGAAGTTAAAAAGCCGGTTGTCGGTCACCGATCAGTTCTCGGTGGGCAGACGAAGTCGTAAGATCCCAAGGGAAAGAAAAGGCCCAGTCACAACTCTGGGCCCGATATAGCAAAGGGGAGAGAAGAAGCGAGAAATAAACAACTGGTATCAAACGGGAAAAAATAGTCCGGGAGAGAAAAGTCGAAGGGATGGAAGAAGAGACAGTGTCACATCCGCGGTATATCACACGAGCCCAACATACACCATGAGTTTCGTATTCCGCTGAATCGCCATGTCCAAGTCGGCGTCGCTAATTAATTCAACAAACTCACGCGAGGGCTCGTCCTTGTACTGCAGCATAATGTCCTCGTCGACCTTTAGACGATCCCTTATCTTGTCCTTCAATTGCAGCAAGGTAATGTCCGTCGGCACGCGGACAACAATAAGATCGTCTTGGAAAAACACTTTGATCTTGATTGCGCTCTGGTTGGATGATATAGACGCTTGAGTTAACGTTCTATTTTGTCGGAGCATCATCGGCTGTTGGGTTACGCTTGATTGCGACATGGACCCTTGACTTCGCTGGTGGCTGGGATAGCTGTTCATTTGGCCTTGGGAAGATTGTCGCGAGGCGCTGGGTGAAGGATCGTGTCCCGACGACGGTTGGGACCCCGAGGATAGCCGGTACTCGTCATTCATCGCATTCGGGTCGATTTCAAAATCACCAGGCCGTGGTGCGAAGAGCTGGCGGACAAGCTGACAGCGGGAGATGTGTGGAGGCATTGCGAGTAGTTTTTTGATATACTCATCCAAATTTTGGCGACGGCCGTTGGAGATTGCATTGGTAACATGGGTAACTGGGCCAGGCATGAATGGTAGCGTCCGAGGGCTTCCTTTATTGCCAGCTTCCTCTTCGAATTGTGCCAGTAGGGCGATCTGGAAGTCGTAAAAGTCGTGATAGTATCGTGATAATTCCCACCATCTTCCATCCTCCATTTGAGCCTCAATGATATACCAGTACTTGTCATTATCGAAGCAGTAGCGGGGAATCGACGCCTTGACGGGCGCGGGGACGGAATAATAATCCTGTGGTCGCTGTTGGAATTGCTGGCTTGAATGAGGGTATCTCTGACTTTTGCTTGTGTTTCGCTGGTGGTACTGTACACGGAGAGTAGTTACTGTTAGTTCGGACGAAAGACGGGCAAGACTTGAGTGTCGAGAAGGTCGGAAACTCACATAATCATTGCTGTTATGATGGCCGCTATTGTTTAGACTCATCTTCTCAATTTCTGCAGCAGCAGACTGGACACCTCCAGTCTCGAACTTTCCTAGAGTGATTGAGCTGTTTTTATACTCTGCCGTCATTTTTTTCCATTCTTCAACTCGTGGAACCCCTGCGCGCTTAACAGCTTCATGCGGATCAGCGACAGCCTGGCCCGTTGTCATGTCTCTGACCTCGATAAAAGAAACTGGAATGAGACCTGGGCCACCCAGACGGCCAATTGGCTTTGCGACAAACCATTCGGGGTTCGACTGGGCGATGACGATGATCGCTTCGCCGGCTCTGGCCTCCAATTCATCGGGTCTCTCCGCGTGGAAGTCGTATTGCACCACTCCGTACACCATCGCGCCAGCACTCTTCCCGATCGCCGACATTCTGGCCTGCGCGCCTTGCTTTGTTGTGTTGGTCGTAGAATCGGCCCCGACTGGTATATTTCGGTCTGGATAATCCGAATTTTGAAGTTCTTGGCTGCGGTCTTCGGAGAATCCAGTCGAACCGCCACTATTTCGCTCGGTCTTGCCAATGACTTCGAAGAAGGAAACGGGAACGAGGCCACGCGCGTTGGAGGACAATGGGTTGCAGGCTTCGTACCAATCGGGGTCGTCTTCTCTGCTTATAACGTGAAAAAAATCGCCCTTGCTGAATGCGAGCTCATGTGTGTTGGCGGGATCAGGAGTATAATCGTACAGGGCCCTTATGACCTGTGGGGTTGCGTGAAGAAGAAGTGGATTAGATTATTGGGCACTGCAAGGGCCGCTAAGAAAGCGTGGCGATGAAGTTTCGGCAAGGATGGAAAAGAAACCCAACGAACTCACTTTCTTTGGCGGCAGGATAGCAATCGCAGACTTGGGAGTGATAGAGGCATGCTGTGGCTTATGGTCTTTCTCACCCTTGAGTGAGCGCCTGATGGCCTAGCAACGATTCCAACCATGGCGGCGGAACTGATTAGCTGAAACCCAAAGGATCTGTTTTGATGGGTCCGTGGCTTTAAGGGGCGAGGAGAGTCCACCGTCCAGGGAGGATAAAAGTAAACGGGAGGGAATTCGAGACATCTTTTTCTTAGGGAGAACATACCTTCATCTTCTTTCTGTGATCGACAGAGCTCCAGAGTTTTGCGTATAATGAATTAATTTGGGTGAAACCAGTTTTCGAATTGGCAGGCCTTCGGAGAGAAAGGAGAAGGGTTCAAGGCGCAGGGCTGGGCGGGATCGCGAGCGAGAGGCCGAGCATATAACTCGTAATTGCGACAGGCCGCTGCGTGGTTGGGTGGTTAATTAGAGCCCGGGGAGTGAACGAGCCTCTTAAGGTTGATGCCGCCTTTCGTGTGACGAAGGGAGACCTAAATCCACCACGAACAGACCCGAGAGAGATGATGGTTGAACCCGCAGCAGCACCCGCAGGTACGTCTAGTCCGTGCAGCGAACTCGCCTGGCTGCAGCAGTAGTTATGTAGGCCGTCAGCTTCTAGTTGATGCGACTGGAAGCGAGGGTGCTGGTTGCGACCCTATGCGCGCAACACACATACGACGGCTGGACGTAATAACGTACGTACCCTTTGACCAAAGCACGCGAGCAGCGGCTAGGGATGAGTATATACTAGTTAGTTGGAGATCGTAAGATAGTAGCTGTTCGTATAAATCGAATTATCCTCAAGGACCAGCGAAATAATTGAGTTTCGAGGGCGATACGAGTGTCATCGTCTGGGCGGTTCTGCTTATGGTGTCATCCAGCCAGCTAGTTAGTTGGCCGTTATCGCTGTCAGTTAACTAGATTATCGATAAGGACGATTCAAAGGAGGGACAGCAAATCTTCCGCCAGGAACGACTGTGAGAGACAAAGAGGAGGGAGTGCGAGGTGGTTGAGGAGAAGAGCAGGATGTTCAGAGAGGCAACAAAGGAAGAAGAAGAAGAGAACCCAACCAGAGAATGAATGGTGGACGAGCAGCAAGTGGATGAGGTGGTGGTGGTGGTGGTGGCCATGCCTTTTTTCCTCCTTAAAAGACTTTTTATTTGTTCCATCCAGCAATCCACCCGATCCGTAGTTCAGCTAGTTGGACCTTTTCTTTTGTCGCCCAAATGCCAATCTTCTGCATGTGTAGGTTATCCTCGTCTGGTCACAGAGCACTCTGCATGATGATGGGCGACAGCTAGCTAATCGACAATCATGGCCATCTGCCGTGTAGTCAACTAACACACACACACACACACACTCATCTATCTACAATGTTTGTCCATCTCATCACAAATGGATGAAAAAGCAAAACCGCCAAACTAATCGCGCATAACCTTTGCGCCTGATATTTCCCTCTGCCATCAACCTAATTTCGCCTTCAAACACGGCCTTCCCATCCGCAGAAATCAACCCTTGGCTGCCCTACGACATGCCGATCCTCTTTCTCTCTCCCTTCGCTGCCTTTACGCCCCGCAGCTGACCATCGTCTCTCGACAACCAGTTGCTCAACCAGTTCGTTGGCCAGCAAGTAGTACCTTGCATGAAGCCAGCTGGCTGAAGAAAAGACGACGTCAACTCTCCACAACCCGGTGGCCCTTCTGGATCCTTCGCATGAAAAACACCAAGCCCGTTCGCCAGGCATCCTCGTCTCTGTCCTTCAAATCCCAATTGATCGCTCGAGAATCGTCCAACCTGAAGCACGATGACGTAACTCGGGCGCATAGGCCCTGCGTCCTAGTTAGTATGTACATACCTCTTCCAACAGTGCGCGGAGAAGACACGCCCGCCGCTGCAAAGGTCAAAGCGCAATGTGCAGCCTGGAAGGGAGCAGAAAGAGCCCCATAGAATGAAAAAGAAGAAGGCAGAGGTCTAAGAATAAGATCCATGCATATATGATGGACATCCTAGCTGTGTTCTATATTTATATGGAGGTGATCTCGTTGGAAAACTTCCATGACTGCCCATCCTTGCCTTCTTTTCTCACCAAAGACCAGAACTCGTTTGTCGGGTTGACTAGCCCAATCACCACAGGCGTCTAGACCATCTCATCAGCGCTCTTTTCCCACTTTGCCAATATCCACTTTTCGAACGGAATTGTTCCTTCAAGCCGGAGGCCGTACCCCATCCTCACTCGCCTGATCCTCATACAAAGACAGCGCGGCTATTATAACAGGCCTCCGTCTGTCAATAAAGCTTCAAGAGCTTGCAAGCTCCCTAAGGCTGTGCGCTTACTGGTTCAACGGGAGAGCATTCTCTACTAGCTGTTCCTACGATACTATCCAGCGCGAAATCCAAAGGATGGCTATATCACGTCGCCAGGCTTAAGATCAGCCCCTGAGACACCGGTGCAGAACGACGTGAAATTACTATTATGCTCCTTTTTCATGTCAGGAACATGGCAATTTCACCGCTGTAAATGGCAAGGGACCAGGAACCACTACAGAAAACAGGAACCACTACAGAAAAATTTTGCGATTAAAGTGTCAGAACCTACAACTTGGTAGCCTTCCAGTGTTCCCGCACGGTGAGAACACTTGCCTCGCCTAGAAACAAAGGAAACTCGCTACAGGATATCACTACAGAATGAACAAAACGCCCACACCAATCCAAGCTCATATGGCCAATCTGGCACGGTCTGGAACCACATGACAGGCGGCACAGTCGAGACTCCTAACACCCGTTATTCAACCCATACGCGCGCGGGGAATATGGTAAAATGCAAGTCAATAGCGTCCAATCAAAAATTTTTGGTTGACTTGGCCTTCTCCCAATACCATGGTGGGAACCTGGTCGATCAAGCAAAAAGGTGGTCGAAACGGACGGACGGGACTTGGGAAGACCATGGCTCGGAAACGTATATAACTTGAGACAGGAAAACACAAGAAAGTAAAGTAAGAAAGAATCCGCGGCATGGAAACGCCGAAGATTGGAATGTAACCACTGCGACGCGCGGTAGGAAGCCTAAAGAGCGCCGCAACAAAACGAAGGGTCCGGTGCGACATGGGTATGGGGAAATCAATGTCAGGTTTAACAGGTCGTTAAATTTGTCCCTTGATATCAACGATTCTGTGGGCTTCGGCCTTGGCCGTCTCAAAAAAAGGTTGAGCCTTCGCGGTGACAAGTTTAACGCCGTCTGGCCTCTCCTGAAGAAGCTCGTCCGGTACATGCTCTAGAACAAATCGGGCAGCTTGCTCATCTGACTCGAAACCAAGTTCCTCTGTGATGAACCTAATATTGATATCAGGCTTATACCTACAATGCAAGTTAGCCGCATGCTTCTTAAGAACAAATACAGGGGCCAGGTCACGTACGCTTTACAGATGTATGTGAGGGCGCTAAGACGTTCCCGATCAACGAACATGTCCATGAGATATGCTCCCATATTCGGGGTGTCAAGATAGAGTTGGAAAAATCGATGATAGTTCCCAAGTGCAAGAGCGGAGCGCACATCCAAAGCATGTTTCACAGCGGGGTCTGCTGCTTCTGTGGGGGTTAGGTCTGCCAATGCGTTGTTGATGGCAGTTCGATTGCCCGTATAAATGAAGTAGAGAATACGATAAGCCTTAAACTCCATGGGGTGTCCTCCAAGATTCATTGCGTACAATGCCAGCAATTGAGTCTGGCACTGATTATACTCACCGAGGTCACCCTTTTCTAGAGCGATTCGTGCATGGATTTCGTACACGTTGACCGTGAATTCATTCCTTATGTGCTGCACAGTCAAATCCTGTCGCATGGATTTGAATTGATCACAAACATAATTGTAATTGTTCTCCGCCTTCCACTTTTTCTTCAACAGGTCCAGGGTCTTTTTCAAGATAGGCAATGGCCGTACAGTGTCCGGATTTGGAGGGGCCGTAAGACGGAAATAATTCTTTTCAAGATTAAGGCATCGACCGATAACAGGTCCCTCGTCTCTGGCGGGGGAGCCCTCGTAGGGTGACCGAGTACTTGTACTTGCTGGTTGACCAGTGCTTGCGTCCTCGAAACGTCGCTTCCGATTTTCCAGAACACTGCTAAACTTACTTGGGGTTTTGCTGCTAGAGTTATCATTATTGATTTCTGTGCGCCTTCGTTTGTCAGTATGGGATGGGAAACTATTGCGATCTTCAAACTCAGTTCCAGAGTTAGCTTTTCTTCTCCATGGTGGAATACTTTCCACGTTATCCTGTACTATGCTGATATCCGACGACTTTCTCTTCGGGGAATGTTTCTCCTTGTGCGGTCTCTCCGTATGTGTAGGGATAGGTTTATTGTATAACACTGGCTGTCTTCGCACTGAAGATGCCAGAGCGCGATTTCGCTCATCCCGAATCATCTCTTGGGGCAACGGTAGGACGTCCCAATCAACATTGTTCAAGTTATTGCTCTCCGCTGCCTCCGTGATGATTTGCTTCAACTTCCTTTCCATATCCTCTCGGGTAATTCCAGAGATCTGGCATTCCGGGATAAAGCTTCGTTGCACATATTGGCGGACTCCGGGAGGCCACTCAACCCTTTTCTTACCACCCTGGGGTTCGGCAGGTTTTGTCGATGACATGTCCGTAGTGTTCGAATCCATGGCTGGCTGCGTGTGGGTAGCCAGGCTGCGGCGCGCTTGGACAGGAATATAGGCTGGCGTTGCTAAGCAGTGTTAGGTTCAGAGATTGAGAGTCAAAGGGAGAGAAAGATATCCTCACCTGGTGATGTATACTGAGGCGCAGCAGACGCCCTCCATGGAGGGGAAGTAGCGTTCATGGCGAATATAAATAGAATGGCGCCCAAGCGAAGAAGAAGTCAATATATTTGAGGTGCTGAAGTCCAGCAAGATAAGTTCAGTTTTAGGGTCCCAAGCCCAACAAGGCAGATTCACAATATAAACTAGGCAAAAATCATATGGCAATTCACATGATACAGCTGAAAGATCTTGATACACTCTACACATCCGACGGCAAGATGAAGCTGACGATCAGAGAAGAAAAGAAGTGAATGTGTTGTCGGGGTGGGTGAGGTGGCAAGCAAGAGGCAATTTGAGGTGACTCGCTTCACTCCCTTTTGGGTTTAGTGCAGCTGGTCACCTGTCACATGACAGGTTCAGAGCGGGATGACGAATGGCCAATTGCAGAGGGGAAGCCTGGGGAGATCGTAACCTATCTAGCGAACATCTTGGTTGACTTCAAGACGAGCCAGCGGATGAAAATGACATAGAGTCTATCATTGTGGTTGTTCCTTTGTGTACTTATAGCTTCATTGTACAGATCTCAGCATCATGCGCCATTATTGTCCCTGCTCTTTTAGATGTTCCTCAAACCAGTCGATCTCACAACTGCCCTCCGCCCATCACTGCTTCAAGATGAATCTTTACTTTTTGTTCAGGACATGGTAGGGCTGTATGAAGGGTAAGTGCCGTATATCTTCCAGTGTGCAGCATAACGATACAATACTGACTGGATTGTTGAAATTGCAGCAAATACAAGATACCCAACTATCAAAATGGTCATGCCTACCTGACTTCGCACCGTATCTGCTACGTTGGGGCTTCCGATCCTCGAAAGTATTCGGTAGCAATTGACCTAAAGGAAGTAGAGCGGGTTGAATACCAGGTATTAAGATATCTAGTACCAATGCCGCCAGCTGTGTGTTGACGGGTTGATTTAGGCCGGCTTCTTAAGATCATCGCCAAAGATTGTGATATACCCAAAGCCTTCCCGGAAACTTGCAGGGCAGAACATCGTCAGAGCTGAATATTCACTCTCTCCCAGACACCCGTCATCTTCCTCCCAAAGAGCTGCTAGCCCTTCACTTCGTCACACGGAGGGAACCCTAGCCAGGCCCTCAACTGCAACTTGGATCTGTCCAATATGCACGTTTTCTAACCCTGTTCCCTCCAATTTCGATCCGTCTACGGCCACTGTATCCACTCCACTCCCACCATGCCTAGCCTGTGGGATCAAGCCGCCACTTACGACAATTCTAAAGGCAACTATTGCATCTGCGACCAGTCGCAACACCCCAAGTTCAACAATTCTCCCACCAGCCAGACCTCGGGAACAAATTGATTCGCTCCCAGTAAACGGCAATAGCAATGGTGATGTTGTTGCGTTGTCGCATTCTATGGCTAAAAGCCATATTACTACCTGTCCACGTTGTACCTTTGCCAACCACCCTTCCCTTTTAGAATGCGAAATATGCGGTGCGCCTCTTAAGCAATCAACCAGCGCTGTGCCCGATCGGTTAGATTCGCCAGCTCCACTCTCACTTACTTCTCAATTAGAAAATACGGAAATAAGTGAGAGCATGAAACTATCCTTCCGTGCCGGTGGGGAAAAAGTCTTCCATGAAAGACTTAACGATGCTCTAGTTCAAAGGAAGTGGTTGCTTCACGATGCCCCCCCTGTACCTCAAGTTCCGCTCTATCCTGGTCTTGAAGGCATGTCAGCCACTGCAAAAAGCTCTTCTTCTACCAATAAAGAAGAATCCCGCCCAAGAGGGGTTGGAATTGCGGGGCTCGAACGACGGGGTTTTCAGACAAGGAAAGACAATGAAACGGTCATTGGAAACGCCTTTGAAGATCTAGAAGCGTTGATGGCATCGGCCAAAAAAGTTGTTGCTCTCGCTGAAACTCTGGCCGCAGAAGCAGGGATAAAATCAAATGACCCCTCACTTGAGGCTAATACCGTTATATCGCAGTCTGCGGCGGCGCTTGGTATGATAACAACAAAGGACATGCTATGTTCAGGCAGCAATTCAGAAAGCCTTTATCTGTCTGAGTTATCGCGTAACCTTGCCGAGTATTTGACAGACGACCGAGAGGGCGTGCTTCGCCGCGAAGGCGGCATCATGAGTCTCATAGACCTATGGGCCGTCTTCAACCGACGTCGGAATGGAGTGGAACTTGTTAGTCCATCTGATTTTCACAAGGCAGCAGAATTGTGGGAAGCACTCAAACTTCCTGTGCGCTTGCGACGATTCAAAAGTGGGCTACTGGTTGTACAGCCGTATGATTGGACGGATGAAAGATGCATACATTTGCTTGAGCAGTGGCTAGACGAATTGCGAGCCGAGCCTCCCAAGGTAGATGTTCCTTGGGATTGGACGGTTTACGGCATAGGAATAACAGCACAAGAGGCCGCCCAACGGTTTGGATGGAGTGTTGGTGTCGCTTCAGAAGAACTTGAAATGGCTGAGGATCGAGGCATCCTCTGCCGAGAAGAGGGTATTGAAGGGACCCGATTCTGGCGGAACCATATCCTAAGTCCGGAGAACGATGAAAGTACTATGACAGGACATGGTCCAGAACAACTAACGCAATCGCGTGTATAACAAGCGCCTCAGCCTTATTGTTGCAGAGGTGGTCCACTCGCTGCCCAGGTCAACGGTTCAAGAGCGTACTTATAAATATAAATACATAGTTAGACACATACGGTTGCCTCCAAGCAAGTGTCTAGAATAATAGTATATAACCGCATTTTATACCATTCGCTTATATGCGCTACGTTTTCCTGCTGATTTCCAAGAAGCCATCAATAAGGGATCAAACATTGCTTAAGTGCGGCCAAATCGAAACCAGTGGTATATATTGAAGCATCTATAAGTCGGCACCCAATGTTATCTTGAGCATTCAGCACTATCTATCCGTTCAGGTTGAAGATGGCTCGAGCTCTAAAGCAGGTTTTTCTCGCGTCCGTGATCTCGACTCTCAAGTTCACGCTAAGATGGCGCCCAGACGCAATGATGTCACTGGCTCTGTCTTCTATATCCTTCCTCGTTCGCGCCCCTGGCTGACCATCTAGAAAAGCAACTGCAGACAGACGCTGATATCCCTTTGGCACGCATCAAAGAATACATGCCAAATAGGAGATATACGGCTCCGACGGTTTGAAAAACATGGGGAAGCGTCGACAACGTTTTCTTAACAAAGCTATTCTGAATGCCTTGGCCACCGATTATGCGCCCCAGCCGAGTTTCTTCGCCCGCTTGCTCGCATTCTTCCGTCTGTTTGCCGTGAAGCTTGTTCGCTGCGATGTGGGATGTATGCAGCAGTTGCGCAATGAAACATGGCAAATCGATGAGCAGAGTTACCGGAAGTCATTCGGGGCGGGAGAAGAGGCCGGCGCAGTTGTGCTGAGAAGCATTGGGGATCTGGGATATTCTGGCTCGGTATGGTCAAATCAATTCCCTTTCCACCAGACGCAAACAAGAGCGCATGTCACATTAAGAGAGGCGCGCAAGTCAAAGACGTGGCCAGTTTGGCTAACGGGCTCAAGAGACCTTCTTTTCTACCCCCGACTCTAGATATTTAGTCAAGAGCCTTCCTCGACATTTCGAATACGCCTTTTTTGAGAAAGAAATGCTCTACCCTTATTACGAGTACATGTCCGCTCACCCCCATTCGTTGCTCGTCCGTATCACGGACTTTCTAGTTCCCTTATACCCTACGTTAGGCGGAATCGCCAATATCACTCCCACTCATCATATCGTGATGGAGAATATCCAATATGGAAAGGAGGTGTTTGAAGAGAAGCATGGAAAAGACCACTGGGAGACGTATGACCTCAAGCCGCCAGAGTACTTTTACCCGCGGCGGGACATACTTCCAGAACAAATGACCAGCGAGGAAACTATGCAGCGCATAGTTAACACCTTTGACGATAAGCTTCGCATCACGCCCTCCCAATCGAAACAACTCATAGCTACCCTAGAAGAAGACACTACCTTCCTTCAAAAGGCCAACGTGGTTGACTATTCCCTCTTCCTCGTCCGATTCCCTAGCTCTTATCAGTCGTCCGTTCCCCTACCTGGGACGCCGGCAGACGAACAATTTCCATGGCGTAGCGGTGTCACTTCCGTGGATGGCAAATGGGTATACAGACTTGTATTGCTAGACTTTTTCTGGGCACGACATAGTCTGCGAGCACATGCTACAAAGGGAGCAGTACGAAGTCTAAATATATTTGCAAGGCAGGGAGATATGCCAATAACAACGACATCAGAAGACTACCGCAACCAGTTTCTCAAACTGGTGAAAGAGATGCTGGAAGTCACCTATTGAGATGAATAGGTGGTTGATCATATTTTAGCAAATGTTATTAAATGGTCCTTAGCAGTGGATATCTTATCTGTATTTAAATCAAGAGCTTTGATTCCTAATTCTTCTTCAGCTTCTCTCTCACTGAGAACGCAACCTTCATATTTTCGAACTTCAGTCTTTGAATCTATTAATATGAGGCTGCTTTTGGACTAGTTTCCTACCATTGGTTACTACTCGACATTCTCCATCTTCGCCCTGCAAGGACTCGGGATATGTTCACGTCTAGGCTAGTAGTCCACCGGTACGATGCAAGGAAGGCTAGCGATGGCTGCTCTGAAGCCACGCACTCTAGCCCGTTCATTCTCGCGCTCTTCGGTTGTCCAGCCGCCCCGGGTTCGAGTACCAGTGCCTCTGCACCGTCGATGGACTCACAATATGCCTGAACCTCAAGCAATTGAAGAAGAGACAGTCCCATTCTACGATCAGAAGCATTACTACCCTGTCAGAATCGGGCAGACCTTGAACAGTCGATATCGAATAATTGTGAAGCTCGGTTATGGTGCTTACTCTACCGTTTGGCTTGCATGGGACGAAAGGTGTGCCAACACTTCAAACCGTGTTCCATTTTACATGGCTGCTGACTTCCAAGTACAGAGCGAAGGAATATACCTCACTAAAGGTCTCCATACAGATTGATGATAATGCCCCGATTTCTCCCATTCTCAACGAGGTCAGCATGCTCCGGCGCTTAAAATCATTCGCTGACAAGGACCACCCTGGACTGGACTTTACGCGCCTTGCAAAAGATATCTTTCAGCTTGACACTCCATCCGGTTGCCATTATTGCATTGCGTCTAAACCCGAAGGCAACAGTGTCCGCACACTGCAGGAGGCATTTCCTAATGGAATACTACCAAAGCTCCTGGTGAAATCAATAATATACCGCTTGTTTGTCTCAGTGAATTGGCTACATGCAACCTGTGGTGTTGCTCATAGTGGTGTGTTTGTCACATGCATTTGACATGCTAAGCTTTTGAACTGCATACTCACATTGGATACAGATATCTTACCCCAGAATGTTTTAATGCAAATTGAGGATGACACTAGTCTTAAAGACGTTGAGGATCAGGAATCCCATAACCCAAGTGTTCCAATCACCAGAGACAAAGGCGATGTGACCACTGTCGTCTATAGGTCTCGACCTACAATGTTGGAATTCTCAGGACACCCTATTCTTACTGATTTCGGTCAAATGCGATTGATTGAAGGATGTGTAAACAAGGATTGGTGGATGCCTGATCTATATCGTGCGCCAGAAGTACTCTTGCAGCTTCCGTGGGGCTTTCCAGTTGACATATGGTCAGTTGGTGTTATGGTAAGAAGTGCATAGTTCAGTTCAAGTGGGATGTTCACTAATTGAATAGACACTTGAACTCATGGAAGGCAAAAACCTCTTTGATCCAATAGATCATGCTCATAGCCAGTATGTGCTTCCATTGGCTTTGGCACAGTACATTGGATATCTTGGACCTCCTCCATTAGATATCATCCGGCAGAGCCCACTCTTCACAACCTACTTTGATGTAGAGGGTAAGCCTGGCTGATTCCGTTTCCCTTCCAAACATAGACTTGTTGCTCACCAAGAGCGATGACAGGAAATTGGATATCTGAGCCCTCAATACCAAAGACCTCTCTAGAGGACTTCGTCACGAGCATCCAACCAGGAGAAGAGAAAGACCAGTTTCTCCGCTTCATACGAAAGATGTTGACATGGGATCAGGAATCGAGAGCAACCACAAACGGAATCATAACGGACGAGTGGCTCAACAGGCCAATTGAGGGCATGCCGTGGGACTGAGCGGGTTGGGGGTGGGAGCTTGATCATGACTCGACCAATTCGCGTCATTGTTCAACAAGCTGCTGTGGATATGGCCGCCTCCAGAGCCTAGCTAGTTATTTATCCAGGGGGCTGGGTATTGACATTCGGGTTCATTTTCTACCATTAGTTAGTTGTGTGACGGAGCGTATATTGTGATGTGGATTAGGCTTAGTCCAGAATCAAATCCCTTAACTAAAAGGGGCCTCTCTCTCATCACTCACTGCTGTTTTGCTGGATCTTTCAGTCAATCTGTTTCCATCCCACTCGTCCTCAATCCCAGGAATCAACTCTTATTCCGAGGCGATTGCCACTTGGCCGGCTGTATCACAATTGTGACAATGGATTGGGATCATCTCGCCGAAAGGAAATCCCAGGAATTCTTCGCCGGCTGGTTGCAGCTCCTGTCGCGAGAATCGCCAGCCTTACCGCTTAAGCTTGCCGGTCAGCACCGCTCTACCTCTCATCCGGTTGAAGCCTCGGATTTTATTGCCGGATCTTACAACCTATGCTCTATCGTTACATTTGAAGATGGGTTTCGTGCAGTTGTTCGCTTCCCGATCCTGGGCCGCAGCCGATTGCGCACCGAAAAATCAAGAGACGAGATTGCAGTCATGCAATTTCTTAAACAACAGACAAAACTGCCTGTCCCTGTCGTCATTGGTGGTGGTCGCTGGGATCTGGGGCCTTACATTGTTACAACGTTCCTTGATGGAATCCAGCTGTCCAAACGGCTCCGAGACCCTACAAAGGAATCACCCAGCTTGAATCCGAATGTATCGGACAATGACCTGCAAAAGGCGTATTATGCAATGTCGCGCATTCTGCTAGAGCTTGCGAAGCCCGAGTTTTCAACTATTGGGGCCTTGAGACTAGAGTCGGGAACTTGGAAAGTCAGTAAACGGCCGTTAACTCTCAACATGAATGAGCTCGTGCGTGTTGGCAACCTTCCCCCAAAGATCTTCACTGATAAAACATTTCAAAATGCGTCTGAATATTTTCAAGAACTCGCCACACAGCAGTTTCTTCATCTTCAATATCAGCGTAATGACGCTATAGAAAATGAGCATGACTGCCGCAAGAAATACATTGCTCGGTGTCTCTTCCGCAAGATCGCAAAGGAGTTCCAGACAGATCCAGGCCCCTTCCGTCTGTATTGTGATGATCTTCGCCCCTCAAATGTACTTGTCTCTGAATCGGACCTTATCATTGCTGGTGTTATTGACTGGGAGTTCGCGTATGTTGCACCCGCTGAATTCACCTTCACAGCTCCATGGTGGCTGCTTTTTGAGAGCCCAGAAGCTTGGGAATCAGACTTGAATGCCTTCCTCGGCCGTTATATGCCACGTCTCCAAATATTCCTCAAGGTACTTCGAGACTGCGAGGATAGGCAGATACGAAAAGGCTCAATGGCCGAGTCCCAGCGCTTATCTGATCGAATGGCGCACTCTGTCGATAATGGACTATTTTGGTTTTGTCTGGCGGCAAGGAAAAGTTTTATGTTTGATGACATATACTGGTCATATATCGATGAGAAGCATTTTGGCCCACTGCAATGCTTGGATGATAGACTATCCCTTCTGTCTCAGCAGGAGCGAAGTGCACTGGATGACTTTGTCCGGAGCAAAATGCAACAAGCTACAGAAGAGCGTTTGGATGAACACTTGACGTTTGATCAATTTGTTGACCTCTAGGAGATTTTGGCCATTTTTCGCTGGGCAGCAGCCCTAGGTAACAAACTTGGGAGTTTTTCAAGTGGAAGCTGCTATTCAAAGGCTCCCGCGAGGAGAAATCCTTTTAGAAGTAGTCACTATCACAATGATCCTGGAAGGTCCCAAGACATCAACTATTAGAGAACTACCTGGCCCTCCATGTAGTTATGGATAATCTATAACACTATATATGTGTATTCCACCCTTTGTGCAGCTTCATATGAAGTTGTTTGTTGAGCTTGGGTGGCACGGACTTACTTCAAGAGCGGGGAAGCTGGCTGGGGCGGATGACATAACTCCGCTCAACCTCCGCGCTCCCACCAGACATGTCTCCGACATCATCGACCGCCTTCATCTTCAACGTACGCCTCGTCAAGGTATTTGAAGCTAGGCGGGACCGAGCAAGAGCAAGGCTTCTTTCTTCATACTTCTCGCAAGCGAGAATGTATAGTACATACTTTACCAGTTTTCGCTGATTCGCGAGCATACTAACTTCAAATCTATGAGACACGTTCCACGACCAGCATCGAGCTCATTCAATGTGAGCGCTCTTGCAGCAAATACTTCCTTGGATTCAAACACACCATATTATCTTTTTTCCTGCTAACTAGTCGCTATGACCTTCATATCGGTCAAACCTCTTTCGCAAAGTCCTTTGATTCACCAATCGCGGATTGTTCGTGGTCCTCCCGCGTTCGCCGCAAAATGCAGTTTACGACACCATTCTCGTTCATTGCAGCAAAGACGGACAATAATGTGGCATTGTCGCCGTGGCGGTGATGATTGGCAATCTCAATTTGAAGCTAAGCTGCAAAATTCACTTGAGAAGACAAACCGTTTGCTCTCACACAGATATACTCGAGCGATGGGCCCACGGTCAGAATGGCATCGCTGGCACAAAGGAAATATATGGGGCTGGCATCGATTCGAATCTTCTAATTCTTATAGAAGATCCAAGGATGGGCGTAGGTGGTCGCCTTGGGACTGGGACCACTCATCCTGGGAAAAAGACATGGAGGCCGAACAAAAGCAGTTAGATCGTGAATTTGAGGAATTCAAAAGACGAATTCATGCAGATCCATACGGTATGCTATTTGGCGGACGCATTAGGCGGCTGCGTCCGTCCTCGCTCGGACCCAGAGATGAGAGCTTTTCATCTTTCTGGCGATACATTTTCGGCCTTGATAGCGCCTCCATCCCGTACAAAGATGAAGCACAGCAACGTCGGGCAAATGAAAAAACCAGGTCCACGAGCACAGAGAGTGGTAGCTCCGCTGGTGTTCAAAAATTAACTACAGACGAGAAGACCATGTCCCACTTTGATCCGATAACTGGGCGGATGGTGCCAAAATGCCCAGCAGATGCAGTCGTGGACAAAAACACTCTGGAAGCGGCTGTAAATGATATCACTGATATTCCCGTGACTAGTACTCGGTTGAAACTAGCAGATCTAAGGAGTGGTCACTCAGAAGTTGAAGGATCTGAAACATCTCGTGTGCTGAATCCGAAGCATACCGACGATCCCCTAGGTAGAGCTTCGGCGGTAGGCCATTGCAATAGTGTATCCATATCGTCCGGTCAGAGGAGGAGCGATGGAGTGTGGTTGATGGGTGCTCCAGTGGGAAAAAGTGAAGAGAACGATGTTCGTTCGTCGTCTACGAACATTCGCCTGGATGACGATGCGGCGGCCGATCCAAACTGTGCGGACAATGCTGATAACAACAAACCTGGGCGGATAGTGTCACATATGCGCTCGGCACAAACGATGCTCTCTCACTTCAAGGACTATGTTACTTCCAAGCTTGAGGCGTATAGACACGATCGAGACAGATCAGAAGCCGAAGCCAGCAATGCCGCAGACGCGAGAGATACTCCACACAGGGTATTATCTGTCTCACACAGTGCCCTTTACGAGGATCCGGAGCGCCTGAATATTGATACGCTACGTGCTAACGATGTCCGAGCATCTTTTGAACAACGAAATTCGGAGCTTGAAGCCCGTATATGGGGATCCAAAGCCAATCATGCCATTGGCTCTCAATCTCTTGATGCACTGGAAACCCTTGGAATACCAAGTGAGACAGCCGGTGGCTCCGGCGCTCCAGCCGATGTCGGTAGTGAGAAGAAGATCGGCGAACATCTTGGGAAGCTTGCTGGTGAAATTCAAACTATCTACGAAAGTGCGTATGGTGAGATCACTCCTACGCATAGACAAGCCCAGGCGCCCCATGAAGTAGACGGCCCTGCTTTGACCAGCGGTACTTACTCCACAACGGGTCCGACAGGAGGTACGAAGGCTTTAGCAGATCTTTCAGCGTTGCTGTCAAGAGCTGGGAATGCTTTGAGTGAGGTTGAAAGTACGAATGAGGCCATTCGGGCTTCACTGTATGACATGCTGAGAGATGATATTGGCGTCACGGAGGAATACAAGGTACTTGCATATGACCCATCGACCATGCTGGTCCGAGACACTGGTATTAAATCGGCTTACTATCCCTATTATAAGCCCATGCATCCTGTCGACGCCATAGCCCGGTTAAGCAACCCTTCCAAATTCCTTGAATTCTTCCCATCGTTGTCAGCACAAGGCTACGAGATTTTCTCGGCGAGTGGTGACGTACTAGTTTTTAAGAAGACGCGAGGAGGCGGTTTTGAGACAAACGGGGATGACGCTGCCACATCCGCCTCTTCTGCAAACGGGTCTGTACATTCCCCGAAACAAGCTGCGGAGCTTGAAGGAGAGTCTATTGAGGAATTCGAAAACAACAAGCCAGCCCCTGCTTCGCACTCAAAGCGCGTCCCTCATCAAGAGGAGAGCTCCACGGCTCCAGGAACAGAGTCTGTGCACTCACCCAAAGGAGCTGCACAGCTTGAGGAAGAATCCATCGAGGAGTTTGAAGCCAAGAAAGCTGGTTCATCAGAGCTGAAACCCTCTCCTCCCCAGCCTAACCGCGCCGCCGATACTGACAAACAATCCGTGCATTCCCCCAGTCAAGCCGCCCAAAGAGAGAAAGAAGCCATCGACGAGGTTGAAACTGGCACGCTCAAGTCAGCAAGCGTGCATCCAGAATCAAGCCCGGTCATGGTTCGGCGGCAAGAGACTCATTTCACAGGCGGACCGCCGAATTGGTCCCCATATGACCCAGATGCGAAGTTGCGTCGTCCGTCATCTCAGGATGCTAGCAGAGCGGAAAAGAAACGGGGTAGTTTGCTATTGTCTCTTCGAAGAGCGTTTCGTCGGGCTTTGCTAGCTGGAGTTGCGACTGGGGGCACTTTTTATGCCATTGGTGTTGTTGCAGAATATTTCCGGACTGGAGGCCAGGATGGGTTGGGGCCTAGAGGATTTACAGGCCTCGAAGGTAGGTAGGTAAGACAGGGCTTTTGATGATCTAAGGTGCATCCCAATAGGTGGAAGTTTGTATTGAATGTAAACCATCTTTGACTAAATTGGTATACACGCGAATCTACTGTTTGATCTAGCATCATATTGGATGAACCACCTTTCTTCCTTTTGTCATGCCGGGGCAAATGCCTCTTTGCATCCGATGTGTTTCCGAACATTTTGAATGGAGCGCCGGTTCCGAAATCGGTCTTGCTCTCATGGAATATTCTCCACATGTGGAGGCAACGTCTAGGATGAGACATTCAATTGCTATCAAGAGACGACGAACTGGATGCAGAGTCGTGTCACTGGAGTGAAAGAGTGACTGCCATCCAACTCTTACTTGATTTGGTATGTGGTTATATGGGTGTGGAGAAGGTTTCTGGGGCGGCCCTAAGCTTGGATGGTCAGCCTGCCAAGGGGGCATGTTTGGCAGCAACGCCATGTGGCCTCGCACCGTCTTCGAAATGGGACGGTGCTAGGCTGGAATTGGGGCCGGAATGCAGCTAAAGAGAAACAGCTGCAAGTGAGGGAACAGCCACTTGTCCCAAGAGTGCTTGATACAGCTAAGAAAAGACGCGGACGAACGAGTACAGCGACAGTACTTTGTAGTTAGGGGCACTTTCTGGCAATTCGGCACGCTAGTTACGCACGTTGTCCGGAGAAGAACTTGTGCTTGACGGGTTGTTTCATCGTGGGTTCCAGAACTCGCCATGACTCCGTTTAGGCGCAGGAGCGTGAGGTGGATGTACATAGCTCCTGTCGCTAAAGGGGAGATCTGAATCAGGTGAACCACTCCTTTTTTTCTTTCGGTGGTTTCTGGAGAGAGAGGAAGAGGCTTTTGACGATGGCTTCGAAATGTCTCTCTCTGTGTCTCTCCTGCGAACCCATGTGATTGTGATAGAGGCTGGCTCTCTCGCTTGGGAGGAGGAGGCAGCTAGCAAGCGAGAAGCAGCATGCGAGTTAGGATGATATCGGAATGCAAAGCAGGCTGTAGACCGATGCACGGCCAGTTGGTTAGTTAGTGCGTACTCGAACAGTCCGGGAGGCAGAGAGAACGTCGACTGCCGAAGATCCAACCGAGGAGGAGAGTCATCTGGCTTAACGCTTCAGACATAGAGTGTAGGAAGATCCGTTCTTCCCCGGATTCCTCAAGATGTTCAGCTCCTTGATCGACGGCCTTGGATGTATTTCGTGCAGGAGATGCAGCCTTGCCGTCTCACACACGCGGTTTGACAGCAAACCCCATCGTCTCCATCGCCCGTCTCCCATCAACCAGGCGATACTTCAGCCCAGCACGCCGTCAGTGATTGTTGCTTGCCCTTTCCGGGAAGAACAGAACGTGGTGGCGCAGCACCGCTGCTTCTAGCCCCCAGAACCCTGGCAGACAGCACCCAAACAAGGCAAGTGTCGACGTCGATCGCAATTCGCTTGCCCAAGAAAGGGATAGTCCGAACCTTATTTCCCGTTAGGGCGACCACTCGTTGCTTATCTAAGAATACCTTTGTACCGTCACACCGTGTGGAGCAGCGTACCAAGCCTGTAAGGGTGGTACTGGTGTGTATTTTTAGCCGTGAGGGTCCTTTCCACACTAAAATAACCACCAGCTGAGGATCTCGCCAGGAGATCGCTGTCATGGTTGCACTGGCACACTCCATCCTGACAAAGCCTGCTGCTGCTTGTGGGTGTGAGCGAGGAAGGGGAAAAAGCAACCAGCATGGCTACGCTGCTCTACTTGGCAAACGCCTGCACACCGAATGGTATGGGTGCATTCTTGGTTACCCTGCCGGCTATTGCTTGCTTTGCATATGTGCTTGCGTATCCTATCCTCCATCTTCTCTTTTCTTCATTGCTCAAAAGAAATTTGGGGATTGGCGTTGTAAATGGCGCGATTTTGCCCAAAATACCTTTGGCAGTTCGTGTCGTAATTGGCCGTTCCGCCGATTGTTTTGCCGGTGTTCAGCAAGGAAATTGGGGGTTTGGGCAGCAAAGCACAGACAGACGGACAAAGGCCACTGGCCTTTTTTTGCTCTCAGGGAGGGCTAAACTTTTTGTGTACCCGTGTACGGTTTACGGGAGTACAAAAGTACAGCAACGCAATACGGGCCCTGTTTTACGGGAGCACAACAGGGCAATGGTGAAGTTTCCCCCCTGAAAAATAGTCTCAAGGACACTTGGAAATACGATAGCCTGGCAGGCAAGTATCGGGAGATGGAAGGGAGCTAGCAAAGCCAAGACGTCTCTCCTCTCCTCATGGCTCTTGACGTCGTCATCGTCTTGGAACCGAGCTCGAGTCATGCTTGATTTCTCAAAATTCTAGATAACAGGTCATGTGCGAGTAGCAGGGCTCCAGTTGCTACGGAGTACAGGGAGAATGTTATGTTGGTCGAGGACTCGAGGGTCAAATGCCTCCAAGATCCACCACGACTCACGACATGATGGTAATCCCATCTTGATGGCTCACTTCGGTGAGTGCTGTACAAACCCCTTACTGGTGGCTGAAGCCCTCTTGCACGCTGATGTCTTTGTGAAAAGCCACCTACTCTTTTTGGGGTCTGTTTCTTTGGTCGCCGTTTGCTTGCGGTTTCCTGTCAAGAGCGACCAACGATCCTCGCATGCAGATTGACGATGAAAGAGAGAAAGAAAGCAGCAAAAACCATTTCTAGAGGGCCCATCGTTCTTTTGATCTGGCCTGTGTACCTACCTTTGCAGTGCTCTGTGTGGAACACAGAGAGGACCTGCAGAGTTGTTCGAGGCACAGAGTAGGAAAACAAATAATCTACCCTTTTCTTCGCACCCAGGCTTGTACTAAATATGTATGCACGGCTTGAATATTTTGTTGATCGGACACGGTGATCTTAACATTTATCTTCACAACAGAGTCACACGAACTTCAGTGGTACAGCATATCAGACATTTCTGAGAGCAAAACAGCGCGATGTGCGCAAGATATCAACACCAGACCATCAAAGACAAGCGCAGATGCTTAGAGATTAGCAACATGTGGGTCGCGGTGAGGTTCGTCTGCGCCAAGCTGCTCGAAGAAAACGCTCACGCCAGGGAGAGGAAAGAGAGGGAAGCCAGAGAACGGCGACTTTTTTTCTTTTCGCTCTCTTCTTTACCCCTGGAACGCCCATCCAGTGTTCTGAAAACAGACCTGGGGGAGTGGCTTTAACCGTCGTCTCACTATTGGCTCTGCGCTCCACACTAAGCCTCTTTCAAGTTTAACTCCGTTCCTGGCGGCTCGTCAAAATGCAACCAATGGATCGCGGGTGGGGCCCCCCGTCTTGCCAAAGTTACCATTGAATCCCTGCTCCGTTTAATTTCGCTGTAATTCTCCCGCACTTGGCCTGTTATCCTCGCGTTCCAGCCGTATCATCTGCGGTATTTACCGCTGCATTACCGGTGAGTTGGCTCGATGTCGAATTGTCAGACCAATGGAGGCGGCGGCTCGTCTGATTTTGAAACCCCCCAGCGACGCTATTGGACAGGATGGTAACGCCGCCCAAGCCGTAATACGCAGACCCGGGAGCACAACCTCTCGATTCTTTATGAACCAAATGGGGTTGTGCATGTGTTTATTACAGCACTGACCGTTGGTTTCGTGCGTGTAATTGTTCCCCCCGGGCGATGGTTACTTACGCGCTCGTATGTATGGATGGACGGGCAGGACAGCAAAGACCTGACAGGGAAGACCGTCTTTGAGGCTTCGCCGTCTCATTATTACCGCCCGTCACCTCACAAACCCTCTTCTTCCCTCCCACCACCACCACCACCTCCTTCACTCTTCCTCCTCGCTCTCCCTCTCTTCTCTCTCTCTCCCTCTCACGAACAGGACCACGCAGCTCTCACACCCTATGCGTCGTCGTCGACGCTGTTGTCGGTGTCCTCCTCTCTCTGGTCCGCTTACCATCCTCGACATCTGAACACGACGGCCGTAAGTTAAAGATGGAAAACCCACCCCGAACGCCCCATTGGCGCAAGCCATTAATGACTAAAATGTACGACTAACCCGTTGGCTTTTGGTTATTTACATGCAGACAACTCCGGTCGATTTCCACTCTCTTCATCTCCCAACCCTCCTCCATCTCCCTTCCCTCTCTCTCTCCCCTTCTCCCTCGCGATCGCATCCATCGACCAACCCCCATCTTTTCTCCCGGCTTCTTTTTGAGCCTTCCTTTCCTTTTCACTCTCTCGGTCTCTCCCTTTCACTCGTTTCTGTATTTAATTATTTATTTTTCCTGCCTGCAACATTCCGCTCCCTGCGACTCGACGCTCTCCCTCCCTTTAACTACCAGGTTACCCCCAGCCAAGGCCGACCGTGCTTCGCTACGATAGAACAGAAGAGTGGTCAAGGCAGACAACTTTGGGGCGACGGGACCAACAGGACAAAAGAAAACACACGGGTGGACTGCGAAAGTCTATTTGAGGGTTTGCATTTTCCTTTGATCGCTGCGTTTTGGTGGGAAATCTATACATAGATTTGTGAGGAAGCAAACCACACTGAAAACGGTCGCCACAGTCACTGACTGGGAAAACAATATACTAGGACTCCACGGTTTCTTTTCGACGATAATTTGGGCTTTGATTTTGGTCGGAAAGATTCGTTCTGGGTTTCATTGCTGGAAGATACGCCTGATGAGACAAATGAACCTTACGCGTGTCTAATGGGACGAATCGAATCAGACTGAAAATCAGTACGTTGGGCGTGTGCCTCTCAGTCCAAACATATTGGAGGATTAGGGCGCCTGACAACAGTTATTGGATTGATAGTCGAAAGGCCGCTCGCCCTCAAAGCCGCAAACTACTGGCAGCTGAAGATTGTTGCCTCTAGACCCGTCGCTCTTTATCTTCTGGAACATTTGTTCCGTTACACTCTTTTGAAAGAAAAAAAAGGTAAGGCGGCCCGCCAGATTGCTGCGTTGAGTCATTGTACAATCGATTGGGAGGCACTATGGGTACCCGGTGATCATATAGATATCCGGCTACCCGCCCAGATTTAACTTGAATACCTCAAGTTACCACATTTGGCTAACGGGAAAGATGTAGATAATATCGCTCTGCGACTTCACATTGTCGCTTCCACTCGCTTAATACACTGAACATACAGAGAACGCGACGCGTCCGGGACTTGTTATCTTTGTCTATATCACGGCGCGAATTATTCCCCCTTGTTCCGCAATCAGATAATCATGCGCGCCATCCTCTCCACATTTCTTGTCGGTCTAGTGTCGCTCGCGAGCCTGGAGCCATGCCAGGCGTTGGATGCTCCTCAGGGCCTTCAAAGACCCCAGTACTATTTCCCTCGACGGATCAAACGGGAAGTACACAGGGACACACCGGTCTATGTCAAACGCGAGGTTGTCGTGGTGCCTGTGACTGTCCTGCTAGGATCCGATGGTAAACCGACGACGCTGGGTACAAACAATAAGCTTGCGGGAACCCAACCCGGTGCGTCCGAGACAATCGAACCAACTCCCACCACGACCCCGACCAAAGCTGTGACTACCCAATCCCAGGACCGGAACACCCCGTTGGAGCCAACTTCTTCAACTCCGTCCAAGGCACCTGCTGAAACGAAACCTACCACTGTTCCGGGCACGTCTCCAACCACTGCGCCCGGAGCCCCTGCAAGCACTGCCCCAGGAACCACAGTGAAGCCATCAGGTTCATTCGATGCATCTGTTCCGCCAACATCGGTCACTGCTTCGGTGTCGAGCTTACCTGACACTGGAATCAGTATTGATCTCTCTGATATTTTGTCTGGCCCGTCAGATGAGCCAACAGCCGTCCTCCCTCTCCCGACATCGGATTCTACTACCCTCACCATGCCGGCATCGAACAGCGGCCCTGCTAAGAACCCAACCCAGCCCGTCTCTCGGACGACTACCCCAAATGAGTCCATGACTCAATCGGTTTCGGAGACTGCAACCATTTCGGCTCCTACAACAACGAGTACGAAAGGGGGCATGTTGCCTCCCCTTCCTCTTCCTCCTGTTGTGACCCTATCAAAGGATACAACTTCCAGTTTTGTACCGACTGGGACCTCTAAACCGACTGGGACTGTTGGGCCAACGGGCATTTCCACAACACCTTCCAGCACTGAGACTGTTAAGATGTCCGACAAACCTAGCATTTCTCTTCCGCCGGTGCGCTCTGGGGATACATCAACCGACGCTTCTTCAGTTACGCCCACTGGTTCCCCTTCAGAAACTCCTGGAATTTCTTTAACTCTGTCCGATCCAGTGACCTTCCCAACCCTTTCTCCGCCACCCGTGACTGAGAATCCAATGGGCACCGGCACCGGTTCATCAAAGTCCGGCACTCAACCCCCCAATACTCAAACCAATGATCAACAATCTGCGTCTACCGAAAGCCCGAGTTCAGTGACTGCAACTGAGACTCAAACCGGGTCCCAGCCAACGGCGACAATCTCAGCGACAGGAACATCTAGTATTCCATCTGGTGTTTTCCCACCTAGCGGCTCCGCAGGGACCGGAAGTCGATCTCCAACCGGAACTGGAACTGGAAGTGCAACTGCAACTGCAACTGCAACACCAACTGGCACTGGAATCGTGATACCATCTACTACGTCTTCCTCGGCTACAGAGTCAAACTCTGCAATTGAGTCTGGTTCGCAAACGGCAACTCCCGTGACAACTTTGACCACTTCAGGCCCCAATACAACCGCTGTCACCCCTCAGCCTACGCCCACCGACACTGCGTCCTTCGCCACGTTGTCAACGAACTCCGAGACTCAAATGTCCATTCCTACAAGCATCGTCGTCCGACCAACCACGACAGAAACGGAGACCTCAACTGGCTCTTCAAGACCAACTTCTCGACCAAAGATCATTTCACCCCCAACGGACGATACTAAAACGCCACCAAATTCTGTTCTCGTCCAGCTTGGATTTAATGGATCTCTAAGCTATGATTTCGTTGTCCAAAATTCCGGCGCAACCACGCAGATTTTCCATTATTTGCCCATGGGTGTTGCATACGCTCTCAATATTCCAAATGACAAAGTTAAGGTGCTACGTCTCATCCCATACGATACTGTTGCTACGACCGGATACACTACGACAATTGCCATTGTCACAATACCGTCGGATCTCGTTCAGTCCCTCGCTCTTCAACTACGGACCCCCACATCGCGTCTCTACAACAACCCAGATGGGTCGGTTCGGACTATTGTATCTATGCTTGACCCCACCATCCCGCTCACTGGCACTCTTCCCGGTACCGCCAATCCGCCAAGCTCTCCAGGACAAAGCAATCCCGGTCAGCCAGGGGAGGGTGGTAAGGGTACGGATCAAGACCCGGGCCCTGGCCCAGGAGGCTCTGGCGGCAATTACAACGTTCGCGCAACATCTGTAGGAATTGGTTTGGGTGTCGTCGGTGGTGCGTCGCTCTATGGTGCGGCCATGTTCTTTGTTGCCCGTCGCTACAGAAGAAGACGCCGATTGAATCATGAGGAGAGCTTGTTGGGGGCCGGCCTGATTGGGCAAGGTGCACGAGAAGGCGAGCCGTTCATGAGTGGTGCTCGCAGCGATGGTTACGGAAGCTCCCAGCGCAACAGTGGTGGTGGAACTAGTGCTCGAACCCAAACGATTAGCCCGCCCATGATGGCCGAAAACTCCCTTGGTTGGAACTGAGCGCTCTTCCACTCCATCAAAATTGAAACCAAAGCGGCCGGTTTGGTCAGGACTCACGCGGGTCTTCAAGCATGCTAGCTGCGCACTGAAGGCGGTGAGCTCTACCGCATTGGGTGCGACAAGTATAATGGCATGTTCGTGGGGCCTCTCATCTCTGTACCACTCGTCACAGAGGTGGCTATCGTGTCCTGAGCAACTAAGGAAGATTTTGAACTCGAATCGTTTTTGGATTTTCTGTGCGCTAGCCCATCTTGAATCTTTTCTTTGCTCTTACACAACTTTCTAGCGAGGTCCGATTCTGTCTGATACTATTACCGGACTGCCCCCATTGTACTATTCTCTTCACTGCCCGGCAGTGACAGCCACACACTATGTTTCCCTTTCCTTTGTCGTGTCTGGATTATACCTCCCGTGTCTAAGCTGTTATTTAAAAGAGGGAATGTTTTGTTTTAACATGCGAGAAAAGAGGGGCTTCGGATTTTTCTTTTTTGGTCTTGCCTCAGTGGACAGAGCTCACTTATAACCTTTAATCGATCACTACTTGAACAAAAAGAATCCTAGTCTGGAGATTTCTTCCTCTCGTGTGCCGAGATGTCATTCTCTACAGCGGTTCATTCGGCGCCTCCCTCCGCCCCACATGTGCGAAGCGGGAGGTCGAAGGAGTAGGTCCTTTTGGTTTATCTTCAATGATAGGCGCAAATCTACATTCAGAATATGAAGAAAGGCGGGAGATATGGTGACTCAACACCTGTCGGGTTTGTTTTTTCTCGATTCAATTCTACTTTCTACCTTTTTGGAGGATCTACAACCCCCGCTCCCCTTTGTTCTCTTTGGAGAAAAGCAAAGAAAACGTTGTTATCGCACATGTATCTAATACCCCTGATGGGGCCCAGATAAGGGTCCAGCTGGTCTTTTCTCATTCTTCATGTCCTACCACGGGGAATGAGTACCCGGCCCATCTTACAAGAGGAGTGAGCGAAAGAGGACGGGGAGAGGAGGTTTTCGACCTCAGGTGATAAGTGGCCCTTTTTGCCTTCTACTATACAATATTTATTTATTTTCTTTATTACTTATATACTTCTTTTAATAGAAAAGGCTACCCTCTCCAGGTATGATTCCAATGTGCAAAGTTGCCACTTCTTAGGCCGCGGATCCCTGTTCGAGATGGTGACATGGATTAGGGATCGTGGAGGCAAATGACTTCTGGTCGAGCTGACGCTGCGTGCTCTGTGCGTATTTGGACTCTTTTCTGGGGCAGATTTGCGAGATTTGTATGTTATCATTGTATGTATGTGACTGCACAGGTAGTCTGTTGGATGTGCAGCCATGGCTTCTTTTCTCGTAAGTCTATGCGCCTGTTTGTGATTGCTACCAAGCGTTTTTGTATCCAGCCCCCCCAACCCCCCGCCGCCTCTGGACCCAAGATGCCAAATGCCGGGTCGAGACTGACTGCGGGGCTGGAAAGTCACCATGCATCATGCGGCAGCTACATAAAACTGCTATTCGTGGTGTTGTGGTCCATTCTGGTCCTCCGAGGAGTTCGGCGCTGATGGCGCAATGACTGGTTATGGTCTCTTGTGGATAACTCTTGTGAAATATATGTATGGAGTGCACTGGATCGGATAATAGATGATGGTCGAGGTAGGTAGCTCTGCTGCTACTACTGTACTGCGACTGTTTTATTGTTTTTTTCACCCTCAAGGTCATGTACATCCTCGTGTCGAGGCGGGTCTCGCTTCTTTGCTGATTGATGCGGGGGAGAAGGGTTTGGTGCATGGGGCATCCATGCATGCTTCTTTCGTATGTACTACTGTACAGCACAATCTAACAAGCTTTTGATGATGCTGGAAGTTGATCGGGGCAGTCTTTGGGACAAGTTGGATAGTCTAGTGGGCCTGGAAGAAAGAGAAGATAAGGAAAAAAGGGAGCTAGGACAAGATGCGATAGTAATACCATTAGAATTAACCTTCTTTTTATGCTAGGGATGGAATGCTGTCATGTGCGCGTGCTGTCGACCAAGGAGACAAAGAACGTAGACCGAGTATTAGAATGGACAAGAAGCAAAGAGGGAAAAAGGAATTAAAACACTGCCCACCAAGAGTAGTTAAAGAGACAATTAAAGAACAACAGCAGGGAAGATTCAACCGTTGCAGAAGAGGGTGGGTGGGAAAACGCCGGTCCCAAAAGAAAAGAGGAGATCTTGAGCTTTGAAAAGAGCAACAAATCAAAGTAAGACGACCCGGAAGTAACTAAAAAGACGGCGTCTTCTCTGGGAGGCCGAAGATGCGATCTACAAGCAGCCGCCGAGGAAGAAGGGAAAAAGAAGTATCAAAGTTTCTATGCCCGTTTACCGTTGATACCTCTGAGTTCGACTTCGCTGTATGGTTTGAGAGCGTGGTTAGCTCATGAGGCGACGACAGGAGGACGGGGACCATGACTTACAAGACGAGAGTTGAATGTGGCGGGATTAGGTTTGGAAAGCCTCTGGATTTTTTGGGAAATCTGAAGTTAGTGATCTTGAGCTGCTGACAGGGAAGACAAGAGAGAAAGAGACGAGGCAAAGGGCTGCGGTTGTGGGATTGGGCTTGAGGGGGTGGCCGTTTGTGCGACCGTTGGGACCCAGATGACGCTCGGGGGTTGTGTTGTGTCACCAGCATGCTGTACCGGGTTTCTAGAGGGGGTTGTTTGCAGGGATTAAGAATGGGCGTGTAGCTCTGATTGAACGTACCGTGAACCATATGCATAATCACTATTCAATCAGCAGTTAGCTTGTGGGAAGGAAAAAGAAAGGACGGCCCGTTTTACGTACTCGGTGATGGTTAGTATGCTCTTCTCTCCGAGAGTCATCTGGAGGACAGCCTCGTCCCAGCCTAGAAAGCGAACAGCAAAACAGCAGTTAATTGCAACTCTTTGCTCTTCTTTTTTGTTCTTTTCTTTTTTCCTTGTTTGCAGGGTTGTGGGGGGTGGAAACAAACCGCGGATGACTGCGCCAACGCCGATTTTTGTCTTGAATTCGCCACGATCTTCGGTCGAATCGAATCTAGAGTTCGGGAGCAAGACGGGTTAGTCGAGCGGAGGCAAAGAAGAGGTGTACGCATGATCGCTCCGTGTGACGGTAGCAGATATGAGTAGGAGAAAGGACGGGAAAAGGAGGAAGCGTACTTTTTGCCCATGAAGTGCTCAGAGGGTTTGCTGGAGTCGTAGAGGCAGCCGCGGTAGTGCATGAAGATGTCGTCGCCCTTGGCTGGCTTGTCGACGCCATTGCCCTCGCGGAGGATCTTCTTGGTGACGCCCATGGCTGCGCGGGGTAGGTTGAATCAGACTGAGAATTGGTTTGCGTGTAAAGCAGCGAAGCAAGCAAGCAAACGACGGGCCTGGAAGAGGAGGATCTCCGAAGCGATTGTTGTCCCGAGAGAAGGGGATGAACGAAGGACAGAGAAAAGCAGAGAAAAGGAATCAGAGAAGAAGAAGAAGGAGAATGAGAAGAAGAACGTGGTCTGGAGGAGGCGAAGAGAGAGAGAGAGAGAGAGAGACGAGAGGTGGTTCAAAGGGGGAGGATTGTGTTTTTTATAAGCTCGAGCTGCGATGATGTCGTTCCTTTCTTTTCCGAGGTGGGGCAGAAGTGGATGAGAGCAAGAAGATGGAGATGAAGACGGAGATGGAGCAGCAGCTGTGGAATTGGCGATTTGACTAGTTAGTATTACTGCTTGACGGGCTGCAGGTTTGCGATCGGAGCGCGGATGCAGCCACCGGGGGGTTTGAGCTGTTAGAGGAGTTGGGTTTTCTTTTCCCTTGCTTTCGAGATTCGGTCGAGAGACGGACGGAGAGAGTGAGAGAGAGAGAGGGATCAGAGGAAGAGAGGTTGCGAAATAAGTTGATCTCACAGGCTGGATTCAAGACGCCGAAGCAGCGCGATGAGGTGGAAGAGCGTGTGTGGATGGATTGGACTTGTCTATCACTCAGCGTGCTGTGGAGGCCATGCCACATCAACCATGCATGCACAGAGCACAAAATGCTATTATTTTCTTTTTTCTTTTTCTCTGCTTCTCTTGTTTTATTCTCAGCCGGGGTTGCGTTTGCGGGTTTGGCGGTTGGTGGCAGACGCGAGGATGAAGAAGAAGGGAGACGGAAAAAAAGAAGAAGAAGAAGAACAGCGTTCAACGTAGCGGCCTGTCAGAGGACCGGATCACTTTTTCCTTTTATCTTTTCTCTTTCTTCCCGATCCAGCGTCGAAGAGGCGTGAAGCCCGTGGGTGGGTGACCTCCCCTCTCTCTCTCCCACCCCGGTCCCAAGGATGAACTAGTGCTTGTCACATAAACCCTTGACGGTGGAGAGGATGAGGGGAGGGGGGTTCCCTGGCCGGGTCTACGAACTACGACTATTGATTGATTCTAGCAGAGACGTGGAAGTGTGTCTGCGTGATGGTTGACGGGTGAGTCTATACAATCGAGCCGTGGGACTGGATTGACTCCATGATCAGGACAGTGAAAGACACAGAGAGAGTTGAGAGAGACTGTGTCTGCTGTCTGTGTCTACGTCTCTGGCTTCACGATGACAGTCCGCACCCGAGGCACTGTTGGAAAAAGAAAAAGAAAACGCGCCAGTGGAATTGCAGAGCAAGCCGCGCAGTCTCAGCGTTTCCCAGTGAAGCGGCATCTGGGTGCGAGACGTGCAGTAGATCGAGTGGCCGCCCACCCTCATTCACCCCCATGGCCCTGCTGCACCCTTTCCATCCATCCATCCACATCGACATCCACATCGACATCCACAGCCAGAGGAGACAGACGGACAGAGAGAGACAGAGAGAGAGAGTGTGTGTGTGTGGAGAATCTCCCCGTCGCGCAATCTAGAACGGCTTGGCTGGCTGCTCGCCTCGATATTCTAGACTTTGGCTGCTTCGTTTCTCGTCCTCGGCGACAATCCTGGACTCCCGCGTCCCACGGATCGACTTGGGCTTGTTCTCCTCTTTTTTATTTTTCCTGCCTTTTTGTCTCTCTTTCCTTTGGAAATCATCGGCAGATCGATTCTGTGGGAACAGTCTAGTAGTTAGTTACTAGTTAGTTACAGTTGAATCAATTCGACACTTTCACGCTCATGCAGAGGACAGATCGGACTTGCATGCATTTACGATCTCTGACCCCTACAGACACACACAAACTGCTGGACTGCCCTTCATCCCCGTCGTTGCATTGCCGTGTCTGAGACATCTGTTGGGATACCAGAATCCATCTCCGAGTTCAACGACAGCCCGTCGCCCACCGGAAACCTGCGGCAGTCCCCGAGGCACAGATCTCGTCCTCCTCTTTCGCTGGTGTCGCTGCCGTGTTGTTCTGCTTCTGGCGCGGCGGTGCCTTGCATGGCCCATTCCCCCCCTCCAACTCACCCGCCAGCATGCAAGGGTAGTAGTAGTGACTCCAAAGCCCAACAGCAGCTCCCTTGCCTCTCCCAGTCCCCGTCTCTCTCATCCATAGTTAGCCTGGCTGAACTCCAGCAGTTGCCCTTTCTAGCTATCCATTCCCTCTCTATCATCACCATTCACTTCTCCCATTCACTCACTGCCATCGACTCCCTGCCAACCCCGCTGTTGCTGAGCTAAGCAGTCTAGGCCCCTCCACCCCAAGCCCTAAACCCTAGTTAGCCCAATCCGGGGCCTGGAACCTCCCTCCATCCCCCCACCACCACCATCACCATCACCACCACCGCTTTCTTCTGCTTCATCTCTCCTCCACTCACTCACACTCTCGCACTCTCACCAAGCTACCATGCTGCTCCTCGTCCTCTTCCTCATTCTCAAATCTTGTCTCTCCACTCCCGCTGCCTGGTGGTCTGCCCCGCTGTCCGAGCACCGCTGGCCCGTGCTGCAAGGGTGTGTGTTGCGTGTTCAGCTCCTCCTCCTCCAGCCGTAACTAGCTGGCGACTCACCATCATGCCGCGGTAGCCGCTGGAGAAATAAACAAGACCGAAGAACAGATGATGTTCTTCTTATTATCAAAAAGACCAAAAGCAAAAGGAAAAAGAAAAGGAAACAAGCTCTGCATGGCCTGGGATCTTTGTTTTTTTTCCTTTTTCCTTCTCTTTCGTAACAGCCGCGCTGGTCGCTCGTATCGCGGATTCTGAATCCATGGTTTTGCAGCTCTTTGCTTCTCTCCTGCCCCTTGCCCAATGCTCATGCATACTCGTCGTTACACGTCTGCACAACGGCTGAGCTTGCACGATCCCTGCTGCTGCTGCTTCTTCATCTTGACTGGCCCGGGCCCCCGTTGGCGACTATCACCACAAATCAGCAGCAGGCACAACCACCTCCAACAACTCATCCCCCTCTCATGCACCTCGATATCCAATACTTGGCTTGCAGCCCGTCCTTCTCTTTTTTTTTTTTTTCCTTGTCTTTTTTTCGCTTCGTGACTGGCTTGCTCAAATGAGATCCATCAATTCTCTCTTTCACACTCTTCCATCGGGCCCTTCCGCTTTACGCGCGATGGGGGAAAATATGGGCTGGGAAACAACTCAATTCAATTGAAACACGTACTTGCCTACATACCCATCCTGCACTACCCGCCGTATAGCAAACGGTCGTGGTTTGGGAACACAAAATCTATTAACAACGCATCATTAGAAGCTGCTTCAGAGCTTGGACTTTTTGTTGATACCATTGTCGGGTGCACAAAGCTTAGTTAGCCTCCCCCTGCCAGTCAACCTCCAAATCTATCAATCGTTTTCGAGCCATCTAGACGCCAGCCTAGCTCGCCCGTTCGCATCGAGCCTACCCTTTCTCTCTGCCATCTCAACTCACACCCACTCAATGCAAGCGCAAATGTTTGCTAGATCGGAAACAAGACAAAAAAAGGGAAAAGAAAGCAACCAGGCGACGCCACGCCCGATGGCCCGTGTGCATGATAACTATTGCAAATAGTTCCTCACCCGGTCGATTAGCATCAGATCTGTCTTACGTATGCACCCATGCACCCATCTCTTCTTATATTCTCCATGTTGCATATACGAAACACCCCTCCCCGGTGCCCTACATGGAGCAAGGTCCAGGAGCGCCAACATGCTTTTGTTCTCCTTTCACCATTTAACTACATACAAAGCAACGCTTGGTCCTCGTTGTCTCCAGTGTTTGCATCTTTCTTGAAAGTCACTCTCGGCTTCCCATATCTCCCGTCACCGATCCATTCCCTTACTATTCTCTTCTTTTGCTTTTCCCCCTCCCTGGACCCTTTGTTGTGCGATGCTCACCGGAACACGGGACCGGTCAAAATCATCTTGCTTCAGAGCCCGCTCACCCATTCTCGGCTGGTCTCGATTTTTCCCAATGTAGCGAGCATTGGATTGGTGACCTCATTGGAAGCACCATATTTGCCACTCTCGTTATATCACTTCCTAGAGCAGGTCTGAAGATTTTTATCTACCTTTCCTGGATTCGCTCACCGCTTTCATGCAGACGTAGTTGTGAGCATGCCCAATTTTTCTCGGCCGGCGTCAGGGTTCGCAGCCAGCTTGTGCACATTAGCCGCGCGGAACCTGCGACAGTGGGGACTCCAACCTCTGCTCTACAGAGATGGCCCCCTCGAGCAAATTATAGTAGATAATATTCTACTATGGAAGGTTTATCTCGTCTTCTACGATAGCTTGATCGCCTCACTTGCGAGGTTTTGTGCTATTGAACATAGCATCTTTTCACGAATAAAAAAGGAGTCTTCAATTTTCCTGCCCTACACCGACAATTTCATCGCTTCCAACTTATCCCTGGCTGCCTGCAGATCAATACTTCCCCGTGCCGAGTACGATGACTTGAGGGGAAAAGAAAAGACTGCCTGATCTAATATCGTACCGGCTATGTCGTGGCCCTTGTCCTTTCCCTTATATGCTTCAACATGAAAAGCACATATCGCTGCAACCATCGGACAATCACATAGTCTCCTCGACTTCTACTCTCCGGCAAATATCAATGTAGGCGTTGGGATTATTACCTTGTTTGGATCGCTGCATCTTCTCACGACTCGTCGGATTGGCCTTTGGCATCCCCCCATCCTCTTTTTCTGGCCCCTCCCTTGGGACCTCGCCTAATATGCCCCTTTCGATACCAATGACCGGAGTCCACGGGCAGCGAGCTGGTTGGATAAAGCAAGCGTGGCATCACTCGCCACCATGTCGCCTTGCCCAACAACAAGCCTCTTGCTGCCTCTAATGCCGCTCGATGCATTCGGCAGCTCGGCTCATTCCCTCCGAAGAATGTGTACGGGCGTTGGCTTGTGGCGTGAGTGAATTAGCGACTCCCGCAGCCTTCTCTGTTTGAGGGAGAGTCATGCGAGTATTAGATGCCTACTCATACTTCTCGTACAACTAGCTCGGGAGTGGTGTCTTTGCTGGCTCAAAGATCAGTATTCGACGGCGTTTTAAGCGAAATATGTCACGAGAGATTGATCGAAACCATCACCACGAGGCAGGTTGTGAAAGCGTGCACGCAACTCATGTACGTACTTCCATCACTGGGATGACCTGGAGGGAAACTCCACATTCAGATACCCAAGTTTCTCTTTGGCAACCTGAGTAGAGCAATCGAGTGCTACTCTTGTGTCGTACATCCTTCGCTTCTCTCTATATCCTTATAAGTAATAGAGAGGAACATAAAATACAGGCCTAGGATTTGGAGCGATTCCGCTCTTGTTCACCTTCTCCCCCGGTTGAAGAACGGGCAAAAGAGTACCGCCAGTGCGTCTTTTTTCATGAACCGTCGAATGCCTTGACGAGTCACACGGGAGAAAGGTCTTTTACTCTACGAAAAAAAAAAAAGAAAAGGAAAAGGAAAAGGAAAAGAGAGATACAAGGGTATGAGGATCTAAAGAGCCCAAGTATTCACATTGAATTTTGATATATACAAAAATATATTCAATTAAAAATCCTTGGGGAGGAAGGATGCTGGTCTTCACTTGCGAAGATGCATTTATCTGTTTGCACGGTACTGGCTCCACATGGAGCGCATGCGGTTGCCCTGGCCACGGGTGAATTCGGTCATGCAGGAGCTATTACGAGTTTTAAGAGTCAGCATAAATTCCTCGCTCGATCTGTCATCCTCTTCTCTTTTGTTTGGGCAAAAGGGCATCGACTTACTCAATGGAGTAATCCATGTAGTTGTGGATGGGGTCAGCGCCGCCACCAGGGCACGAATCACGGCCAACGGGGCAGCCAGAGCTTGGGCTCTGCTGGGCGGGGGTGTCACTGACATAGTCACCTTGGCCATTGCATCCGCCCTGGAAGGTGTGGAGGAGACCTGAAGCGGGAGATTAGTATACAACTTTTGTTTGCATATTCTGAACAAGCTCATGTCTTACCCATCCAGTGGCCAACCTCGTGGGTGGCGGTCTTGCCCAGGTTGTATGGGCCCTTGCTGCCTCCTGGAACGCTGGAGGCGAGGATGGAGCATCCATCACGGATGAAGGTGGTCGAGCCTGGAGAGGCGTTGGTGGGGAAGTAGCAGTACTGCAATTTGAAAAAAGAGAGCGATACCATTAGCCTTTGCTTTCTGCAGGAAAAAACAGACCCCCATGACTGGCGGGATTTGCCGGGATATACGGAGACATATGCATGTACATACCCCCAGAGCGTCACCAAGGTCCTTCAGGAAGTAAACATTAAGAGCGCCGTAGCCTCCCTTGCGAAGAGCGCGCTTCATGGCAATCTCGCTTCTATCGGAAGCCCAGCTGGGGTTGATTGTTCTGGTGGTCTCCTTCAAGTTGAAGTGAACGCCGTGAGGAGCGTAGTCCTCGTTCATGACGCGGATTTGGTCTGCAACCATTTGATCCTTTTGTGGCGGACGTGTGTGTCAGCACAACCCTTCGAGACGGGGCAGGGAAGATTTTTTTTTTTTTTTTTTTCGCCTTACCGTGATATACCCATCGTTTACTGATCTGCTCGCAGCAACGACGTGGAAGTAGGTGTCGACCTCGATGGCAGCTTGCGAGTTGACGAGCTCTCCGCTGGCCTCGAGAGCCGCGATCTGAGAGGTCTTGTGGAGGAAGTCCGGGGATGGCACGGAGCCGCAAGTTCGGCCTCTTCCCGTGTTGGGATGAGCGGCGGCAAGGGAGCCAAAGGCAAGAGCCAAGACAGATGCAGAGACACGCATGGTGGAAAAAGGAGGACCTTGAGGTTTAGAGGGAGAAGAAGCAAGAACGGAAGGCTACTGGATCTCAGGACTGGGACGAAACGGACAGCTCAGGGTCCTTGACGACGACAAAGCCCCCGTTTATATACATTGCACCCCCATCTGGCCGTGCTCTCGGCGATTGGAATGAACGGTTTCGACCGGACTAACGCCATCCGCGGTAATGACGGTCCTTTCGGCGAGCCATGTTCGATACTATGCATCGAGATTGCAATCTGAGCCCTGACCACGCGCGGGCATTTTTCCTTTTTGCTTCCTTCCCATTTCTTTTCCACCCCTCCCCTCCCTCGCAGTGTAACATCGGGGTGTTCCTGGGAGAAAACGACGGGCTCGCCCAATGGGGAGGAGATTCGAGAAGGTCTTGCCAGGGGGGAAAAAAAACAAGAACCCCATCGTGACGCCCGCGTTTGGACGCAAGAGTTAATTAACAGCATGAAGAACCGAGTTTTGGGTTTCCCTCGTTGAGAGGGTTACCCCGGGAAATCCCAGCCGGGTCTGAAGCAACATCATACGGGTATGCCGGCGCGCTGCCAGAAGGGGGGGAAGAAACATGTTCACTGGGGGTTTTATCCGGCTTCTGCTTCTTCCCTCCCTTTTTCCATGGCCTCCTGGGATGTAAGCAGAATGGGACGAGGTCAGCCCTGGGTTGGATCGCATCATCTAGGGTGCTGGGAGTCCGCGGGAAGGATGGATTGGAATAAGGGGCTTCCTCAATGTTCTTTCACGTGTGACGTTGGATTGAAAGACGTCCTTGCTAACTAGCTGCTAGTTAGCTAGAGTTAGTGACACAGTTCCCGAGGCCGAGTTGCACAGAGGAACTCTTTTGCGTTTTCTCGAAGCGTTGGCTCATCTGTGGGGAGATTTGAAGGGACCCTTTCCAGGGCGGGATCGTCATCATGTGGGCAGGCTTCCCCGGGCGATCTCCAGGGCCGGCTAATTTCTGGAGAAAGTGGCGACGAGATGATGATGGGGTATGGTAGTATTCGACGGGCAGTCCTTCTCGAATGTCGAATGGCGCCAGCGTCGTCAACTGCGGAGGTGTGATGGGAGTGGTGGATGGGGGACGGTGGCTATCTGCGGTCAATGCGTTAACTAGCAGGTTGCGACAAGCGTCGAAGCGGACTGACTTACCTGATCACTACTTGCCTTGTAGACTGTTGCTCTCTTTCGAATGCATCTGCTGTCTGCGTCTCTTCATCAACACTTTAGTTACCCCCACACTCCGACCCTGAGAGTGTGTTTTGGGTCCAAGTTGGAGATCTGCAACGGTGCCCATGTCACCCTGAGCCAGGAAGAACCATGTGCCGCCCATCTTGTCTCCCCCATCCAGACACCCACCACCACCTCCTCCACCACCAGGCAAAACCACTTCATGAACCTGTCGGATGAGCTCCGGTTTTGCAGAATCCAAGTCCTCAATCCATCAGCGTTCCTTTTTTCCCTTTCCTGAAGAATCATCCTCTCGGGATCTCAGATGGCAGCGACAGTTGCACCCCAGCAGCGACAGCGTCCTATCAAACTCTCCAGTCCCTCCAAAAGTATATACCAGCACCCATGCAACCCAGCCCATCTCACAGGATCACAAAATGCTAACGGGATTCGCTGGGATTTAGATTGTGTTCCGGTCCTAAACACACCACCCAATCTGGCTGCTCCACCGCCCCGGTCCCCATCCCAGCGGAATTCAAATATCGGCCTTCCCAGAATGTAAAAAGACAAACATCGGCAGCCCGAGGGTGACATCCTCCGCGTCGCTATAGCCACATCTTATAGTTATAATCACGATGCTGGGTTGCGCTGAGACCGGCCATTCAAAACACGTTCCCACAGCTGTTTCGATGCCTCGGCGAAATCTATGACATTCCGAATCAATTTCCCCCTTAGCAACTTCGATTCCCCCTGGCGGCCAGGACAGGTGTTGAGGGATATCCCGACTCCCTAGCCAAAATTCCCCGATCGAGTTTATGCTAGACTCGTCCTTCAAGCTGACTCTTGAAACAGATTATTATCTCCGCAGGGTTTCGGGTACTATGAGTAGTGAGCTTCTTCCCGACGATATTGTCGATCGAGCGACTTACACAAAACGGCACCGTGTGACCATCTACTGCATAGAGTGTATATGTTTATCCTAATATTCATAATATATTATCCACTCCGTATCTAAATTGATTTTTTTTCGATGTATGCAGAATTCAAATAAATTAAAATATATTCCACAAGAGTTATCCACAAGAGACCATACCATGTTGCCACCCGTCAGGAGCTATTGTCATCGCTTTGATGGAGATGAAGAATTGGCCCATACGTGTTGACCCTCGGGATATTCCTCAAGATTGATACCAGATGGGTTTCCAACAGCTGATGTCGACGAGCGGTGGACATCACAGAAGCCCTACATGGAAGACATTGAACCAGCACCGAGTTGGAATTCGTTCACGCAGCGGTAACTGGCATCTCATGGTCGAGGTGGCCGTGCCTTGGTTGGGATTGCATGACGGCTTTGATTTGCAGACTTTCCATTGCCCTGTTAGAAAGGACATATGCTTGGATATTATATGCATTCCGCGACGATGGCTGCCTGTTATCGGAAGCACTGTACAGATTGCTTCCATAGACCTTACTCTCGAGACTAGAAGTTCTGTAGACGAGATCAGGTATCTTCTCAATCGCACGTTGTCTTCTTGGTCGAATATATCCGCGAGTATGTTCATGGTCTGGTCCAAAAAGAACAGTGAGATCCTCAATCATTGTAGGGTTGGTCCACTTATACATAGCTCTTGCTGTATCAAGCCTTCGATGTCCATCCCACCATTATGCTTCCTAATACTTTTCGAAGGTCGAATGTCGGCATTTCATGGACCTGCTGCAAGCGTCGGAGTCTCTTCATTCTTCGCATCCGAGTCCGACATGCTCTCCTATAAGCTGGAAATATCTGTGACTGAAGCAGAACATGCAAAGGGCATAAATCAACAGTCTTGCCAACAACACTCTCTAACATCGTCCTCTGAATTGGCTGTTTGTCAGAAGGGCCAAGACAAACGTAGTTCCATGTTAGGGCGCGTTTTCCAGAAATTCTTGCCATAGATCTGGCCTCTAAGCATCAACAGACGCAGAGTAAGCCCAGGAACCTTCATCGGCAATGTATCATTGCGCTTTATGAGATATCTCTAAACATTAGCCAGGTTCCAGATTTCATAATCTCAAGGTTAATTGCGATCCTCCTGTATGGCAACATAGCAGGGAAGGTATTGTTTGACATTTTGTTCCTTTCCAGCTCTTGCATGATTCAATGGTCTGTCTTCATGACGAACATTCTGGTGCGGCTCTCGCACAAGCAACAAGATCGCTCGCCACTTCAGGCTGATCAGTGATGTAATCTGGTATAGCATCTGCATCAAGGGCGTGCTTGCAGCTCGAGAAAACTAGTTGTATGATGAGTCCATGGGGAAGGAGAGACAATGTAATCCAAATGTCACTTGCTTTGCACATGATGTCTGTCCATGTACTCCGTAGTCTTGAACCATTGAGCATCTGTGTTGGTCGTGAGACTTGTGCATGTTTATTCCTCATTCGCTCAAAATTAGGATGTTGACTGTCATTGTATGCCTGATTCGCTACCCGCTCCTGCAGTTCAACAAGTTGGGCTTGAATCTCAAGTGCAGAAGTGATATTGTCCCAAAATTTCCTTGACTCCCATTTTGAAGCTTTGGATATCTGTCAAGATATTTCTTCTTCTCCTGGTCATTAGGAGTCCAACCTGGCCTGAAAGATGCCATGTTCCCCAGCAGGAATTGTCATTGAACAAAGCCGTTTGGTGTTCTCAGGTTGTAACATGTGCACAGGGTATGAGAAGTTGTGAAACTAGACAAGAGATCAATAACAAGGATCAAGAATAGCTGTGAGGTTGTCACCTAAGCATGCTCCTCAAGGAAGAGCTCCCGATGACGCACGAACCTGAACCTCTCACAGTAATCACCAAGGAGCTGCTCACTATCCAGGCTGAACTCCCAGAGCACACAAGGCACCACAATGACCACCTCAACACAATTTCTTAATATCTGCAAAGTTCGCGGATGAATGCACTGACAGTAATCATAGCACGCTTGGGCTTCTCAAGCAAACAACTTGTGCTGATCTTTCAGTAGTGCTTCTCGTACGCTGACAGCCATGTGAGCTGCTTCTGAACGTGCCGAGTTAGCGATTTGTGCGGATTTTCTGAAGGTGTACAGCTAAATTTTGGTAAGTGAGGAATGTGACGCCGTTAGGTAATGTTTGATTGTAAGGAGGGCTTGACAGACGTGCTTTAAAAGTTGTTGATAAATGTTGAGGTGTATTCGATCAACAGTCGAAGAGGAAGGGCAAAATAAAACAATCAGAGCTGGGAGGTCTGGGAGGGAGAATTTATATGTATGTTCCCTGGCCTACCCAATATGGCAACATCAATTGCTCATGCTCCAAAATTTATGCTAAGAGTTGTAGCACTTCTAATTCGCTGCCAGTAGTTAATCGGACCTGCTCTCGAGCTTGTCAAGTGAGCGGTTTGGGCGGGTTTTCTAAAGGTGGATGGTCCAATCCGCTCCACAATAACGGTATGGAAGTATGTGGTTGGAAAACGGTGGATTTTCTATCGGCGACAATGACAGCGTGAAGGGGTTCAAGTAAACTCGGCTCCCCAGTGGTGGGCATGTCAAACCACTGTAGGATGTTGGCGAACCCTTTGACCAGTAACAGGGTTGACGAGCTTTTCATTCTCCTTGTTGACAATGGCAGTCTTGTACCCGCTTCCAAGACACGGGCTTGATTGTTTGTAGGCTGATGGTGTATGCAATCCAGGCTGTCACCTGCAAGTCGGTAATCTCCTAAGAGTATTTTGCCTTGCGTTGCCATTCTATTTTTCCTCTGATACAGGCTAGAATAGTCATGATCGAGGAGTCGAGGACAGTAGCTGTCTTTGTGCTTGAATAACTCTAATGCCCTAAACTGTTGTGCCATTAACAACAGTTTTGGTCAAATAAAATCAGCTAAGCCTAAAGACTCAGTGACGGCTGGCCATCCCTCAAAAGCGTGGCCCATGTTACGGATCCAATAATCTTGATTAAGAATCCCTCAAGACAGTCCAGCGGTGAATAAAGGGCGACTTCACCCGCAAAGTCTACATGTGTCCAGTGACCTGGACACAGTCAGCTTGCAGAGGTTCTGTTGCAGATTCACGCCGCCATTTGATGAAGACAGCCCCTGTGTAGTCCTAGACTTTGGTCGTAGACAGCTTTCTCTAGTATTCAGGCATCTCAGAGAAGCTGTCAATCGCGCTTAGCCAGGAGAACCCTTCAGCAAAGGGATGAAGTGACCCCCGGGCAACCGCGACAGACATTGGTACACAGCTTCAGTTTTGATGCAAGCAGCACAGAGGAAAGAGATTAATCCCAGATTAACAATCTCTGAAAACAAGCACACTTCTGGGGAGATTTTCAGGCTTTTCACCAGACTCACAAAGCCAGAGAGGATGAAGGTACCTCTGCCAGGGAGGAGGGCAAGGGAATGGAAGGCATGGAGACACCTTGAGGAAAGAAGAGGCCATTCACTTGAGATTGAATTCGATGTGCTTGAAATTGGCAAATTTCATAACTAATCCTGAAAATATCTTCATTTAGTTAGTGCGCCTGTTTGAGCCTCAAGCCTGCTTCTTCAGAAGCTAGAGTAGCATGTTGTAGGAAAGGGTCACTTACTGGTGTTCAAAAGGCTTGATTGAGAATTAAGAATGAGAGCGAAAGATTGAGGGTGGAAAGGTTGAGAGAGAGATTGGGGAGAGAGAGACATTCTCACTTGCAAGTGTCAGTTTGTACTTTGTTAGTGAGCGCTGTCACCTGCACTTGCATACATCACTGGCTCAACTCTCATGTATTAATGCTGATAAACAGCACAAGAAGGCATGGTATTGGTCAGGCTCCCATGGATGCCTGCGGAATAAAATGCTATTGAGAGTGTCGACTGCTTGGAATTCTCTTGTTATTTCGAGAGAAGAAAACCGCTTGATAGAGTTTATAGCAGTCTATTCTTTTGTTCAGACCCGTACTTTGAGTGCAAAACTTGAAGGAATTGCTGAGTGCATAGAGAGGGCAGATTGCGATGTCAATCCTTCTTTGGATTTCCACGTAATTAATGTGTGCAGTCGCCTCGGACTTCGACCGCGAGCGTAAGGAATCTTTGGATCATGTTGACCCCACGCTAATTCTTTATGACGTCGGGAATATTGACATGATATGTCGGAAGAAGGTGCTGTCACTAGTTGCGCATAACACGGGTACGATATCGAGGACGGCGTGGTGCTAATTCCCATGACGAAATGCATATATTTTCCGAACCTCGTTTGATGTCAATAATGACCCCGAGCTTAACTGCCCCTACAAAGCCATTAAGCCTGCCACTCAATATCTCTTTCCGGCTTTCGTCAGACTACCCGACTTCCAGTATCACTTTGTGTATCCGTGGGAGCATCGTGAAATCGAGTCTTCGCGAGTGGATATGACGTTTCAAACATGTCGCCGACTCTTTCGTCAGTTTATGATGGACTGTATATCCGGCGCCGCACGTTTTCAAACATCCGTCGAATTGCGGGTGTCTTTTCCGAGACCCTTGTACTCCCTGAAGAAGCACAGCCATATCCTCTTCTGGTGCCCTAGCCGGCTCTGATGATATGTCCCTGTTGTTAGTCATTTCCCCAACCTGCTTCTTGTGTATGCTTCGCTTTATTCATCAAGCTTAGACAATGAATAGATTGACAAACTCAGAAGTCTTTGAGAGATAAATTCATGCGAATGTCGCCATTGCATCGGATAACGGCAGGACTTCACGGCAATCATGATAATTAGACATCCAGGTAGATGTGGAGAAAGTAAGATATAAATAAATTGTGTTCTTATCATAGAGAAAGATGCATGTGTAGTAAAGTACTACAAAAGCTAGCTCCGAGGGCTGCTAACTCTGGGAAACAATGGGGTGGTGCTAGTGTAGATGAGGAAGAAGAAAGAAAGGAAGCTTGTGGCCCAGGAGGTCAAATTTATAGGCATGTGCGTGTAATGTGAAAGGTGCAATGTGAATGAGGAGTGATGAGGAAAGTGAGAGAAAGGTGAATCAGGACAAGTCATAGGATAGAAGATTTCGGGAACAAAAGTGACAGGCTTCAGGACCACTTCAATGCTATTGGTTTATAAATGCAGATTCACGTCAATGTAGGCGATATTAGCATCAAGGAGCTTGCAATGACACTTCACTTGGAAAAATCCCCTGACCAAGCAGATAGGCTTCAGGAAATCAAGTGGGCCAGCCGGAATTGAGAGACATACGGGAGAGTTGCTGACAGAATTGTAGTCCTCAAGATGGATTCAATAGCAGGTTCGCATCTCAATTGGACCAGGTTGGATGCTCTTCTGCTATCAACATCAAGACTGGCATACACTTTCACCTTCAGTGACTGCCATCGCCGCTCTTGCAACACGCCTTATGCTGCAGATTCCTAGCGGCAGCGAGCCATTCCCCACATATGGGGGTAATGTTCCAGTTGCATGCTTTCTCGGGTTTGAAGGGTCCCGACAATATAGCGGCGGAGCGTAAATCTCCCTCAGACGGAAGTACCTGTCGGTTTGGCTGCCACGCAGCAACCGGCTCAAAGGGGGCTTTCGGTGCTTTTCGGTGGCGCTTTTCCCCAACTTTTAGCGACACGGGTCCCTCATTAATCGCTAAGGGAGCCTTGTATGGCTCACATCCGCGAAGACAATCACTTCCTCCGCCGAGGCGTATTTGTCGCTCTCTTGCCCTGTGTCCTCTGAACCGCTGTTCGCGCATCTGCGTGGTGGGACTCTTTCTCTCCCTGTGTTTGCTTGTTTTCTAAATGTCGAACCAGCAGCCTAAGTTGATCCAGAACTTTGCCGTGATCCGCCTTCAACAAAGGCGCGATCAAGCGAATCTCTAACGTTCCTTTCAATGCATTCTCAGCGCGTATCACGTTGCCGTCACCATCGCAAACAAGCTTCCTCCCTTCGGCATCGTAGCCCCGTTCTTTCAGTATTGCCTGAAAGGCTACCCGAACACGTCTTGTACACCATGATCGTACGACGGGCTTCGCAGAGGAAACTAGGTATCCATCGGCCACCGACCACCATAATATACCCCGCTCGCGAGTCTGATACATGTGTATAACCTTTGGACGAATGGGATGATCGAAGTCGCAGAGGTAACGAGACGCAATATACGGGATAAGGTTATCATGGGAGTAAAATGCGTGGAAAAGACTGACGCCTTTCACCCGTAGTGGCTGCGATGCTCGCTGGAAAAAGTTCGGAAGTGATTTTGTAATCCTTGTAGTATTCATGCTGGCATGAGTTGAGTCGGTAGGAAAGAAAGGATTTGAGAGCTACTTCTAGAATCGAACGGAGTAGAGGTACTGCTCATATCCTTTGGGCGGAACAGAGGACTCGAAGGTTGACAGGAGGAGTCTGAAGAACCCGTGAAGCTTGTGCCAAGCAAATCAAATGCAAACCAGCAACAAACGTGTTATGGCTTCAGCTCAGGGGCACAACCACTTGAACGTGTTATTTGTGAGTCTAGAAGCTTTTACATATGTTGAATTAGAATTGAAAATCTTGCTGGGTATAACTAGTAAGGGTGGCTCAATGCTTCCAGAATCATGAACTTTCAAGCTGGCATCGCTATCTCTATTTTGTTGCGTACTACCTAGTTCCTTACATATAAAGCAGCATAGAACGCAGTGATAGCGGAAGGCATTTGGTGCTTTATGCAGTCAACTCCCAAAACGGTTCATTCTTCAGATCATCGACCCCCATCGCGTTGATCCGCATGTTCGGAAACCGGGGATCCACCGCCGTAGTAGTCGAACCGGGCTCATAAGTCAGATAATGGATGGTGGTTATGCCAGCAGTGTCCAGGAAATCACGGACCCGGCTGTAGTTCAGCGCAACGTGATGCATTCCATGGCTGTCGTCTGACAGACAAAAGCGTCCGTCTCTAGCGAGGAACTCCTAGAAGAGTAGGTTAGATGCTGCCATACTACATCGACCATGTTCAAATAGTGAACAGATATTCCCACCTTGCAAATCTCCGCTTTGGGGTATGGTTCACTCATTCCTTTTCGCAGGCTCGCTGAGTTCAGCTCCAGAATCCCGCCATATTCAGCGATGAAGTCAAGATTCCTAAGAATCTTTTGCCAGACCTGGGGCCACTGTTGGAAACTTCCGTCTGGATTATCGCTCATCAACCTAATGAGATCGAAATGGCCAATTACAGGAGGCTTTAGATCCGTCAGTAACTTATACTGGCTATCGAAGTAGTCCTCGAAGAGTTTCTCGTCGGTTCCACCCGCTGCCTCCCTCGCGCGGCTGTAGAAATCCCTGTCATAATCAATCGGGATGGTGTGAACGTGATGAACAGAGCCAATGAAGAAGTCAAAGGGATATTTGTCCAAGGATGACTTAATCAAATCCAGAGACGAAGGGCGGATCCAGTCGCACTCAAACCCAATCGGAATATTGATCTCAGCCCGATACTTTTCCCGCAGCCGAGTAGCCTCTTTGAAGTAGGCAGCTTCACCTTCGAGCAAGGTCTCGAGGGTGTTTGTTCCAACCTGCGTATCAATTAGGCATCTAGCACTAGGATTGCAAGCTCAGATCCCTAACAAGGGAAGGTAACTCAGTACCTCTTCTGGATATAAGTCGTCATTATCCCTCGGCATGTGTTCTGTGAGGCAGAAAACCCGCATTCCCATTTGGATTGCAGTTTGAATCACCTCTTCCAATGAATCTTTTGCATGTCCAGGGCAAAACTGCCCGGAATGGCTATGGTGCGAGAAAGGCATATCAGTAAAATGTCAATATCCCCGCTCAAGCGAAGATGCCAGATTTTGACCTAATTCTAGAGTCAACGAATGGAACATATATGATAGAGTGTGGAGCGAGCATTGTGGACATTCCAAAGGGTAACAAGCTTAATATGGGGAAGCAAAGGACGACTTCCACCAAGCCGATTCGAGGTGAATTTGTTGGAGCAAGAAATATCACAGTTGGGGTTTGTTGACTCACCAGAATTCGTCACCAGCAAAGAATTTCTCGGCAAGTCAAGATCCCACCAAGTTCTGTCACTACAAACTGGTAATGATTTCTACTTGACTTTGGATTTGCAAAAGAAAGAAATCAATTACCAAAGAACTTGCACTGAATTGCTCTCTGGCAGGCAAAGCGGATGAAGAACAAATCGCGAAAACTCAAAATGTCGCGAACCAGAGCCCAGTCAAGAGAAACAGGAATGGACGGAATGGCCGCGTCTTTTAAACACCTACAATCCTGTAACGATATATGCTGTCATTATTAGATAGCGATTGATATTGATGACAGGCGAGCTTTGAGATCAATTTCGTGGGAGCTTTTCATCTACAGGACTTCGTACTTCCGGTTGACCCACTAATCAGGACCACGCCGAGCTGACCGGGTCCTGATTAGTATAGGCTTCGGGCTTCCACCGTTTTGCCATGCACATTTCTATGCCCTAGAGGCCTAATTACCAGACGCAATCCAAGCCGAATAACGTAAAGAGACCGGCGAAGAGCCCTAGGGAGGTAAGCGTAAATGCCGAGGTACCTGTATCCAACGTCCATCACATGGCTGATTCGAGCTTTGGGAAGTAGTTTGAAATCCTCTAGAAGGGTCCAATGACCAGAAAGATCTGTTGCATGTGGGATGCTTGAAGACATGACAGGATGCACCACTGTTCGCATCAAGCGAGTCAGATACAACTCCCCAGTCCTGGAGCCCTGGTACTGCTGCCGGTTGCGTAATATTCATTCTGACATGTCTTCTTCGTGCGGAGTGCGTAAAGAGTGAAAATGAGTGGTATATCCTGGTAGATTGGTGAAGGAGCATGGACCGTTTCGTCGCGTATCCTCCATTCGCGATTAAGCACCAACCACCGTGGTCGGATTGACGGAAGCTTCCGCCCACAAAGCCTCTAGAATAGTTGTGCGTGAGCCGATCCTATAGCGAACACTCGTCAAATTCCAGGCTCATTCATCCGGAACCGCCGCGATGACAGTCGCAACCACATATTCGCCATCATGGGAAATTGATAGTTTGCCAATTCTCCCGACTTCCTCGCCATCCCTTATATACAGCACTTCGGGTCTCCCTTTTCCTTCAGATTCATTTCGGACGATGACTTCCTTCCAGCTGATGCTTGCAGCACCGCCAGGTGCGGCTTTTCTTGCCGCCTCCTTGGCCGCAAAGCGACCCGCCAACCACCGCGCTATGTCTCTAGCAGTAGAAGGATCAAGTAGGGTCGATGACGTTGTTATTGACTTGGAGGATGGAGGTTGGTACTGTGGATATTTCGACTGGAGTTGAGCCTGCTCCTGCTCGGTCAGGATGCGCCGTATAAATCTGGCGAGATACGGATTTGGTCCAGTGGACGAGCGAGTGACCAAGCGAAGAATGCGAGGAATGTGGACAATATCAGTGCCGACATTCAGGCCAAAAGGGAATGGAATAACCTTCATTTAGCAAGGCTAAATATCGTCCGCTTCAAACCGCCAAACACAGCCTAGCATGGGCCATTGACTCCCTATGGGGATACCGCTATTTGAGTTGTGAGCGAAAGGAAAGGATGACATAAGCTCAAGAAATGCCAAGATATCCGTGATTTAGCGCGCTAAAGCTGCTTTCAATGAGAATCTACGACCCAGTAGCTCGTGGTGGGGCATCATGACTTCCACCAGACATGAGAGTACATGCAAGAGCAGCGCAGCTTGCTTGTTGAAGGACGTTTTGACATGTGCAAAATAGTGGAACAGCAGAGAAATAGACCGTGGACTGTCAGGCCCCAAACCACATGACTAGGACTCGTGCAATATCGGAATGGGAAGGTGATACAAGCCTTCACAGTTCCACCAAGTCGTCAATCGTGTAGTGAGCATCAATCTTTCCGTCTTTTGCCTGTTCCATCTTTGTTTGATAGATACTACCAAGCTCTTCGCGCTCTGTATCATTGAGGTGCTGCTCCACACGGTCTTCAATTGACGTGAACTGTCCATAGTGTGCCTCATCAATGAACGTCCAATATATTTCATCAAACATCTGACTGTACCTTGCCGCAAGGCATAGCCAGAAGAGCCCATTATCCATGGACTCTTCCATGTGCCCTGATAGCCGCTGTGATTCCTGCAGTGTGCTGCTTGCGATCATTTCGGATTCGGCTGTTCGCAAAGAATCCAAGAAGAGGTGGAGTCGAGGTGTGTAACGAGTCAAGAATTCCCTAAGATCAGACTCCCAGTCTTCAGGCCCCTGGAGGAGCAGCCACCATGGAGCCACGCAGCTAAATTCTGCGGGGGCAGCATATGTGAACTCCCAATCAATGGCAGCGGAAATGCGTGCCTTCTCAATGTCTATCAATATATTCGATGGGCGGAAATCGTCGCAGAAGAGACGAAAAGGGCCGTCATTGAACTTGAACTGGGTGTGTTCTATGACTTTGCGAAAGAGGCAGCGGGCGATATATTTCTTGCGGCAGTCAGCTTCATCTGTACATACATCGTTACGTTGTAGTAGGAAGTGCGACATATGTTGCGCCGCAAGGGATAAAAAGTAGTCACGAGCGGTGTCGAAAGTGGATTCTGGAAAGGCGTAGGAAGGAATATTTCCTAACGTTGACAGCTCATTCATGTTGAAGGTGAAGGGTCTTCTGGCAACAGTGAACTGTCCATCAGGAGATCCCACCAATGCCCCAATTTCTGGAAACTCTGGTTTAAAAAGCTCAAGGAGCAACTTGGACATTTCATAGTATGCAGACCGCAGGCCTCGCACGCTTATTTGTGGATTCAGCACCGGTCGACCTTCTGCTCTGGGAGTTTTGAGAATATCCGATAGAGGTGTGCCGTTGTTGTAACTCATGACGATATACGGACCTGTCCAGGTTTTGCCAGACCCATACACCTCCGGGACAGGGATCCTTGTGAAATTCCGAAGGTATTGAAGGACAGTAACCTCATTCTCAACTTTCTCTGTGCGAAAAATGGTTCGTCCGAGAGAACTAAATCGGACAATGACTTCGAGGCCGCTTTCAACAAATCTAACTCGAAAGCACACATTGAAGGCGCCGTTTTTCCACTGACAAGCTTCTTTTCGCTCTTCCCCCAGATATTTCCCAGCGAGCTGCATAGCGAGCCGCTCAGGTGAGCTCGCAAGCAGTTTGCGTACCCATTGGCCAAAGCTGCGATCTAGCCGCTCTTCAGCAATGTGGTCAAACTCCATGGTGAGAATAATGCTGTGAGGGAACTGTATCGAGAAAAATATACCCGAGACAATCGATCAATTGAAGATCAATCAAATAGTTGACCGGAACACAAACCCTGGAATTAGTTGTTAAGCCTCACGATGGCTTGGACCCTTAAATCATTCGCACAGGAATGAAGGAAGTCATTGGCTGGAAGATCCACGCGCATCCTGAGCCCAGCTTCCAGAAAAAAGGGCGATGGCTGCAGTCGAATCCCTCAAGGCACTCAGTCAAACCCAGGCTGATCCAATACAGCAAATGAAGCTTATTTTGTCAGGATGCAGAGTTCACGGGTGACTTCAATGCTTGGGAGAGAGTTGCATGCCTGCGAGCTAGCTGTCAAAGCTTCAACTCAACGGCGAGGTCGACAGACCATGAACCCTGGGATACCGAAAAAACGAAGCAGCCTGGCTGCCAGAGATCCTAGATTTGCCTCTCTACACGACTATCATGGGGACAAACGTCATGATAAAGAGCTGTCCAGCCTTGCTGCCCTTTCATACTACAAAGTCAGCCTCTGGCTAGTGTTTGTTGAAAAAGGCCATACCCACTCGGCAATCGGCATCTCTCCGGAATTGACGTCGCCTTTATCGGCGTCAGCGCGGGGAAATTCTGCGACTTCAAGGCAGATATAAATCTCGAAGTCAAGTTCTTTGCTTTCGGCGTGACAGTCCTCCTTTAATAGTATGCTCAATCTGCCTGGTTGCCGCAAGCACCTTTACAAAGTATCCAGAAGCCTGAAGCTACCGGGTAAACGCTCGGTAACCCGGAACTCCGTTTGTACCCTTTGACTATATAGTACCGCTCAAAGCATTTCTACATTTTGCACAATGCGCTCGATAATTTGCCAGGGCGCACCATCTGAGGTATACATGAAACCAACCCCTTCTTTACAACCAAGTGCGCAGCTTATGAAGCTCGGAGCTACCTAGATTGGCCTCCAACATGGCGAGCAAGCCAAGACCGAAGTCCATGGTAGCATAGAGTTCTACAAGGGCTTGTTTAAGAGGGACTGCTCTATGGATTGGCAAGAAGTGTGCCGAACGGCGGCGAAATTTGTTCCGTTGCTGGAGGCATCATTTCCAGAATATCTGCAAGAGATCAAGGGTAAGAAGATGTAAAAGCCAGCGCAGGCACTGCTTCCCGCGGTATGAAAAGTGCTGATTTTGATTCCCCACAGGAGTTGCGAAGGGAGCTAGCGTGGATGTTGAATCTATCCTAGCACTCAATGTCAGAACAGAGCTGGCATATGGGATGTTCAGTGACGGGTGCACTGCTTTCTCTTGGAAGTCAGGAACCAAAAGCTATTTGGCTCAGAATTGGGATGTAAGTTGACCTCTTCTAGCAACAAAATGCATTGGCAGAAACGAACAGACACTGGGATAAACTAACCTATCAAAGTGGGATAATGCCCAAGCGCCAAACTTGGTATCGATGCATATCAGGCCATCTGAAAGCTCCAAGCCATCTATTCATATGATCACCGAAGCCGGTATTATTGGTAAAATCGGCCTAAACTCCAACGGGGTAGGCGTTACCCTCAACGCTATCAAATGCGCCGGTGTCGACTTCCAGAAAATTCCATGCCACCTTGCCCTTCGCACGGCGCTCAACAGCGTCTCCCGCGCCGAGGCCGTCGAGAAACTTGAAAAGTTTGGCGTCGCATCTGCATGTCACATTCTCGTCGCAGATTCCACGGGTGGAACTGGACTTGAATGTTCATCCCACGATATTGTACGGCTAAACATGGGCGACGAAGGGGAGCCATGTTCCGGCGTCGTCACTCACTCCAATCACTTCGTACGCAAGCATCTTAACGTCAGCTCCAAGCTGTATTTGCCAGATAGTGAGCCCCGCTTGGCTCGGATTAGAGAACTGTTGGGCACGGCGGGGTCAAGCCCCGGTTTCGAAACTATTGGTAATTTTTTGCAGGATGAACAGGGCTATCCGGCGGCAATCTGTCGTGCTCCCACAGAGAAGAGTAAAATGGCATCGCTTTTCAGCATCATTATGGACCTGAAAGAGAAGAATGCTGCAGTAAAGATTGGGAGGCCGGTCAACCCCACCGGGACACTGGAGTTGCGCCCATGAGGCTCACAGGACCATGTTCCTAGCGTGCCCAATTAGCCAGATGACACTAAATGTTAGTCGTTAGGAGCCGACTCTAGAAGCCTCATTCAAGTTTCTCATACCACGGATAACTCCCCGAAGAAGTATCTACAGCGTGGTCAGCAGAAGCTCGACTAATGAGACCCAAGGCGCACAGCAAATTGCTCCAAATACTAAGTACGCCAAAATTCATTTGTTGCATTTTCATGTTTACCAGGGACCGTTCACAAGTGCCCGTGGGAGACAATACGGCGGACCAGCATTTGAATCTGAGACAGGTTATCCAAAGGTCATAGCAAATCTATCATGCAATTCGGTGTCTATATTTTCGAAGTAATATCTGTACAGATTAGGCACCTTTGTTTTCACCTTTGGCGAGACTCGGACAAAGTTTCATGCTTTATTCCTTCCCAAACATCGATATCAAGGACATTGTAGAACCGGGCAAAAGTATATGGGTTCGAAATCGTTAAATTACATGGTTCCGATTAGTGCGCCTTCGCCTTTTTCTCTTCGGCTTCCACGTTTTTCAAGAATTCCCTAATGACGAAGCGGCGATGGTTAGGAGCGGAAGGTAATTTGAGAAAGATGTCTTTCAAGAAGATAGCAGCTGGCCTTCAAAACATACTGAATGAATTGTTCCTCATCCTTGCTGCTAGCCTTGATTGGAGGGCCTTGTTCCTTTTTGGCGGATGAGGGCATGGCGAGCCAAGTACCGACGAACGTTGTACCAAGGGTGGCCATTGCGAGCTGTCATTAACATAGTTAGCAAAATACTACCAATTGAATGACTCCTGCGCTGAGATAGCCCGACAGCGAACATCATTCGGAATGCAAACATACGACGTGGGAGCCGACTTTGCGGCCAGCAACTTGGTAGTAGACAACCATTGTAGCGGCGAGTGAACGGAAGAAGGGTAGGAAGCGGCGAAAGAGAAGGTATAGGGCCGAGTGTATTTACTCTGCAGAAGCAATTGAAGCTTGCAATCCGTGGGCGACGTCGCGATTGAGTCGATCCAACAATCATCCACCGTAGTTTCCCAAGCCGAACGTTCGAATTGTGACTAGCACGTGACTAGGCTTGGCGTTTTAAGCTTAATAAGCAGATTAGCTTACGCTATTCCGTTTGCCGTTAGACAAAACCAGAGAAACCGAAAATTGCCGACCAGCCAATCACATGCAGCAATTTCATGGATTATATAATGCGGGGTGCGGGAGAGCTGTGATTGGCAGGCACTTATCGCGGTTACATCTCCGGCCATCTCTCCCGATGCTGTGAGCCTGTGATGGAGTCCCAGGGGAGCCCGGAACGAAATGATTATCCTGTGGGTTCTTGTGTGCCTGGGTGTGGCTGTAAAACAGAGCGGAATCCATGGCGATGGGTACACACGGATAAATGTAAAAAGGAAGATTTCCTCGTGGACTTACGGATGCTGGTAGCTTTCTATTCACGAACCTCTCCCTTAGACGGGTGGTCTGATGTCAACCGTCACAAATAAGAATAACGGCTTCAGAGCAGGGTACATCCAACTAGTTTCAACAACAGTCGCGTGCTTCAATATTTTGCCGTCGTCAATTGCTCTCTAGCTACACAACATACTGTTTTCCTTCGATACACCTGCTACTCTCCACTGTGAGCCTATAGTTTTGTTGCCCAAGCTCTTGGAGCTCTCTCGCCATGTTCTGGGACCGCAAGAAGGATGAACATGTTGACGAAACCGTGGGCCAGTCCTTGCGACGGCGCAAGCTGAATCCGGAATTGCAGAAGCTTATCAACCAAGAAGAGGAGTTTCTCGATGAGCTCTATGAGGGCCGGTATGAACAAATTGCAAACTGAATCTCGCTCGCGCGGGCTTGCTTGCTTGCCTCGGCATGGGTCTATGTTGAAATTGCACGTCTGACAGTCTCTGTTTGGCAGCTCCGCAGATTCCGTCGACACAAATTATCGATACGCCGCGTACGCCACGCGCATTCGGACGCTTCTCCTTTCAGCACACCGCTATGTCGCATACACATCTGACATTGGCGAATCGTTCCGGCCTGTAGCGCATCCGTGGCTTGTCCGAAGTGCCTACGGCATCTCCTGGGCTTATATATTTGGCGACGTTGCAAACGAAGGCTATAAGGCGTATGTGCGAAACCAACGCTTGCTCACCCCGCAGGATGATGCATACCGGAACGCCGTTCCCTCTGCCGCCAGCTCAGACGTAGACACTCATGTGATTGCAAAAGAGGGCCTGAAGCAATATCAGCTGTCAAAGGGTAGCAAAGCCTCGTCCGACCGTCATCCAATGCCGTGGGGTGACCCAGAGGAGGATACATTGACGCCATGGCCAACAAGGAGAATTCCGCTGAGTGAAGATTATAGATCCATCATGGCTGAAAGAGCAGTGTTTCAAGCTATTGCTAGCATGGGTTTACCGGCATTTACCATCCATTCAGTGGTGAAATATTCTGGAAATGCGTTGAAAGGCGCCAAAAGTACCATCCTCAGGACATGGGCGCCAATCGGGGTATGTTCATTTCACCTTCACACAAGGCGCATATCTGCCTCCAATGAGTCTCAATACTTACAAGATGATAGCTGGGTTTATCGATCGTTCCATTCCTCCCCTATCTATTTGATAAACCGGTCGAAGAAGCGGTGTCTTGGTCTTTCCGCAAAGCTTTCCTTACCATTGGAGGCCCTGACGCCGTTCCCAACAGTGAAGTAAAAGGCAGCTCCGTCTCCAAGGCCATTGAAAGTTTTGAAGAGAGACGACAACGCCGAAGAGAAGAACGAGACCGCAGACGAGCTGAAAGACAAGCAATCCTTGAGAGCATGAAAGAAGAATAAAGCATATCAACTCTAAAGAATCAAACAGGTTTCCCAAAATTTATTTTCTTACTAGCATTTGTTTGTTTTGCTTTTGCATTATTCTACCCTGAATTAGGAATCTCCACACATTCGACAACGTGCGCTTCTCTTTACTTTGTTATGGTCATTGCTTCATTGTTATCATTTGCATCTCTATCACCTGCATCGCGATTCGATCCTGGCAATTGTTGTTTGTTACAGATCTTCAATGCCCCTCTCTCCTCAATGGAGGCACGTACATACTATCTATTTCACCCTCTCAAGCGTAAATTCCCTAGTCTATGTCTAGATATAACAAAAAAGAACCCAAAGCAGTCTATCCATGCATATTCTTCTCTAACTAAGGCAGCTTTATGTTAGCCTCTGTTTGATGGTCCAGTTTCCTCAGATAACCATGGCCTTGGTTCATTTTCTTTCAAGACTGGGTTGACGTGCCTCGCTCGCGGGTCAATCAAGTCGAGTGCGATACAAATATGGCATGCCATACCCAACCGCGCTCAGCCACAGACAGCTTGCATACTGTTTACCGTGCGATGACTTTTTGGCCGCTACCATAGCTATCCGGCATTTTCACCCCAACCAACATTCAATAGAGCCATTATCCACAGCTAATGTCACCCATACCCAGTGGGTCTCCCAGCAAACAGGAAGCTACAGATGAGCAAGCCCCGGTGCAATCCAAGCTCGACGCAGATTCCACTCCCAGACCCGAGCTCAGCTCCACGATTCATGAAATGGAGGCCGACATAGCCAATCAGCAGGTTTTATTAGCGCGAATCCGCACGCAGCTGGTTAAGTCAGAGTCCAATATCGCTCTGGAAGCGGAACGCCTCGAACGTATGAGTGAAAATGTCCGTCGGGCCACAGACGATTTTGGAGCTATGCGGCTAAGGTGTAAGGCGCTTCGTGGGAGGATTGGCTCCGCACATGTCGCTCGTTCAGAAGAGGTGGATACTGATGAGAGCAACGAAGAATTGGAGCAGCGGAAAGAAGGAGAATGAAAAAGGAAGGCAAGAGAGGTGTTATATCTGCTTGAAGCCAAGATTTTTGATTCGATGCGCTTGATAACTTGAGCTTGGTTACCACAAGGGCCAGGCCTTGTCACAGGAAGAAGATGCTGGCAAACATGAAAACTCATAACAGATCTAAGGTCTTCGGACTGGTTGTATATCTAGTCGTGTATATATGCAAACACAAAATGTAACAAATCTTTATAGGCACAATAACGGAATCTAGAAGCATGATGAAACTGTAGACGGCCAACTCTTTGCACAAAAACACAGTCAGGGTATCAAAGATCTTGAAAGCTCTCTAATAATAGTTGACTTTTGAAACATTAGACCCAACGCATGGCCCAACGAAAACATTGGCACGTAGGTCGATCGCCGAGTTCAAAACAGACGGCAAACCACCCACGCAAGAAATAGAAGCAATCTTATCAAAAAAGCCGAGTCGCTCGTCATATCGTAAAGGCAAAGGAGTGAAAACGAGTTTGTTGTTGGGTTATAATGTTCCCTTTTCGTAGGCGGTTGCCTCGAGTGAACGCATCAGGCTCGCTCTCAATTTGGTATTGACGACACCACCGACGCCGTACGCTGGTAATATTCTGCCTATTCTCGCAGCACAGCTAGGTGCCCAGTCCCGTTTCACACGGGCCCATCTATCCGCAGCGGGAAGTCCGCCTGATGGCTGCCGATTGTATAGATCCAGACCTAGCAGGTGCAGTGGGGTGCTAAAAAGTTGAACCGTAGCTGGAATCGTGAATTGAGCCAGCGACGTCTTCGACGATGGCGTTGAAGCGAGGAAGTCAGGGATATGGGGAGAAATTAGCTGCGGGACGTTGAATGAGGCGAATATCGTTAAACTATCGCGGAGGCAGAAGAGACCAAGGGAGATTTTCGGAATCTTCGGTGGTACAGATACTTGTCTCATCGGATTGATTCGAGAACTCCCAGTTGCTGACGACGCTGGCTGGGAGGAGGCCTGGGCTTGTTGGCCCTGAGCCCCAAAAATCTTTGCGAACCGCGAGTCCTTGTATACACAAATCGACATATTAACAAGCGCAGTGGAGACAAATTTTATCGGACCAGCCGATACATGGCTGAAGTCTTTGTTATCTGTAGTTGAGACGACGGTATCAATGACGTTGGCGGTCAGATAGGTGCAGGAATAAAGTGTGTAGATTAGGAGGAAAGGCGTTGATACGAGGAAACGATGCGGGCGAGTTATTAACCCTCGAAGGGAGGAGGTCAAGCTCTGTTTAATAGCTAGCCCCTTTGCAGCTTTCTCTATGATAGCACTGTGGAAACGGAAAGGGTTAGCACTTTCTCGATAGGGTGGGAGATGGGCAACGCTACGTACCGATCTATGATGGTGACGATGGGGCATATCAAAGCTGCAGAAGCTGTAGCACTCGCAGCATCCAAAGTCAATCTCATACCCAAGCTATCAGTGTTCCATTTTTTGGTGGTCGATGCCAGTGATTCTGGTACGACAGGGGAATGCGGTAGATGGACCGGTGGTGGATGAATGTGAGGCTCGAGGTAGCTCTTCCCACTCGGGCTCACAGGATTTCCTGAAGCTGAAGTGGTATAGTTTTGCTGATGGTCATCTTGCGACATTCCCAATGGCTAACGGACAGTACAAGGACCGGTTGTTCACGAATTAAAGGAGCTACACAGTTCACCATAGACAGTGGCTAGTATTGCAATGAGGTCTTGGAGACTAGCGAACATAAAGTGCGGGCAAAGGATATGATAGCAGTCTATCTGTATATATGTATGCTTCAAAACGAATATCAAATCAATACCAAAAGGCAATGGAAGACAATTGCTTCAAAAGTATTCCTCGAGATGTCAATATGATACTGAATTCGAAACTGACATCATTTCAGAATTTTGCTGCTCTTGAACTCTTGTCGCGCGAGTCATGCAGCGTGAGACGGAGGCAAACAGAGCAAACCCTTGCCGCTCAGCCTTGGCAAGTCCTGATTGGTGGAATTCTGCTCCTCGAACAATTCCGACAAACTAATATTTGATGGATAGAAGTTGCTGTCAGCAGCACCTTTTGCTGCGTGTGTGCCGGAACACCCCCTGTCATTTCTCACTATGCATGGCCACTTGTGTCTTTGAAGGGCCTTCATCGGTCCAGATACGATAACAGCTCTTCTACGGCTGGAAAGTGCTGCACAGCTGGATTTCCGTCATCCCACATACCCTCCGCCGCCTCTCATACCCCAAGGCCGATCGGGTGAGGTAGTTAGTGGATGTAGCTGGGCTTATTCGGATTGTTGCTCTTTGAACAGGATGAATCCAACAAAACAGGCACCTTATAAACCTGACACTAGCCACAGGCTCTTTTGATGCAACCCGGCACTACCCGGACTCATTTTCTCAAGGAGAGATGCCGATTTCCAGCAAGCAACCTGATGTTTACGTCCAGCCCACTTTCACTGGTTTTGAAAGTCCAATCCATGGCGGCCAGCATCGCTTCGCTACAAGATCGAGGCCAGATAGCGTCGTCGATGCGCGAGTTTAACCAAGTTTGGTTTGTACACAGACCAGTTTGGCCGTCAACGAAGGTCGCTGATCGCCATTACTTTCAGAGTGGAGCGGTTGGAGGTATGACTGCAGAGGAATCCATCGCAGGTTTAACTGCTGTGGACGAATTCAAGTCTCAAAAGCCCCCATTGATGAAGTTGGGCGAAAAGGTAACGGGAAAAGGGCATAGAAGCGACTGGAGGGCCCCTCCGCCCAACTGTGATGTCGCCGAAGCAGAATGGGGATACGCGAAGGGGTTGACTGATGATATCGTTGAGTTTGCGAAGGAGCATGGCTTTAAGGTCAAGTATCTTGACTATGACCGTCCAGAAACTGCCAGCCCTCTCGTGGCTGATATATGTCGACAATGGAACAAACAACTGCGCCGTCCGACAGACTCGATCCTCGTTGAGAACTGAGTTGTAATGGAGCCATAGTTAACAATTAGATACAACCTGACACGGTTTTGGACGGTCTTCCCTGCTAAACCGTCACTACAGCGGCTAAGAGAATATTTGAAATCATGCCATGACGCAGGAATGCCATTTACACACGGGTTCCTGTTCCTGTTTTGCTCGGGCGTGGAGTGCATAGGACTCGCTTGTGTGGATGAGTGGAAGCAGACGCTGAACAATCACATTGCCCCACGCAATACAGAAAAGAACCTTGATAGGGACAAGGCACTACTGTTGGGCACAGATGAGAAGAAGACTTCGATTTTCCTGCACTGTACCATACCCACTTGGTGAGAGCAGTTGGCAAAGGAGCGCAATACGTGACGCCAGCCAGTTTAACTCTTGGTGAGTTTGAACATTACATGATGCAGAAAGCGCATCACTATGGGCCATTCTACCACTTGAAATTCCACATGACGGAAGCAAAAAGAGACAATATAGACAGGGTGTTAATCTCTTAACGGCTTGATAGATAGCCACTAAAGCTACCTGATTTATAGAATTTATTTTTCACCAAATACTACCTTTGAATGTGTCTACACACCACCCAGCCACTCAAGAACTTGAGGAAACTCATTGGGAGTAACTAAACACGGATTCCACCCTCAATACTAACCTCAAACAGTTCAAATGCGGAAGCAACATGCTAGGTGGACATATTCTCTGTCGCGTGGGACCCTTACGATTGCCAACTGACTTTATACACGGATTGATCGCGAAGGAGGAACTGGTAGCCCAGATAAACAACTCAATGCTACCCCTAATGACTAATAGAAACCGAGTGCATTTAGCGGGCAGATCTTCCAAATCTGGTATAGCTCGACGTACTTGTATCCGTATTAGCCTTAACGCTTCTTTAGCGGCGGTGCATTTATCCCACCATCTCGGCCTCAATGAAAGTATCTCCATTCAGTTCAATGAGGCAGTTATTCCACCGCGAGGAATAGTACTTTGTCCTAGAAATGAACACAGCCTGGGATTTTATCCCTCAGCTCCCAACCAGTAGCTTAGCTATTGCACTAGGTGAATCTGTCAGAGGGCTCATAGCATCCCCCAACATCCACGCATCGAATCCATGAGAGGGAATCTGAACTAACTATCTCGAAAGAATACTGTCTTGCTTACCGGCTTCAGGATTGGGTTGTGGCACTGTGAACCAATTAGTGTCTTGTCCAATTATGTCCCCAAACTCCAAGCATCAGGTATTCCTGGGAATTTATCATCCCAACTGACTTGCTTGCTTCCTTGCTCTGATGGTGATGACTGCTCACCCTCACACTTCCATTTTGATTGATCCTCATCCTGTGGCATATGGCCACTCGACATATCCTCCCGCCAGTTCACCTCCACTAACTAACTACCCGTCGACTCCACCAAATCCCACAAGATCGCCAAAACCACACTGTTTTCCAGGCGTCAGCTCTCCACTACCCCATGGGGTGGGCGATGTCAACTCCCCTTTAATTCCGCGGCAGATTGGCCGGCAGGCTCTCCGGCCCTTTCTGCCTCCATGAGACTTCAAGAGACCAGAGGTAGCCGGGTTAGCTGGACCGTCTCGGAATATAATATCCTTTGTACATACGACCCAGCCGGCCTGGAAACGAAGTCAACCACGCTTGGCAGTTTTCATCCCACTGATTGGCAAGTGGACCAGTGATCTACACTAACATCCAGTGTCACCGGGATTACATCTCCTAGACTCTGGAGTAACTCAGCCAAAATGAAGCTTGGTCTCCTCAAGCTATACCCAGGGACCCCGCGTCTTTTCTGCCAGGAAAGGGCAATCGTTCTCCTCCCTCGTGGGGAAACCAGGTTTTGTCCTTTTGCCGAAACATTTATATTGCCATAGCTTCCCATTGCAGGGGCCTCCTGTCAATGACTCTTCAAGGTCTTCGGTTTGGCATCGGTTTTGTGGTCGCCGACAATGGACTCCCGTTCACGCTCTTCCCCGGAACTGAAGGGGGAGGACAGCCATGTTGAGAGCATTCCCAATGAAAAAGGTGATGGTAACCTGACTACGGTTACTGATGAACCAAAAGTTGAAGATATAGACGAGATTCGCCGCACCGTTGAATCTTACACCCCTGAGGATGCTAAAAGGATTCTTCGAAAAGTGGATTATCGCTTGGTTCCTCTGCTGGCAGTACTCTATCTACTGGCATTCATTGATAGAGGGAACAGTAAGTGTTTTCCTTAGAATACTACACGTCGATGACTTGGTTGATGTCAAAGAGATGCCTTACCGCGCCGTTTACTTTTTGTGATAAAGGTAGTCGATACTAACCAATGCTCCAGTTGCCAATGCAAAAATCGCTGGTATGGAGAAGGATCTTAACCTGCACGGCTCACAATACAACGTGGCTTTGACGTTGTTTTTCGTTCCATATGGCCTTTTCGAGGTCCCAAGCAATATAGTCCTTAAACTGCTGCGGCCCTCTGTGTGGATTGCTATCATGATGTTTTCATGGGGAACGGTTATGACGTGCGTTTAACTGCTTTTTGCAACGGTCGGCGAAGCTAATATCATTGCCAGCTTAATGGGCGTTATATCAAACTATGAAGGCCTCCTCGCAGCACGGTGGTTTCTGGGGGTTACTGAGGTGTGTATATTGACATGCCCAAGTTCTTCCCCTCTGGCTTTGACCTCTCTAACTTGTGATGTGCATACAGTCCGGTTTTTTCCCAGCGGCAACCTATTTGTTGACCATCTGGTACAAACGGTATGAGGTGCAACGGCGAATGGCAGTCTTCTATGCTGCAGCATCGCTTTCCGGTGCATTTTCAGGTCTTTTAGCCTTTGCGATTGAGAAGATGGATGGCGTCGGAAACTATGCCGGATGGCGGTGGTTAGTATTCTAGCTTGCTTATATATTCCGCTTTTGACGACTAAAACCTCTTTCTGCTACAGGATCTTTATCCTCGAAGGACTTGCTCCAGTGGTTCTGGCAGCAGCTGTGTGGAAAATTCTCCCAGACAGTCCGGAGAAGGCCCGGTTCTTGACCAAACCCGAAAGGGAATTCATTATTAATCGACTCGCTCTGGAAACTGGCTCTGGGCATGGGAAGGTCACAAACAATGACAAGATCGGAATCCGTCATATTATTGCTGCCTTCAAGGAATGGAAAATCTGGAGTGCGATCATCCTTTTCTGGGCAAACTCCATCGGTGTCTACGGGTTGGTATCCTAAAACTTATTCTCCCCTAGAGGAATATTCCAACTGACGAAATATGACCCTAGCTTTACGGCGACTGTGCCTACAGTCATTGCCGACCTTGGCTACACAGCCGCACACGCGCAGCTCCTCACTATACCCATCTATGTGGTTGCTATGATAGCCACGCTAATCTTCGCATTTGTCTCTGATCGCTACCAGCAGCGTACTCCGTTCATCATTGCTGGGTACAGCATCGCTGTCTTGGGTTTCACCTCTCAGTTGGCTATACCACATCCCAAGTTTCCAGGACTGACTTACGGCATGCTTTTCCTCGTCGCTGCTGGCCTCTATGCACCTTTCATTTCCATTGTATGCTTAATCGGCAACAACCTCGCGCCGTCATCGAAGCGCGCCGTTGGAATGGCGTTGCTCATTTCGATCGGAAACTGGGGTGGCATTGCAGGCTCGAATATATATCGTGAGTCTGAAAAGCCGAAGTATCCAACTGGGTTTGGAACCTCGCTTGCTATGTCAGTTATTGCAATCATTACAACATTCGTGTTGAGAATAGCATATAACCGAGTTAACAAGCAGCGTGATCAATTACTGGAGCAGGAAGGAGAGGAAGCGATCAGGGCGCGGTATACCGAGCAGGAGCTGTTGGATATGGGTGATTTGAGCCCTTTCTTCAGATATACACTGTAGCTACTTGTTGGTGCTGGAAATATTTCCCTCGGCACGGGAAAGATAAGGATAATGATTGAATAACCGATGCTATTGTTCCCTATGCCACAAACAGTGGCTTGAAGTAGCACCAATCTAACACCCTTGAAGGCGTGATAACTGTATGGGCTAAATGATCAAGGATGGATTCATGGCATGCCTCCCGGGCAATCATAAATACTATTTGCCGCGATTTTAGCCATCTCAACATAGAAGAAAATCCCCTTTTATTCTTCCCTTAAAAACATCAGTAGCACTTGCCAGACGCCAAATCGTATCCCACAATTGTCAAAAAGATATCATATATTATACCAGTGAGTTCCAAAATCAAGCCATCAGCGAAGTGCGGGCAATATGAAAAATAGACGCAAGACATCATCACGTAGTCCCAGTCGTATCATGCTCCTCAGGAGCTGTGCCTACAGGGGGGTTTACCGATTGAAAACCATCAAGTGACACATCTACGGCACCCGCTTGGACAAGCTGTAGGAATGACACGAGTCAGCAGCGCTACACATCAGATAAGGCGAAAGGGATTCACGTACAGCTCTTCTAAGGTCATCAATCAAGTCGTCTGCGTCCTCAATACCAACGCATAACCGAATCAAATCCTCTGGCATTGCCCTTTCCTGTCTTGTTTTTGCATCGATACTTGCGTGGCTCATGCGGCAGGGCATGCTGATCAAGCTGTTCACGCAGCCAAAGCTGACGCTGATTGCCCAGAGTTTGGCGCTCTCAACAATTCGTTCGCTGAGCGCGACGTCTCCGGTTTCAAAGGAGAGGACGGCACCGGCGCCGCGGGCCATGGATCTATGCAAATCATATTGCGGGTGTGATTTCAGACCGGGGTATCTAACACGGAAACCATGTGCTTCTAAAAACTCGGCGATTTGTTGGGCATTGGATTGTTGTTGTTCCATGCGTACTTTGAGAGTCTTCACCCCCCGAAGCAACAACCATGAGTCAAAGGGTGATAATCCACATCCGGATGCGTTAATTGGGAAATAGAGCTTTTCTCCCAGAGACAGATCATTCACAGCGATCACACCGGCCATCAAATCGTGGTGACCTGACAGGTACTTTGTACCACTCTCATAGACAATATCCGCTCCGAGATCTAGTGGATTGAGGAGTAACGGAGAAAGCATGGTATTGTCAACCGCTACCAAAGCACTGGGATTGGCTTCATGTGCCATTGTGGCGATCCGAGGGATGTCGACGATTTTGATCAAAGGATTTGTCGGTGTTTCTAGCAACACCATAGCTGTCCTCGGCCCAAGTACCTCTGCCACCTTTTCTGGGGTTGTTGTATCGACGTGATGTACTATTATTCCTCCGTTTGTAGACAAATATTTCAATAGGCGGTGTGTGCCTCCGTACAAATCATCACCCGTAACGACCTCGTCCCCGGGCTTGAGGAGGCGGGTGATAACATCCAATGCGGCCATCCCTGACGAAACCACAAGCGCCCGCTGAGCAGACATTATCTTTGCAAGGTGTCGTTCGAGGTGTGTTCTAGTTGGATTTCCGGACCGTGTGTAGTCATATTCACCGCCCCCACCGCCAGACGTTTGCTTAAAGGTTGCGCTCTACGACGAGTACAGCAGTTCAGCATCCTGTCCGCAAAGAGATAGCATTGGTTATTTCACCTGGTATATCGGGACACTGCTGGCATTGTACTGATCGTTCCCCTCCGTATAAACTAGCTCTGTCGCCAGCGCATACCGTCTTCCCGTCCGCGGGCTGGACGGTGCTGGAGACGGGGGAAGGTTATGGCCTGCCAAATCGACTTTGGAAAATGCTTTCCGTACAGCGTTCACGTTTTCTGCGGGAGAATTGCCCCCATTGGTGCCCGGCGAGGCTTCGGAGTTTGACATGGCTAGTACACCCTTACGGAACGGGATTGCAGTGCGAGGTTTATCGGAAAGAGTGAGGGTCAATAGGTCAAGAGTTAGGAACGGATGTAGCCTCTCGTGCGGGTTGTGGTCAGTCAGCGACAGTACTCCAGCAGAAATACAACGCAATCATGCCAACTATCCGGGCGGAAAAGAGCGAAATGAGCAAACCGACAGTTTTCCCGGCGGAGTTACATGCGAGCGGGCGGAGTGATGATCTGCTGCTAAGAAATCGCGTCATTGCAGTTTAGCGGGGATTAGGTAATACGGAAAACGCTGCATGCTATTTGGCACCAAAGGGCATCAAGGAGTATTGAAAATAAAAAGGCTTCAGAGGAGCAGAGCTTCTTTTGGAGATGGTAAATGAGACAGGTCTAACAGGAGAAACAGGTAGCCAAAATTTGGAACAGATCTAGTGAATCCCAGGCCCAATAGAGAGTAATGTTTCCGCCCGCTCTTGATAAACGCCAGAATATTCGATACAAGTAGATACCAGCCTGATGTCCGGCAAGATATGCAGTAAAACACCATGCCTAAATGGAGACAAAAATATGTTCTTGAAATATGAGTCAATTCAGTCAGGCCCATCCGCGACTGGAAGGATCCTAGGCTCTTCAGCATTGTCAGGCTCTGATTCCGTAGCCCAGTCTTTTTCGGATTGGGACTTGCTAGCTTTTTGTTTCTTCTCGCGATAATTGCTTGCGGGTCTAACTCCTCCTGCCTTGATGAAAAAATCATCGGTTCTCAGGCCTCGAACTTCGTCAGGATTCATGCCATTGACCAATGCGCCTGTATCTCGTTTCTTCCGGATCAACTCCCGAACAGGCACCATGGCCGCATCACGGCAAGCTTCCTTTATATCACTTCCTGACATGCCCGCCATCGCCTGGACAAGCAAGTCCGCATCGAAGTTCTCTCGATCAACTTTCGTGTCCTTCAAAAGCAGGCCCAATATCCGCAGTCGCTGAGCAGCTGCTGGAAGAGTGACCGGGAACTTTTTGGGCATTCGTCGGAGAATAGCTTCGTCGATATCTTGAATCCTATTTGTCGCTCCGAGAATCATAACGCGTTGCGGTTGGCCCGTGGCATTGGCAGAAGTTAGCCCATCCCAATGTGTCATGAACTCGGCCTTGACCATGCCGCTGGCCTCGTGCTCACCGCTCCTTCGAGTTCCCAACACAGCGTCAATCTCGTCAATGAACACAATACTTGGTTCTAACTTTCGGGCCAGGGAAAATACGGCGTTGACCAGTTTGTTTGAGTCTCCGTACCATTTCTCCGTCAACGTCGAAATGTGTAGATTGATAAAACAAGCGCCACTTTCATGGGCGAGTGCTTTCGCCAGCATTGTCTTGCCACATCCGGGAGGACCATAGAGCAGAACACCGGAAGGGGCACTTAAAAGAGAGGATGACGATCGATAGAGATGAGGCATTGTCAACGGATATATTACGGACTCTTTGAGCTCCTCAATAATATCATCAAGACCTCCGATATCGTCAAAAGAAACAGGAATGTCCTCTGGGGCAACAACGTCCATTGCAATGGCTTGTTCATACTGCGTCAGAACAAGATCTTCCCTCTTCTGTTTTTGGGACTTCCTCTTGCGGCTCGATGAGCTATCGTCCGAATCTTCCCCACGATCTAGCCTCCGCAATATCGCGGCCGACTTTCTCTTAGCCTCTTCACGTTTCTGGCTCTCGGGATCGAACTCTAATCGCGATAGGAGAAATCGAACGACAAAATATGTAGACACAGACTGAGCCAGATCAGTTAGCACACGCATATCCGGGCAGGAGTAAAGTGGTTCCAGGAGTACATACTGTACCAGCTATAAGAATAAGTTCCTGGATTATTTGCTGCCATCTTCGAACGCTCCCTGAAGCCATGACCAATCGCCGGATGTGGGGGGTATCCTGCAAGAAGAGGAAACAAGAAAAAGAAGAAAAGAATATATCGATACAGTGAAGCGCAAGAGTAGAATAGAAACGTTGAACTCTAGCTTTAAAATCCCGGACGTGGCCTTGGGTTCGAGGATGTTCATGAGCTTCGATCTCGGCTTGTGACAACGACTTTAGCCGTGGCTTGTCCGAATAGAGTTGGCTGCCTGTGGCTGAAGCTTGCGGTCACGTGTGCGGCCCGAGTCGACGCGTTCTGCGGGTATGTTCTTGAGAGACACAAGGAGCAAGGGTTAGTACAGACGAAAAGTGACGGCTTGGGTTTAATTGAAGAAATTACTTTTGCGGTTTAAATACAATTCTACCGCTTTCGCTAGCCATCTTCGCAGGATGCCGAAACGGAAAGCTACTACAAATTTATCAGGAATCGTGGACGGTGGAGATAATGATGACGGTTTCCTGAGTGGCGTCGACCATAACACAGCAGATACTGCTCCTCCACCGGCGAAGCGTTTAAGGGGCAGACCCAAAGCCGCCACAGCTCAAGTGACTAAGGCGAAGACTACTACGAGAAAAGCGCGTTCTACTGCTGTTGTGGGACCGAAGCGACGTGGTGCGAAAGCCGGAACGACAGCGAGGCAACGTAAACCAACGGGCACCGCGGCAGAAATAGCCAACACCGAAGATGCACATCCTCTTGAGGGGAATCAAGATCCTAGTGACGGGACTCATGAGTTATCGGAAGATGAACTCGATTCTCCAGAAACCACCGCTGCGGCGCCACCGCCAAAGCAGGGAACCAAAGCCACAACCCGACGTGGTAGGAAAAAGGAACCGGAGAAGAAAGTTGAAAAGGACGGGGAGTTTGAATATACGCCAACAGGAACGCGCACGATCAAGCCGACCACGAACTCTAGACAGACGGGGAAACGAAAAGCTCCTGCCGCACGAACACCTTCGGCAGAACCGGAAGCGCAGGATCTCACCGAGCATGACGATGAAGATGAAGAAGAACAAGAAGAACATCCACTTGAAAACGAGGAAACTGTTGTTACCGACGATGATGGGAGCGAATCTCCCCTTCCAATTCCATCCCCTTTAAAAAAGCTATTGCATGATCTCACACAGCAAAAGTCCACAGCAACACCGAGTCGGAGACGGGGAACGCAAAATAAATCAGATACGGGAAATGGATCAACTGAAGTTATGTTAAGGCGGAAGTTGGGCGATGTTACCAAGAAGTTGGAGAGCATGGAAGCCAGATACCGCAGCCTACGGGAAGTGGGCATCGTTGAAGCCAGCGCCAATGTTGATAAACTACGAAAACAATGCGAAAGTCTCACTGCAAGTATGATTTTCTGCTCCAAAGGAATGGCACCAGAAAGCTGACGATCGCTAGCATCTAATGCCCTTATTTCTTCACTGAAAAAGGAGCTCGCTGTACAAACGGATTTAGCAACGAAATCGCAGGCGCTTCAAACTCGACTCGCCGAACGTGATGACGAGGTTTCAAAGCTGAAATCCAAGGTTGGAACTATGACTTCAGACTTAAATAAGGCCCAAAGTGATATCAAGTCACTGCAAGCTAAACTCACTGCTGCTCGAAATACGGCTGCAAGCATCGAACCATCAAGAGTTCCTGGAAGCACAGGGAAGGGTGCCGGCTTATCGCGGGCAGCCATGGCTGCCAACGCCGAATCGGCCCAAGCTATGCAGAACGCTCAGCTGAAGGAAGACCTGTATAGTGATCTCACAGGGTTGATTATTCGCGATGTAAAGAGAAGGGATGGCGATTATCTGTACGACTGTATCCAAACTGGTCTCAATGGCAGTAAGTTACAACTAGACGCCCAAATTCAAGACATTGAGGGTACCGTACTAATCTTCATTGGTGATAGCGCTGCATTTCAAACTTGCCGTTGCTGACGACTCAGCTAACAAGGTAACGACTGATCTTGAGGCAGCAGAGTTCCAATATATGCCTCTCCTGGATGATAATCGGGACCGGAACCTACTTGAGATTCTACCTGACTATCTGTCGGTAGACATCACGTTTTCGAGGCAGCACGCGTCGAAGTTCTATAGCAGGGTCGTGGATACGCTTACTAGGAAGCGGACCGAATGAGCGATAGGTCCTCGTAAGCGTTACTTGCTTTGCTGGCCGCCAATCGTGTTGAGCGGTTTGCACTTTCAATCCTTAAACATCCTTGCGGGTCTGCGCCTCGTTGATTCCGTCAGTTGTATGTACCCTAAGTTTTGCATCAGGGGAAAAATGAACCAGTAGGCTAGGGCCTCAGAAATTAATTCAAAGCCCTTTAGCATGAACGATCTAGATTCCTAGAAGCCCTTGAAAATTGTCTGTAAGCCGACATGTCTTGTCTTATTATGGGATGTCACGGAGACTTTTGTTTCGCTAGTTTTCTCCGAGGACCAGGAGGTACTCATACCAATCTTATCCAGCCAATCAGAAGCTCGTATCCAACTTCAGGAACAATTCTGTTGGAGCTTCGCGTCGAACGGCAGCGATCCAACTCTTTCTCTTCCTCCTGAGACGGACGTGGATGGCCACCAGTTCACACTTACATTCCGAACATCTTTTCAGGCCACTCCGCCCAGTTCACTCTTTTGCCCGCACACAATGCAATTGTAATCACTTCAATCACTCCAATCACTCCAATCACTCCGCTGATCCGTTTCTCCTCAGCTGGCAGCCATGGCTCGCGTCGGCCGTGTGGGGTTTCTGACCCTGGCTGTAATTTTCCATTTGATTTACACGTACTCAATCTTCGATATCTACTTCGTTAGTCCCATTGTGAATGGAATGCGGCTCTATGGGGTAGAGCGCGAACCCGGAGCCAAAGCACCTGCGAAACGCCTCGTTCTTTTCGTCGGAGACGGGCTTCGTGCCGACAAGGCATTCCAGTCCTTTCCCGACCCATCGCCGCCGCCGGAGGCATGTTCCGATGCTTCGAACTGTGATGAAGAATACCTGAAACCCAGACCGCTTGCGCCGTTCATCCGTTCCCGCGTCCTCCACCATGGTACATTCGGTGTATCCCACACCCGCGTCCCAACGGAGTCGAGGCCGGGGCATGTTGCGCTCATTGCGGGACTGTACGAAGATGTCTCTGCGGTGACTACGGGATGGAAGCTGAACCCAGTCAACTTCGACAGTGTTTTCAATCGCAGCAGACATACTTGGAGCTGGGGCAGTCCAGATATTCTTCCTATGTTCAAGGAAGGCGCTGTGCCTGGGAGGATTGATGCGGATTCATATGGTGACGAGGCAGAAGATTTCACTCAGGATGCATTACAGTTGGATGTATGGGTATTTGATAAAGTGAAGGCTCTCTTTGCAGAGGCAAGGGAGGACCCGGAGTTAAATGCAAGGCTAAGACAAGACAAGCTAGTCTTTTTCCTGCATCTATTGGGGCTGGATACCAACGGCCACTCTTATCGGCCGTACTCAAAGGAGTATCTCCATAATATAAAAGTTGTCGATGAAGGTGTGCGTGAGATTACGGAACTGATTGAGGATTTCTATGGCGATGGCGAAACAGCTTATGTTTTCACAGCTGATCATGGAATGAGTGACTGGGGCAGCCACGGTGATGGCCATCCTGATAATACCCGTACGCCCCTTGTTGTTTGGGGTTCTGGAGTTGCCAAACCAAAGGTTTCTCGCTGGGGGGTTGCTCCTGGTCATGAAGATGGTTTCTCCTCGGACTGGAATCTGGACCATATTCACCGCCATGATGTTGCCCAGGCTGATGTTGCCGCCCTCATGTCTTATTTGGCTGGGCTTGAGTTCCCTGCTAACTCTGTGGGAAAGCTCCCACTTGATTATATTGATGCGACTCCGAAGGAAAAAGCGAAAGCTGCCCTTGCCAACGCACAAGGAGTACTTGAAATATACCATGTGAAAGAGGAGCAAAAGAGGTCCTCCACGCTCCGATATACGCCCTACAAAGCATTTGCCAGCCCTGAAAACTCCCCAGATTCTCAGGTCTCCGCGATCCGCAACTTGATAGCGAAGAAGAAGTACGAGGAGGCAATAGCCCAATCGTCAAATTTGCTGGAGGAAGCATTGGGCGGGTTGCGTTATCTTCAGACGTACGACTGGCTGTTCCTACGAGCCATTGTTACCGCAGGATATCTAGGATGGATCGCTTATGCGTTAACTACCGTTATAGACCTTCATGTTTTGCACCAATCTTCTCAATCTGTGCGGACAACCTTCAGTACGATGTTCTTCTCCTCGGTGTTGGTCGGTCTATACTCCGTGTTGTGGATCCAGAAATCCTCCTGGCGTTATTATGCTTATGCCGCATTCCCTGTGTTTTTCTGGGAAGAAGTGATCGCAAGACGAGGTGCGCTCAAAGCCGGACGACGGATACTATTAGGCCACATCCGGACATTCTCCAATTATCTTTCGTTCACGTTTCAGCTCTTCGTTTATATCGGGATATTAGAGGCCCTTGTTCAGTCATATTTCTACCGAGAGATCTACACTATCTGCTATCTAGCTGCTTGTTTTTGGCCGGCCTTTTTTGGCATCGGATTCCTTTCGCGCAACAAACTCCTTGTCGCTACCTGGATCATTTGCTGCAGCTTGCTCAGTATTTTCACTCTCCTCCCAGTGGTCAAAGTTGAAAACTCGACGACGATGTAAGTAAAATAACAATTGCATGGCCGACCAGCGCTAATCTGTTGCAGCACCATTGGAGGCGCACTTATGTTTGCGACCGGACTTCTCTATGTGATGTGTGAGGAGACTCTCACCCTTCCATCGACGAAACCTGCAAAACGCCTCAGCAAAGGACCGCGTATTACTATGGGAATCCAGGTATGACGCCGTACCAGCCTCTGGCTTTTTGTGTTGCTGTTTATCCGACTAATGGATTTTTAGCTTGGCCTAATCCTACTTGCACTTATTGTCACAAGATCGAGCGTTGCATCTCTGCAGGCCAAAAAAGGTTTACCGTTCGGCAATCAAGTGGTCGGATGGATCGTTTTGGGTATGAGAAAGCTCAGTGCTACCAACCGCCCGTTCTCAATACTGATGTCTTCCTAGTATCCTCGCTTTCATTGCCTTTCGCGCACAGGTTCTATCCTAGAAGTCACTATCTTCATCGGCTTACTATCATCTTCCTTGCGTTCTCTCCTACTTTTATTATCCTGACCATCTCCTACGAAGGACTTTTCTACTTTATATTTTGCGTATCACTGCTTACATGGGTAAGACTCGAGCACAACATATACTTACATACGTCTGCGTCACATACCAGCGCGGCGACATCCTCCAATCAAAAAACCACTAGTGGAGAAACAAATGACCTTCAAGCCTCCACATCTACTTCTCGAGCTTCTAATCAGCTTTACCGGAGTCTAACTCTTTCCGATGCCCGCATCGCCCTCTTCTTCCTATTCCTCCTTCAATCTGCCTTTTTTAGCATCGGAAACATTGCGTCCATCTCCTCGTTTTCGCTCGACAGCGTCTATCGCCTCATTCCCATCTTCAACCCATTCACCCAAGGTGCACTTCTCATGTTCAAGATCCTCATCCCTTTCGCCGTAATCAGCGCGAACCTGGGTATTCTCAATCATCAGATCGGCGTCGCTCCATCGGCTGTGTTCATGATTGTCATGTCGATTAGTGACGTTATGACGCTCAATTTCTTCTACATGGTTCGAGACGAAGGCAGCTGGCTAGATATTGGGACGACGATCAGCCACTTTTGTATCGCGAGCGGGATGTCTGTCTTCGTAGCAGGACTAGAGTTTTTGAGCGGGGCGTTCATCTCAGGAATCAGTTTCGAAGAAGAAGATGATAATGTCAAGGGAATTATGCAGGCGAAAGCTGCACCAGAACATAAGAAGGAATCCGGGAAATCCAGGGGTGGGCATGTGCCAAACTCCAACGGCATGGGGAAGCACGAAAATGGAGCTGTTTGCGCTCCGAATCTTACGGCGAACATGGCCAATTGAGCCTCCTGTATTCCGATTTATGCATTTGGGCGCTAGATAATAGCATTTTGGTCAGGTTTCTCAGGGTATTGTGTTTTATAGTTGCCGTTCTTTCTGGTTTCGCTGAATCCCTAGATAGACTCACTTCTTGTAATTATAATAGAGCGAAAGACAAATTGCATTAAGGTGGAGCTTCACTACGGAACTAATGTGCTTAGGCATACGAGTATGAAGTACGCGACTTGGCCACATTCAGCAGCACTCCTACTAGTACTCACGCACCCCTTACGAGGCTCGGACCTCATAGAGATATGAATGTTAGCAAAAGAGACATATATCGAGTCATACACGTGCTTTCCTGAGTGACGACATAGACGAGAGCGGGCCATCTACGGAAGAGAGGTGGGTGGGGGGTTTAAATCGGCCGGGAGCGGATTGAGAAGACAATCAGGCGGGCGGGATACAGGTCAAAGCCCAGCGCGCTGGATAGCCGCCTGAGGATGATGGGACAAGGGCAAAAAAACTCCACCCCAGCAGGCCCGCCATGTGAGAGAGAAAGGTGAGACGGCCAGGCCAGAAGCAGGTCCCGACAATGACGATAACACCTCTTAGGGCTGGCTCTGGCTTCGGACAGTTCCCGTTCAGAATGCGGGGGGAGTTGATGCATGCGTGCAGGCCCTGCTGACCTGATGCGTCAGGGCGGAGTATCTCAGACCCATGGGGTTGATGATTGTTGGTTTTTGAGGAGGTGGGTGGCCTAATAAGTTGGGTGAGTCTGCCTGGATAGGAGAGTGGTGATATGGAAGACTCGATGCGTGATCTGCATGTTCGAACATTGGCGAGAATGTGAAAAATGAATGAAGAGATGAGCTCTCACGCTCCATCAAGCAGCAGCAGCAGCAGCAGCAGTAGTGGCCATGATGGCTTCCCCCGTCGGCAAGCTTTGGGTGGGCTCGAGATCTGAAGAATCCCTCGTTCCACGATTCCCCAGATGTGCGACCTGCAAAGGCCAGACGCCCAGCCGTTCGGCATGTGAAAGAGCCAAGCATTCACCCCTGGATTGCTAGCTGACTCTCCGGCAGCTGTGAGTGGTGGGATTCCGAGCTAACGGCTTCATTCCTCGAGAGCAGAGCAACTTGGCGGTTGATGAGCAGGCCCGCTGGGCGTTTTCTGGTCGAGACATCCAAGGTGGTGCGGTTGCCAGAACCATTGTTTTACGGAATCACTCGGGATTGAAAACAGGGACACCAAATGGTGCTTCAATGCCTAAACGCGATTCGATTTCCCAGCATGGTTGTCGTCGGCCTGTACCGAGTACGGCACAGCAAGAGTAACGGGTTACCAGGTGAATTGGCCCCAAGTCTGCAAAAGCCAACACGCAGTGCATACTACGTTCTGGAGGTTACACTGCGCGGTCAATTCACCCTCGGTGTGATACCAACGCAGGTTGTAATGGGATACGAATTCTGGAACGAATGGAAGGAGAAAAAAGGGGGGAGGGAAAAGATTTGGGACAAAAAAGCAAAGAAAGGTCTGTGTCTTAGTTCGACTGGAATGTTCAGGGAATGATCCTTGTCTCTCGGGCATATATTCGCAGGTTCAGGCGCGTGTTTGTTCCAGGCGGGACTGGTTTGAACGGATATAACTGCCTCTCGAACACCGTCTGAGTTAGACTACAACTGACACAACTGCCTCTGAGCATGGGCAATCCTTACTGGGGGATGGATGGCGGTGGTGTGACTGCATGTATACGGTTTCTTGCCCACAGTGACAGCGTGCGGTGGTTACAGCAGTTGGGAGATCAGCATCTGCCAGGGCTCGAAGGACTTGACTGACTCCATGCGCAAGAAAGGAGGAGAGCCACTTTCTTCCTGGGCGAGTGTCAACTATCCACTAAACTCGTGAACTACCAACTAGTTCGTTGTGTGGACTCCTCTTTTCAATCCTTGTCCTCAAACTAAGAGACAGAGAGACAGAGCATTTAAGAGAACGATATCACACACCCAAGACCGTTCCACCAGAGAGGCTGCAACATCGGTATACATGGAGAACTGTAGTCCCAAGGAATCTGTTGTCAGTCATCAGAGTATGTAGATTGAGACTCGCGGGCCTTTCTCCTTGGGCCGTGTGGCGGTTTTCCGTCCGTCGTGAAACACACTGTTACTGCTTGTCGCATATAGCTCCCGCCCATCGCTCATATAGACGCCCTTCCAATAGTCCCAATCGAAAGGCGTTTCTCCAGGCAAAACATCTCTGCTCGTTCTCTCTGTTTAAATCCAGCAATTGGAAATGCTATCCTCGACGATTGGCTTCTGTCTGTTGTGTATTATCCTTAATCCTTGCTTAGGTCGCCACACCATCGGGGTTTCGTGATCCTCTTTTCCCGCCCAAACTTCTTCAGTCCACCACTGTGTTTCCGCAAGAGACAGCCTGCCCTTCTTCCCACTCCGATCGAATATCCCTGGCGTCCCGTTTTATTCCTATTTCTTTTCTTTTCTTTTTTCCTTTTTTTTTGTGCTGATCGTTCATGCCTGCAAAAAGGAGAATATAATACTGGGAATTAACTGCTAGAAAACCAACCGAAAACTTTGAAACTGTAGAACAACTGCCACGCTTTCGACGCTGCCCCATCGCAAAAGGTCCATCTTGCCAATCTTCCAAACTCAGGTTCCCATCGGAATTCACTCTCTCTCCCTCTCTCGCCTACAAAGTATTATTCCTCCAACATCCCCGTCTTGCTACTTGAATTTCTCTTTTTATTTCATTGCTTCCCATAATTACACATAGAAAACAAAGAGGCTCCACCCACCGCATAATTCGCTCAGCGAGCTTTGCCGTCGTGCATGGGGGGGGTGCAACCGCTCGCTTCTCCCACGACCCTTGAATTCTCGTCGCCATGAGCAATCCCGTCGCCGAACATGAGCCTGATTCAGCCATGATAGACCGTGAGACCTCCATACCAGCAGCTGCGACTCCTACCACTCTACCACCACCGCCAGCAGAGGCAGATCCCGGATCCAGGACGAGCCCCGAAGGCGAAAAGCCATCATCCGCGAATCCCCCCAATCCTGGCTCTGGCCCGCCGTCGACAACGTCCACTGGCCATCCTAGTTTTCGCAGGTGAGTTTGTGCGCGCGCTTTCTGAGAGTTGAGACGCTTCACTGCTTGTTTGACTTCCTTTCATGGGGAGGCAAAGAACGAGGCCTGTGCGAATTGGGTAGAAACATTTCCCCCAGGTCCCAATTCTTGCGATACGGGCATGTTTCTTGGAGAAAAACGTTTGTGTAGTAACTTTTTCCGCTGACCATCGTCGTATTTATATTCTAGACAACGTGCGTCGCGAGCTTGTGAGGTATGTTCTGCACTTCGTGTTTGATCAACGCGATCTCTTTGGCTTGCTTCTGGCGTTGAGCCTCGGTACCTCGGCCTGCCTATCTCACCAGCTCTCGTCCCAACTCGACGAGGTGATGCTTGAGAAAAGGAATCAAAAGAAGCAACTTGGGATGAAACGTGGCTAACAAGGATATTTTTTGGCGACTATAGACATGCCATGCTAGGAAGGTTAGTGACGATAATTTTGTCGCTTCAGTGTACCCTCGTCGCCCAATCTCCCTCTCCCCGTTGCCCACCCCAGTCATCGCCAGTTTTATTTTTAACTGCCTGATGTCGGTGCTCGGTTGAGCGAGGTATCTTCGCCAGGTGCTGACGGGTCTTCATCGCTTATTAGGTACGCTGTGATGCTGCGAGCCTCGGTGTGCCTTGCACCAACTGCGTCGCGTTCTCCATCGAATGCAAGATCCCCACCCCAAAGAGAAAGAAGAACCAGAAAGCAAAGGATGCGGTCAAGTATGCTATTCATCCGTTACGGACTCGCTCTTTTCACCACCATGCGGCTAATGCGTTGTCATCTTGTTGTGTAGTGACGAAAACGGCTCTACCAACCCCAACGCCTCCCAAAGAGAAGTCTCCGCTGGTCCCCGGAGTAGGCCAGTCGATGGAATGCCTCCTACCTCCTTGACCCCCGCGCAAGCCGCCCAGCAGGCTCAACAGAGTCATTCCTATGCCCAATTCATGAAACCCAAGTTCGCGCGAGCACCGATTACCGAAGCCGGCCGGGTCGCCTACCTTGGAGAATCGTCGAACCTGTCGATACTTGTTCACGACCGACATGGGACCACCGACGTCGTGCATTACCCTCTCCCGGAGAGCATTAGAGGCTCGAGAGCGAGGCTCACCGAGTTAGATAGCCTCGAAATCGATATCCTACATCAGCGTGGCGCCTTCTTGCTCCCGCCGCGATCACTTTGTGACGAACTCGTCGAAGCTTATTTCAAATGGGTTGCACCAGCTGTTCCCATAATAAGCAAGACCCGCTTCATGAAGCGCTATCGCGATCCGAAGAACCCCCCTTCGATTCTTCTCCTGCAGGCGGTGCTCCTCGCTGGTTCGAGGGTCTGCACAAATCCGCAATTGATGGATGCGAACGGGTCGACAACACCGGCTGCAACAACTTTCTATAAACGCGCAAAGTCTCTGTTCGATGCCAATTATGAAGACGATAGGGTCACCATTGTGCAAGCTTTGGTATTGATGGGCTGGTACTGGGAAGGTCCAGAGGGTAAGCTGCTTTTGTTGTCGTTCCATCTTGCATGCCATTCTCCGATATTGACCTCAATTGTGTAGACGTCACCAAAAATGTCTTCTATTGGACCCGCGTAGCAATTATCGTTGCACAAGGATCTGGAATGCACCGAAGGTTGGTATCACATCGGCTCCTGCTGTTCATGCGCTAATGAGGTGGGTAGTGTTGAAGCTTCACAGCTAAGTAGAGCGGACAAACGTTTATGGAAGAGAATCTGGTGGACTCTTTTTACGAGAGATCGCTCCGTTGCCGTCGCGCTCGGACGACCTGTAAATATCAATATCGATGATTCCGACGTGGAGATGCTGACGGAGGATGATTTCATCGAAGATGAAGCCGATTCTGTCTCGGAATTCCCTCCTGACCAGACTCATGTCCAGTTCTTTCTGCAGTACGTGAAGCTATGCGAGATCATGGGACTTGTTCTATCGCAGCAATACTCGGTGGCCTCGAAATATCGACGGACAAATGCAATGGATCTGACCCACAGCGACATGGCACTGGCAGACTGGCTGCAAAACTGCCCTAGGGAGGTGTATTGGGAGCGAAATCGACATCATTTTTGGTCAGCTTTGCTGCATTCCCACTATTAGTGAGTTTCTATTCACTTTTACCTATTAATCTGTGTGTGTGTGATTATCGCTAACGCATATACTCTTAGCACCACCTTGTGTCTATTGCATCGTGCACACATGCCACCGGCCACTGGCACGCACACTGCTGCTCCTGCTGGTCTGGCCTACCCATCACGCACCATTGCTTTCCAAGCAGCTGCAATGATAACATCAATAGTTGAAAATCTACAGGCCCACGACCAACTTAAATATACTCCCGCGTTCATGTCAGTTTAGCCTTACCATTCCTTCTTGTTAAGGATGAAAAGTTGCGCTAACACCCTTGCAGCGTCTATAGTTTGTTCTCTGCCCTAATTATGCATGTCTATCAAATGCGCTCCTCAGTTCCAAGTGTAGTTTCTACTACGCAAGAAAGGATCAGTATTTGCATGCAAGCTTTGAAGGATGTTTCAAAAGTCTGGCTTGTTGCGAAGATGGTTTACACCCTGTTTGAATCAATTCTTGGGAACAAAGCATTAGAGGAACGCCTCCAGAGAGCGGCAGGAAAACGGCATCAGAAACAGAAGACAAAAAAGGATGCTGTTCCTCCTCCCAAAAAGCCCGAGGCTCCGAAACGCAAGTTTGACGACTTGGATATCTCCATCCCGAACGGCCCTCCAGCTCACCAAGTTTCGTACGAGCGTTCCAGGCCGCAAACTCCAGCTGCTACTCCCTCTATGCAGCACGCCCAAATCGCCACTACAGCACCGCAAATATCGCCCCAACCGCCACACCGACCCTCCAAAGATGGGCTCTTGGGTCCGTCAGCTCACGGGGGAAATACTCGCCCAACTTCACCATTCAACCCTTCCTTCTCTATCCCTACTACGCCCCCCGACTTCTTCCTTGTCACCCGAAACTCCCCTAACCTATCACAATCCCTTTGGGAGAACTTCCAACCGGACCAGTTGTTCCCTGACGGTACGAATATATCCGGGACCGGGTTTTCACCTTCTTCTGGCACCGCGGTCGACCCCCAGCTTCAGATGTCACAACACCTACAGCCCGCTGGAATGGGTTCACAGCCGATGGGAATGCATCAGCAGCAGCAACACCTTCCTTCGCGAGGTCCGCGTGCCCATGAAAGTCCCACGATGATGCAAGGTATGCCCGGTATGGCCATGGGGCATCAGCAGCATTTACAGCCTGGTATGCCGATGCAGACACAGCCGTGGATGTTTGATGGCAACATGCACATAGATGCGTCTAGCCAGGATGACAACTGGAGCAACAGTTCACGAGGGCAGGGACCTGTGGTACCCCCGACTCTAAATGTCGAAGACTGGTAAGTCGATCCGCTCAACACCGTGATTTCTTTTCCTGGTCCATAAGACAATTGCTAACAGCGCTATTCCTTTTCTAGGTTCCAATTTTTTGGGATCAATGGTATTGACAGTTTAGGGATAGACCATATGTGAACTGAATGCTTCCTATAGACAGGATGCTCTTAGTACCTGACTGGCCTATGCGCCTGCTAATCGGAAACTACATATATATTTTTGGGAGACTCTATTTGGAATCGGCGGTTGAAGGCGAAATTGTTTGTCACTTGTTTACAGGGCAATAGCTAGCGTCTTATCTTGGCCCTTGCATTGGAGTTCGTCGGCGTTTGTTGGCTGTGGAGGCTGGTCCAGTGTCTTTAAGCCAGCTCTTCATTTTCTGGCCTGATTCTTTTCCCCGTACAAAATATACTTGTCGGGTCTCTTTGCGACGATATAACCACATTTAATTCGAATTACAATCTAATTGTAGCTCTCCACTTCTATTCATACTTGTCTCTACACGAATATATAATTGCTTGAAATACACTGACTGATCCATGGATTTAATTACATAAGCAGCGTACATCTCTTGACTAAGCGTGGCTTGTTTCCGAAAATAGAAATGACGCCTTGGGAACAGAATGGCTGAGAGCAAGCAAGACAACAACGGGAGACGTTGATGGCAGATTCACTGGTGATCTCTTTTTCTCTTTCTACCGCTCAGTTCCACCTCTCGCAGATTGGGCCGAGAGCTCAAATTGCTGCAACTGCTCCAGCTGTTCCTCTTGGCGCGGCAAATTCACCCTTCCGCCGTCGTCCATGCTAGCCTGTCCTTACGATGATCCGACGCCGAGTCCTGGGCCTTGCGCAGCAAACTACGTGATTCCTCCTTCGCAATCCTCCTGTGTTTTGCCGTTGCACGTTCGAAGGTGGGCATTATCTGTATGAAAGAAGATAATCCGGTCAATTCTCCATGAAACGATAACCCTTCGTCCAACTGCGCCTCTTCACAATCAGATTACGTCGCCTCCTTTGTGTATGTACCCTATGCCGGATCTACGCTCATTCGTCAGGAAGAAAACGCTCATATCAATACAAACTCGGCGCCCATCGAGTACTTTTCTCCATCGAGGTTTGTGCGTCCAATTGGATAAACAGATAAGAAGCAAGGGAGCGTTCAAGGGAGAAAATAGGAATGAGCAGTGACGGAGACCCATTGGGTACACTCAACTCCTTTAATTCTGTCCCCTCACCTCATCGGGGAGCTAGTGCCAGCTCCACCGCTTCCGCGACTGCGTCGACCATCCGCCCGCGTAACCGACGGTTGATATCGTTTGTGGAAGATGGCGAGGATGCGGCCGGTGGTTCGGGGGAGGGCTCGGTAGCACAGCAGGCGGGATTGAACCCCGGCGCGGCTGGAACGTTGACGGGTGGGTTCTTGAGCTCGAAAACTGGCTCTCCTGCGCCATATGCTTCTCGAACAGGGTCGCCAACACCACGCAGAGCATTCTCTCGCACGGCCTCAGGCTCATCAGGCCCCGGGGCGTTTGCGAACGGGCTCGGGGCTGCTAGTGTGCGGACCGGCTCACAGGGGAAAAGGCCCGCTGGGTTTGCGGCAGATTTTTTGGACTCTTCGTGGTCTTCGCTTCAGGGGTTAGCCTCCGCAGTTTGGGGGTCAGATAATGCTCAATTGAAGTATAAATCTGCTCTAAATGGGTACCGTCGGGGGAAATCTTCAAACCCTGACTCGTTGCTTAATGTACAAGATGGAGGTCGCAGGCGACCCGGAATACCGTCGGCCTGGGGACCCTCTGGATCTCACGAGACGCAACCACCCCCGGGATCAAAGGAGGACCGGCGAGCTATTATACAATCGAAGAAGAGAGAGCTTCTACTGCAGGCTAATGGGGATGCGATGCCAGATAGCCAAGGGAACTACAAAAGGCGAACTTCACTGGATAACTCTTACTCCTCGTCGCCAGCACGACCGGTGGAGCAGGATGATGGCGATGCCTTGGTTTATATACATCACGTACAGCCGAATGACAGTCTTACTGGCGTTTCTATACGCTATGGTTGTCCGCTTCCCGTATTGAGGAAAGCCAATGGCTTTTGGCCGAGCGATAGCGTCCAGTCGAGAAAGATCGTGGTCTTACCTGTCGCCTCATGCAGTTTGAAAGGAACCCGTATTTCTTTGGACGGGCGGTCTCATCAATTGAATCCCGAGAGGGGTACTTCACCTCATTGTTGCAACGATGATAATTCCACAGCTCCAGCGTCTTCTTCTACAAATAAATCGGGGTACGAAGATAAGTGGGACGGCCCGTTCTCCTCTTCTAGTACAAACAAGGAAGCTGCCAATACACCTATGTGGAAGCATGAAAGCTGGGTGCAAGTTGAGGGATTCCCCTCGCCAATTGAGCTCGGTCGAGTTCCTAAACGAACATTGGGCTTCTTTCCTAGAGCCCGCCGAAAATCTCAGTCACATTCTGAAGCATATTCCGATTTTGACTCCCCCTCGTTGAAATCCCAAGCACAAAACGATTCAGCAAGTCGACCTGCTTCGTGTTTCCGCGATCGATCAGCATCGAATTCGAAATTTTCTCCTCATCAATATCATCAGCGTCGGCCCAGTGTCTTGTTATCTGGGCCTGGCGGTGTTGGCACGCTGAGTCGCAATGCTACTGGTCCTGGACCCGCCCCTGACAAACTTAACGCTTTCGTAAGCACTCATCTGCCGAACCTAGCTATCGCCTCACGGCCACCTCAAATGGCAACTGCTGCCCTTGGACAAAGCGACAGGATATCCTTTGACTCCACATCTACCTCCTCTGCCACAGGTTTAGAAAATATAGGCGGCGCCATTGAAGGCTGGTTCCGCAAGGTTGCGACAAAAGCCAAGGCCGGACTTCATGATCTTCAGCAACCGATCCAACCACATGACTATCTGGGTATCGGCGGTGCTGGAGATTTGATCGAGCTAAACGAGGCTTCGGAGAGCAGTAGGATGAGCACACCCCCGCCGCATGCACGGACTGAGCGAAACAGGCGGCAAGTGTCCTCATCAGAGATGTCTAATGCCTGGGGCAGTGTGCGTGGTCGTGGGGTTGGAATGAAAGAAATGGATAGAGGGAAAGGTGATTAATTAGAGTAATAAACTTTGGATTCATCCGTTTTGGCGGTTCATCCGACCTTGTGATTCCATTTTCAGCAAAGCATGAGTTGGCATTTTGATATCCTGTACGGAGTATGGTTGGCTTGGTCTTTGGCTTCGTCTTAGGTGAAACCTTTGGCAAAACGGGTTTATTGCTGAGTTCTTTGCATTGCTTTTGTTTTCAGGGAAACAGTGGAATTTTCCACATCTCTGAGATATTGTATCCAGCAGACACAGTAGGTATGTATGTACAATGTTAATCTGCGGTCTCTGGTTTCTTACATTTTGGCATTCTGGATAGCCCAGTAGGAGTGCCCAAAGATAACATTCACGGATATATTCTATCTTGAAGAAAATACATATGATACTCTATTGCCTGGGAGGGACATTGAGTATAAGCTCAACCTACCAAGCAACAATCCCCTTTACACCATACAGCGGCCGGGAATCGCTCATATCTTGACAACTTCACATACTCTTCGTTGTCGGTCGACAATGAGCCGAAGTTGCTTTCCTTTCCAGGACAATGCTGAATGTTCATTGCTAGGAACCAATGCGCGCCCGGCAGGATTGAATACGCCGTTTCGCAGAGTGGGTGTGAAGAGTTCATAGGAAGGATAATCTATGCAGGCAGTCAGTCAGCAAGGCCTGCTTGTTGCATTGGCGGAGAATGCCAGCCGCCGACTTACAGCCGTTAACGAATTGGATGACTTGTTCCGGCGTCATCCCGGTGCCCTTGGTGGCTAGGAGGGTACGTTCTTGTTCCTGGCGCCAGTCGTAGACATAATGTGTGTCTTTGGCGTCGCTGAATTTGGGTCAGTAGGGATTGGGTGCTATATCTGGGGAGCCGAAGACGTACATGTGTATGAATGCGTCGAGCTGGCTTGAATTGCATGGTGCCGGTTAGTATCCTCAGCTTCCAAACTTGAGCATTAAACAGGGATGGCGTACTCTGTAAACGCGTCGTATCCCTTCAACGCCTCATTTACAGCCAGCACATCTCCCAGCTTGACATGGCCCAGTCGTCCGTCATACGCGCCAGCTTCCCTCTTCTTCACCGCGTCCTCCCACGCTGCACGCACTTCATCGACCGGTCGCGATCGAAACCCGACGCACCATCCTTCGAAAATGACTACCTTTGCAGTTTCCCCGCCGTCCCCGGCGCCATTGACTATTTCCCAGCGATCTTCCGGTATTCGGTCCCCCTGACCGTTGAAAGCGGACTTGTCATACGCGGGGACTCTGGTCGGCAGTCCCTTCCGTAGCGAGTCAAAGACCTTCCTGCCAAGCGCAATGTCGTGGGTGGACGGCTGGCCACGGTGCTGGAGAAGAGGATTGTCGGGGTGAGCGGCAGCAAGACGAAGCTGGTCTTCGTGGGTGAGATAGATATCGTCGAGGGAAAAGGCGATGGTGGGGAGGTTGTATGGCGGAGCGGAGAGGGTGGAGCGGAGGGTTGTAACCTGTGCGGCGGGGTTAGTGGTGGTTGAGGGGGCGGAGCTCCGCTAAACCCGCACGATGGGTGACCGGGGGCGGTTGGCAAGCGGTTAGACTCACCAGCACTGTCTTTCCAGCTCCCTGGACGCCATTCAGCCCAAGAAAGAAAGGTGGGGGGTGTGGGTTGCCGGCATGTTGAGCTCGATGCAGTTCCAGTCTCTCAAGCAGGAAAGGAATGCAGTACTGGGACTTGTCGTCGAATAGCTGCTGCATAATCTCCCTTTTTCGGTTCCCTTCATCTCAATACAACAGCTGCATTATCGAGGTAACTATGTATGTACTGTACACGGTACTAAATTGGGGAGCTTATGGAAACAGAAGTGGTATTTCATATGCCTGGGCCTTAGGGGAAACGGGTCATCCTTATGACGAAGTGCCCCTAAGGCTTAAACTACATAACATCAGCGGGTGCTTGGAGTCTAATATTCCCTAGAGCCCCTTAAGTTTTCCCCCTTATACCTTTAAATTCACACTTGAATACAGGCACTGGAACATCCAAGTACATAATAGTCTATCGCAACTACAATTGGGATGTGATCACCAGCTTCTTGCGCGAGCCATATTCTCGCAGGCGACCCCGCTCTTGGACTCCAAATGACAAAAGCATGAAATAACCTGGGAATCTTAAAGAGGATGGGAATGTTCTCTTGAACTACCGCCAATGCTGCTCTGGTTGCAATTGGCCGTTTTGAATTAGGGCTCGACGAGATATATATGTATTGGATTTCTCATGATATTCTAAAATGAAAGAGGCTTCCACATCGAGAAAGCGCATTAACAAGTTGATCGAGGACATGTACAGTATGATGCGGGAGTATGAACATTGCCAATAGAGGGAGTACGCATGCACTAAGTCGTGTTCCCACGTATACAAATGAGTCGAGGCTGGTAAATTGGAGAAACTAACTGACTGGCGCCCAAAAAGGATATAAATTAACAAAGCAGAGAGTGTATTGACATAACTTTGGAAAGTCGAGTGGCCAGAGGATACAGGAGTATGATGTATCTGCTCCAAATTGTTGGGTCAGAATTCCATCAAATTCCTGTCATGGCAGCATAAGGTGGAAAGCTGTTGATTATCTGGACATTTGGTGCCGCAGAGGATGCGGATATTGTCTCAAACTTCGCGCTATCCTTGCGAATGGGATGCACTTTTATTTCCATCGCACGGCCAAGTGTGTATACTGTGGCTTATGGCGAGATCCCGGGGCCATCACTGATGCTTCGGGGACTAGAATGTTCTGTTAAGAGGGCAAAGGTTTTTAATTGATACCGTTGCGCGGTTAGGTGCAGCAGTGGTGCCAGCAGGGCAGAGCAGTGAGCCTTAGATATTACCCAAAGGGACGTCAAGCAGGCAGAATGTATGCCTTGAATGCATATGAAGAATTGTTCAACATCGCAGAGCCAGTCCACTTTGAATGGCATGCTTGCTTTTTCATGCTCAGCTTTTCTTCCATACCAGTCACCCAGAACATTGTCACAGCTGGCCAACATTAGCACGTTCATTAAGCGAAAGGATTCACCCCCGGATGACTCCAATTATTGGATATTTCACCTCCTTCAGTTCAATTCGCGTAATGAAGTTGTGCAAACTTGTCTGGATTTTATCCACGCCCGCCCCATAGTTGGATATTGTAGTGGCTGCTCACATTGTCGTAATGGAAGCAGCTGTAGGCACTGTCATCCGCAGGCGCCGTGATCTCAGGTCGCGCTTCCCTAAATTCAGGTCAAGAAACCAGTTCAGAGGACAGAAACCATTTGCACATGTGTATCTCAAGCTACATGCAAAAAGCTGTGCCATCCAATGACACAACAAGGAAATTATCAGGAATGAAGTGATGGAAGAATTCTCATTTCTTTTTCTGAATCGGATCAGTCAGAGCATCGAGGGCTTGAAGAGACGACAGGTAGGTTTCTTGTTTGCACTGTTTGTCTCGTCTCACAAGCCTCCGCACATGTGAAATGACGCTGCCAAGATGCAATCACATGCATGACCCCTTCAAAAATCGACCAATGGGCGCTTAGGACAACCTCCCACTCGTCCAGCCAAGACCCACACGCGGGGAGCCTTGATTGGCCGTGACTCGAGGACTCTCGTGGCGATTGCCGCGACCTCGCGATACATCGGCATCCGCCGTCGGAGGGCCGAAGCCAAGGTCCCGGGCTGGTCACTCTGAGGCATTGTCTGGGATCAACCGAGGTCCAACCTTCGAGAGTTGCTGGTGAGCTGTGCATCTACAAACCTCGTTTCCCGCACCTCTCCGTACTCTTCTTTCTCACCATCACACCGGTCTTCCTCTTGATTGCTTCACAGTTTCATTTTCCATTCTATCTTTATCTTTCTACTCATTTTTCATTCCACTGATTCACAGCCCTCGCAGCTACACTCCCCGTGCTGCAGGCAGTCGTATCTTGGGCACTCCCCTCATTTCATAGCGTATAAATTCAAGATGTCGCAACTCCGCTTCGACGGGCAGACTGTGGTTGTCACAGGTGCCGGAGGTGGTCTGGGAAAGGCGTATGCCGTCTTCTTCGGCTCGCGAGGTGCTAACGTCGTGGTCAACGATCTGGGTGGCTCACATACTGGCGAGGGCCAGTCGTCAAAAGTAAGTAGCAATTCGCACGATCTCGAAGGCCGTCCCTCGCTGTCTTCAGCGCTCTCCATTGGCTCAAGCTTATTCTAACGACGGTATTAGGCTGCGGACGTTGTCGTTGATGAGATTAGATCAAAGGGTGGAAAGGCCGTGGCCAACTACGATAGCGTTGAGTTCGGTGACAAGATTATTGAGACTGCCATCAAGAACTTCGGCCGTGTTGATATCCTCATCAACAATGCCGGAATCCTCCGAGATATCAGCTTCAAGAACATGAAGGATCAAGATTGGGATCTCATTAACCAAGTCCATCTCTATGGTGCATATAAGGTATGTGGTGGATGTCCTAATGCGATAACACGGTATCTAATTCCTGTCTGTAGTGCGCAAGAGCTGCATGGCCTCATTTTAGAAAACAAAAGTTTGGCAGAGTCATTAACACCGCATCCGCGGCTGGCTTGTTTGGCAGTTTTGGTCAAACTAATTATTCCGGTGTGTATTCCGGTACTCATTCGTCTGGATTTCTACTAACTGGAGTAGCTGCCAAGTTGGGTTTGGTTGGTTTCACCGAAACTCTGGCAAAGGAGGGCATCAAATATAACATTTATGCCAATGCCATTGCCCCAATTGGTACGTACCACTCTTCCCACTCGTATGCACGGTACTATTGTTAACTGTGTTGTAGCCGCGAGCCGTATGACGGAAACTGTCATGCCTCCGGAAGTCTTGGAGAATCTCAAACCAGAGTGGGTTGTTCCCTTGGTTGCCTACCTGGTCCACTCTTCCTGCAAGGAGACGGGAGCAATCTTCGAAGCTGGAGCTGGCCATGTGGCTAAGTTGCGATGGGAACGTGCCAAGGGTGCGTTGTTGAAGGCAGATGACTCGCTTACTCCCGGTGCCATTTTGGCCAAGTGGGACCAGGTCAATGACTTCTCCGAACCAAGCTTCCCAACCGGGCCTAATGATTTCATGGACTTGCTTCAAGAGGGAATGAAGCTCCCAAGCAGCCCCGCCGCTCAGCAACCCGATTTCACTGGCAAGGTTGCTTTGATCACAGGTGCCGGAAACGGGTAAGTTCACTTTCACGTAGGTTCTCCCTGGCTAGGTCTAATCGAGTTTGTAGTCTTGGTCGATCCTATGCTCTCCTCTTTGCAAAACTAGGCGCTTCTGTGGTCGTTAACGATCTGGTTGATCCTGAACCAGTTGTCCAGGAGATTAAAAAGATGGGAGGCAAGGCAATTGGCTCCAAAGCATCTGTCGAAGATGGCCCCGCCGTTGTTAAGCCGGCTATTGATGCCTTTGGTCGCATTGATATCCTCGTCAACAATGCTGGTATCCTTCGTGATAAAGCTTTCACCAACATGGACGACAATCTGTGGAACACCATTATCAATGTCCATCTCCGTGGCACCTACAGTGTTACTAAGGCAGCTTGGCCCTACATGTTGAAACAAAAATACGGACGAATCGTCAATACCACCAGTACCAGCGGTATCTACGGGAACTTTGGCCAAGCCAACTACGCCGCTGCTGTAAGTTCAATCCAATCTTCATTCTCGGTAGCTAATACTAACAGTCGAAGAAACTGGGTATCCTAGGTTTCTCTCGAGCCTTGGCTCTTGAGGGTGCCAAATACAACATTCTTGTCAATACAATTGCACCAAACGCTGGTACTCAGATGACACGGACTGTTATGCCTGAAGAGGTTGTTCAAGCGTTTAAACCCGATCAGGTCGCTCCATTCGTTGTCCTCCTTTGCTCCGACATGGTCCCTCAACCAGCCACGAAGGGCTTGTACGAATGTGGTAGCGGTTGGTTCGGTAGAACTAGATGGCAGCGCTCCGGCGGCCACGGTTTCCCTGTGGATGTTGAGCTGACCCCCGAGGCCGTTGCTGCTATGTGGGAGAAGATCATTAACTTTGATGATGGCCGCGCAGACCACCCCGAGGATGGCCAGGCTGGACTAAAGAGTATCATGGAGAACATGAGCAACAAGCAGGGCGGGTCAGCTAAGAGCAGTGGTGCAGATCAGCAGATTTTGGACGCAATTGCAGCTGCCAAGGGAATGAAGGCAGAGGGAACTCCGTTCGACTACACTGACCGCGACGTGATCCTTTACAACGTCAGTCTCGGTGCTAAGCGAACTGAGCTTCCTCTCGTGTACGAGAACGACGACAATTTCCAAGCACTTCCCACTTTCGGAGTTGTTCCCTGGTTCAACACTGACATCCCATGGAACATGAGTGAAATTGTTGCCAATTTCTCCCCTATGATGCTGCTCCATGGCGAGCAGTACTTGGAAATCAAGAAATTCCCAATCCCAACTGCTGCCAAGACAGTGTCTTACCCAAAGCTCATTGATGTTGTCGATAAGGGCAACGCTGCCGTTGTCGTCAACGGCTACGTGACGAAGGATGCGAAGACTGGAGAAGAGCTCTTCTACAATGAGTCCACCATGTTCATTCGTGGAAGCGGTGGGTTTGGCGGCTCTAACAAACCTTCTGCACGCCGCCCTGCTGCTGCCACTGCTGCATATAAACCACCACAGCGCAAGCCCGATGCTGTTGTTGAGGAGAAGACCTCTGAAGATCAGGCTGCGCTCTATCGACTGAACGGAGATCGCAATCCCCTCCATATCGACCCTGAATTCAGCAAAGTCGGTGGTTTCAAGATTCCAATTCTTCACGGTCTCTGCTCGATGGGTGTCTCTGGCAAGCATGTCTTCAGCAAATTTGGCGCCTTCAAGAACATCAAGGTCCGGTTCGCTGGCGTCGTGCTCCCCGGCCAAACGCTTAGAACCGAGATGTGGAAGGAGGGCAACGTGGTTATCTTCCAAACCACTGTTGTTGAGACTGGCAAGCCAGCCATCGCCGGTGCTGGTGTAGAACTCCTCTCGAATAAGGCTGCAAAGCTTTAAACAAGCTCGGCTATCGACATGACTTTCAGTTTGTGATTGCCTATATACGGCCATTTAGCATCGGCTTGTCCAGCTCAATTGGCATGACACTTCATCACTCAAATAAGGTGTATAAGGATTGTATCAAAGTTTTCGTTGCTTTTGGTAGGATTGCACTGTACATATTATCTTTATAGTTTCAAATTTTTGGCCTTATTCTTGTTCCTTTCAGTTCCAATCAAGTTCTTAACAAATAAAGATCACAACACTTTGCGAATTTGCTGAGCTCCCATCAAGTGTTGCTGCTGGTAGCCGTCCTCGATTAGCTACTAACCTTTATTAACCGGAGGGGCAACTTCATTCCAAACCACTGAGATCATCTTCTGCGCTCCATAACCTAACACTTTGACAGACGAAGATACTTAGAGAGGGAAATATGACTCCCTGCCACAAGTTTGCTCATGAATCTCGTCATACTAGTCCTACTTTCTACCAAGACTTCTAGGGGACCTCAAGAACCTAGATACTATCAAAATCTTGGAACCAGATGGGAATTAATCGAGAACTTTTCTCGGGGAGGCAAGTAAAATAACAAACTCCTCATTCGGCGCCCTGCATCTATCGCCAACCAGTTATCTGTCAACAAGAAGGAGTATCCTCAGGGTTCTATTCGTTGTCACATGATGTGTGACTTGGTCTTCTTCGAGCCCCTGTTGCTGCCTACACCCCCTCTTTTACTGTCTTCACTTGACACAACTGACCATAACCACGCAGTTTTCGTCAGCATGGAATCACACATACGATCTGCAGTCAGAGATGCATTCAGTGACTTGGAGACCACTGTTGTGAGTGGTGCGATCCAAGGTGTCCATAATCGTGTCGCGGAGCACGATCAGCACTTCGAGGAAGTGAGAGATGCACTTCATGAGCACAATCAGCGCATCGATGAAGTGAGGGATGCACTTCATGAGCACGACCAGCGCTTTGATGAAGTAGACAAGCGCTTCAATGAGGTGGATAAGCGCTTCAATGAGGTAGATCGCCGCCTCGCCTCGGTCGAAGTCATCATGAGGAATTCCAAAATCCTGCATCTACATCAAATGCTGCTTCCGATCCACGTCTACGATGCCTCGCAGAAAAAGGTTGATCTCCCGAAAGGCTTTCCCTCCACAGCATTGGATTTGTACCAGCTCCAGCACCGCAAGCACTGTATGTTTTGTGAACTCTATGCCAAGTTACGAATTGTCGACGACTAACAAACATCAAAGGGGAAAGGCTAAAGGATGCACTTGGATATTACAAGCTTGGCAGTGAACTAGCTCAACTCACGCGAGATAGATCTTTTCAATCGGGTGGGGAATCTGGGTCTGACGATGTTCCGAAACCTATTAAGCATGAATACACCGAGAATGAGATTCTCGCCCTCATTGAAAAGTATCCCTGGGGAGCTGTTCTTGTTCTAGGGAGCCACCTGGGCGTCGATTGCGATGCGCTCCATGATCGGGTGACGCAGTTTGAATTCAGACATAAATTGGTTACTAGGAAAGGCAAACGAGCTGTTACGCCCGGCCAGCAAGACCATGAGCCCTCCAAAAGACCTGCCGTTGATTCTGACTATAATCCCCCGGATTATACACTTGCCTCGGAAATGCTGTTAAAGCAGCTAACCATTCCACAGGATGCCGCCGCTCCCCGGGAAACATTTTCCTCCTCGGGAAAGCACACCAAGCTGTTTTGGGAGGAAGATCCGGAGAAGTTTGCGGAATACGCGGCTAGAAACTTCCCTCCGCTTAAGCGGGACCCGCCAGCAGCTGATACAGGCGACAAAGGCGACAAAGGCGAAAAAAGCGAGAAAGGTGAGAAGGGTGAGAAGGGTGAGAAGGGCGATAAAGGCAAGAAAGTAAGCGCCGGGAAGGAAGCTGGCCTCGAAATTCGCTCAAAATCTGGCTCTCCGAGGGGTTCTACTGAATCCGTGCCCACTGATCAAATGAAACAGCTACTTGGTGGTAAAGATAACGAGTAGGGGGACAAAGTATACTCTCCAAACAATGCTTACGAAGTTACGTCTGCAAGCATATATTGTTTTTTGTTGGCATGTTTAGCAAAGTCCAAAAGTCCGAGCTTATTGACACTCCCCTCTTGATGCTATGAGAAATGTGGCGAGCCTTTTGAATACTGGGCCAGGTTAATAGTGATACTGATTTAAAGTGCCGTAAAAACATATATTTACAAGATTTACTTGCCTATATTTATGGTTCAACAATACAGTACTGGCGATTAAAAGCTCTCTACGGAGGGGTGGACCAAAAGCCACCTCAAACACAGTTAGTATCATTCTAAGGCAACGGCCACAATGTGAAACATTTTCATTCAATATGCGGAATATACTGCAGTGGGGAACCCTGTGTATCCTACTTTTTGGCCATTATATTAATCCGACCCGAACCTCGGTACTGGAAATACCTTTTTCCTTTCCCATTGTTTCTGACCCTTGATATAAAGGTTCACCCTCGACCTCAAGGCTTTTGGAATGAGAGATTAAGATACAGTTATGTTCTAACTTCTTACTTAGAGAATATTACTTTCCTTCATACATTCTATTCTTCGCGTGCCTTACTATTCAGCTTCCTACCATGGAGGTCCTTATTCGTACATTGTTATTGTATGAGTAGTATGAGGAGATCTTACACCATATCATGACTGAGAGTCCTTCTCATCTGATGTCCAATATCCTTTGATATCTTTCTCTTATTGGATTCTATATTGATGAGTATGATTGATCACTTATCCATCACCCTACTACCACCACATGCCGAGGCACTTACATATCACGGGACGTGTGCCTTCCCACGATTCTCCACTTCAATCCATACTCCAATCAATCTGGTAGAATGCACTCGTAGGCAGCTCGCGAAGACCGACGATGTCTTGAATGAGGATATATATCTGACACAATGTGTACGCTGCGCAAACTGGGACTGTGAGAAGTAGTGATCTCAAGGGTAACTCCAATGCAGGGTCCTTGCTTGGTGAGTTGTTTCTGATTTTGGCTAAAACACCCCTTGATTTGTGCCAGAAGCTGTCAGTGCCTATTGGACTTGGAAGTATTTTTGGCCCCATCCCATCTAACGTTTGCCCATGATCATTCTTCTCGCGCGACCGATTGCCAATCGGAGACACAAAAGTTTCGAAAAGGGCGCAAAATACGGAGACTCCAAGCGTGATTACGCTCGCGGTCCGCCAGAGTATGCATTCGATGGAAGAGGGAAAATGGAAATTCCATCCGGCAACGAATATGCTGGCGTAGGCTGCCGTAAGGACGATGCAGAGCATGGTGTCTCGAGACGAAAGCCTGAAAAATCTAAAGGACGAGAGCTTTTCAACCGGGCGGACGTCGCGTGGTAGGTAAACTACATTTAATTTCTTCAAGATTTCAACATAGTACGCCCACATTACGCTGGCTATCCATTCATCACGGCTGACGAAATCCAATGGTGTGAGGCGGTACGGTTGTGAAGCAGCTTGCCCAGCATTCAGAAGGATTTCCTGCATGGTGTAATTGCTGTCGAGCCTGATGGTTGTTGTCACATCCATGGGCTTCTTCCTCCAACAAAAGGCGATGCCAAACATGCAAAATATAAAGCCCATGACCATCAGTTCCATTGTTGATATGGAAAGGCCTTGAGACAGTCTTGCGATAGCAGTGACCACAAACCAGAGTGTTTGGCAAGACGTAAGAAACCTACGCAACTAGAATCAGTGTGAGAGGTGTTCAATGATGGGGTACTGAGCACTCTACCTAGCAAGGCCATCAGACTTATTCCGGTCGCTGATTGATGCCTTACTTTACAGCAACCTAGAGAGTCAACAAGCACATTACCCACTGGTTACATGAATTTTTTATCTTGTGGGAGTGGCCTCTTTCGGTTGCCGTAAAGTACTTAAGCAAACTCATGCAAGATGGGTAACAACCAGTTGTTACTATGTTGAACAGCAGGTGCTAACAATGACAACCTGCAAACAACAAACAAGCATCCTATTTTGAGCTTTTTTCTTTCTTCAACCACCTTTTTGAGTTGAAAGATTCAATTTGAATTAACCACGCTCTCTCATAATACCCGCATCACGCAGATTTGGAAAAGGGAGCAGGAAATGTTTATCTTCAGACGACGACATGTTGCGGGCATCCTCGCTGCAATTACTGCCCTTTTCTTTAGTAAGCCTTCCTGGAACTGATTTTACCAAGTCACTGATTGTTTCAGCTTTACTCTCAAACAAAGGAACTCAGAATCCATCAGTCCAAGAATACTATACCAGTCTTGAATCGCGTCTGGGTTACTGGTTGTTATTGGGCAATACGCGTCATTGCGGCCTCTGGGAAAAAGACACAAAATGGCCATTCCCCGTCGGCAAGGGGCAGAGAGCAATGGAAGAGAAACTGTACACCAGATTAAATCTGAAGCCAGGCTCTAAAGTCCTCGATGCTGGAGCTGGGTCTGGATATGTTGCTATGTATATGGCAGGCAAGGGTCTGGATGTCACTGCCATCGATATCACCCCGCTACACGTCGAGAGCGCGAAGCGCAATGTAAAATCACGCGGACTCCAGGATAAAGTCTCTGTTTTCCAAGAGGACTACCATAATCTCACTAGATTCGCTGACAACTCGTTCGACGGCGTCTATACCATGGAGACATTCGTCCATGCCGATGATCCAATGAAAGTACTGCAAAATTTCTACCGTATCCTCAGACCCGGCGGCGTCTTGGTGCATCATGAGGCCGACTGGAACAAGAATTCTGAACTTCTCCAGGAGGTCCTACGACTGTCCCATTGCCAAAACACTCTTGAACGAGGTGCCTTGTCCCGAAGCCTGGAGGAAGTTGGATTCAAAAGCGTGGACTTGGAGGATCTCAGTGAACAGGTTCTTCCGTTTTGGAGACTCCTTGGATGGGCTGGCTACATCCCTTATCACATTCTACGGCCTTTCAACCTCCACAATCGATTCACCAATATCTTGGCCGCCGTTGCGGTCTACCAGCATTGGGAGGAAGGGCGGTACATCTCAGTGAAAGCTGTTAAACCTTGAAAGACGCCTCAACGACAAGTGATCAGCTACACTTCAGTTTGTTTCGTCTTACAACTCATCTTCAGGGTGAAGTTGTTGTTTATCCTAAGTATATCATGTTTGTTATGCATGGATTTGGTTTTCGGACTGCGTCTAGATATCCTCTTTGTATGTACCTTAGTTAATGTTGAGTGAACATCCTGCGTTTTTTAATTTGGTGGTTGTCATGTTTCTGTGGCATGTCTCCCACTGGGGCCCCTTCCCAAGTTTTGAAGTGTGGCTGTCCTGTTGCCTTGAGCTTGCCAGCTGTGTCAGGTCTTTACAGTAACCCATAGCTACTAGCTACTCCTATGCCCGAGACTATGGAGTTACAGTACTAACGCAAAAGTATGTATCACCAACCTTATTTTTCGCGTTTCAACGCGTCTTCCAAAATCAACCCACCTACCTTCAAACTGAAATATCATGGCACCAAGAGCTCCCCTACAAGCCATACATGGCAATAAGGTCTGTGGACCTGAAATATCTCCTTATATACACTCAATTGCAGTGGGCATGAACTGAGCAGGCAAGAATTCAACCTACATCTCCAATGCCCTAAGAATCCCTGCCTCTACTGTCCAAAGGACCTGCTCTTTAGACCATGCTCAAGATCAACAAAAGACCCTCCCATGATCAGGAAGACCCAAGAAATACTCTGAGAGAGATGAGTGATGTATCCTTTACTATGCACAGTCAAAACCTACCATAATCTACAAAGAACTTGAGGCTGAGATTCAATTGGGCCTATCTCATGACATCTATTATAGAATCCTCAAGCAGCATGGCATTACCAACTGGATTGCTCAAAAAAGACCTGAATTGACACCTGAGCATGCCTGTGCATGCCTTGAATGGGCATTGAGATATAAGGATTGGACATATGCTGAGTGGAGTAGAGTTATATGGAGTGATGAGTGTTCAGTTGAAAGGGGTTCTGGCAAGCAACACACTTGGGTCCTATGTATGTCTCAGGAAAAGTGGAAGAAGGAG
>LJPI01000614.1:0-107842 GCA_001430955.1 Chrysosporium queenslandicum | reverse complement strand
CCGTTTATCCTTGGTGGTTTTTTCTTTTTTTCCCTCTTCTCCCCCCGCAGATCTCATTCGTTAGTCTGAATTGGGCTGCGGTTGAGTGCAGGGGCCGCCGAGCCGTGTAACGAAATACCAGTGAAAACAACCCGTCACTATCTGAACAGACAAAGGTCGCGCATTTGAAGCGATAAACCAACGGTCCTGAAGCAATAGAAGACAACAATACAGAGTAAGATAAAAGGTATATGTGTGGCCAGTATTACGTCCCCGTCTGTCAAGGGCTGCTGGCAACCCCTGACCAAATCCGTCAGCTTATTAACCCGTAAGCGGTTTACGGCAACTCCATTCCCTGTCCTAATTATAGGCTGATAACGCCAACAATTCGAGAAGGCTTAAATCATCGGCCTGACGGCAACTCCCAGTTCCATCGAGTTGGATGTTGCTGTTGTTTGAGTATTTGCCTTGCTAGGAAGTTGCATCGAGATTAATTCGTAGTGTTATTCTAGGATAAGAAAATAAATAGAATCATCTGGCTTCCCATCTGGCCGTATGCCGATCATCATCTGGAAACACAAAGTGCCGGGGTCGGTCGTGATTGGCAGGAATGACTTCCCTTTGCAAAATATACAAGAGTCATGCGGCGGTTGCTTTTTCTTTGATCCTGGTATGTTCCGGATCAGCAACGGGAAAGGTCTCGACGTGTGTATCTCAGAAGTCTATGACGTGATCATCATTTAGGGAGAAAAAAAAAAGGGGGTGGGATCCTCTGATGGCATCCAGTCATTCCGGAGGTCCCCCTTTTACCAGTTTTGTTCGGGCTGCCAGGCAAATCATTAATGCAGTTAAGCCACTACCGGCCTACCGGGACCTATGAAGGTCCCACGGAGATAACACGGGGGACAGATTCCAACGATGGATCGTTGATACTCCTTCTTACCAAGACCCCATTCAGCAGAACGTAAGAAGGGCACTGTGGGTAGAAGGATGAGAAGCATATGGAGCCCGATGAAAAGAGGCAAATAATCTCAGCTTACATGGCGTCGAGTAAGCGAATGGCGATATGACCTGTAGGGGCATCATCTCTGCAGGTATACAAATCCGCCGTGAGATTGGGGACCTCGGCTCCCAAGGCAGGTTCCTCCTTGCCGAAAAGGAAGCCACTTTTCGACGCCCGGACGCCAGGGAGAAGCGGATGAGCTGCAGGACTGGTGGTGGGAATCGTTGCTCCTGCTCAAGTCAGATGTACTGTGCGCACGAGCATGTATGTATGTATGTATGTACATCGAAGGAAGATATGCATCTTGGCAGACTATTGATGCAGAGGAGTTGCTCCGTAACTGGCGACGTACATGCAGATACTCGGAGACGAGTAGACATCAGCCACATCAGTTTGTGAGGCTTGCGAATCGGTAGCATGTAGGCAGCGAGATAAGAAGCTATCCGTGGACCCGGGGGAGGCTGGAGGGGATGGCAACGAACGACTCGTCGTCATTGAAGATCGAAAATTGCCTGTGACTTCCGCCGTGAAGCGGTTCACCTGTACATCCTCTCCCGTCCCTGGTGCATTCGGCACTCCAATCAACGGTGCTGGTGCATTGGATCTTGCAGCACCAGCCACACCGTCTGCGCCACTGACGTGCTCGCCACGAAGGGACGATGGCTGACTGAGGTGTGTTGCACGTTTTGTCGGCGTCATGAGTACGGAGGAATATTGCGACTCTGCGTGCTCACTGGTCGGGTCAGTCGAGCTATTGGCTAATAGTGCACAAACACTCCATCCACGATTACGCTTCACGGGAGAACTTCCAAGTTTTGCTTTTTTCCTTTTTTTTTCCCTCTAATTTTTCTTTTCGGGACTCGGGAGGTAGTAGCAGTAATACTACTAGGTACTAGTTGGCTGTCGCAGAAACCACACAGAAAAGTTGGCAGAATAAGACCGATATCTGGGTGTTCTGTGCGACGTCCATTGCGACCTCAAGATGGTCTAGAAGAGATCACAGCTACTCTGTGACGCATGATTCAGAACAATTCAGATGCATCCAGGAGTTCGAGCGTCCTGCTGCCGCTGCTTGCTGCTTGCTGGTGCTGGGTCAAACTGCAACATGTCGTTTAAGGTTCGCTGTGGGAGCCATTCAGAGCGGATGGGCGGTGCACCAGCGCTTGCGATTGGGCGCAGAGGTCAGCCACCTAGGGCTTCGGAATCAAAATGATTTGCCATCCCAAGATTCGTCAAAACGTGTGCGGGTGAGAGATCTGACTTTGGATCGCACGAAGCGGCTTGGCCCAGTGGATCCCCAGATCGTAACGAAAAAAAAAGGGCGTCCATACATGATGCGTCCGGAGTAACGGATGGCTTCTGCCCAGTGAGGTACTCCCCCTCCATCTGGAGCTCCGTCGTAGTATTACTGGCCGCCGTTTGGATCCTCGAGTCGTCAGTGGCTGGGGGACTCATTGTTCAAGATTTTCGCCTTTCCTCATGAAAAGAGATGTTCATGGGCCGGAAAAACGCTCTACGGAGTACCTTTGTTGTCACTGTCTTTCTGCAAATCGATATCGGGATTGACAAAGCAGACGAAACAGGGGCCTGGAGCTGTTCATTCGCCCAGACTCCAGCTCCCGCCCGGTAGCCAACGAATGGTCTCGCAGGAAACCCCAGGTGGTTGGTAAGTTCTGGAAACCTGACGACTCGCTGCATGCCCACCCAATATCTTTGTGGGAAGAAAAATCTCCGGCAGATACGGGAGGGTCAGGTTGACTGAAGACCTGGTTAATTCTTCATTGATGGATGGATGTACGATTTCTGCGTCCTGCCAACAGAAAAAAGATACGTCTCGTGCAGGGAATACTCCGTATGTGACCAGATACTGTGTGCAGAAACAAGAATTCGTCAGGCATCCTGATGGGTCTGGCGATCTACTAGTAAACCCAAAAGTACGATTCAGGGTCTGTTTTCCGTCCACCCAGGTCCCATCATCCGGGCAGTGTTGCAGAGGAGTTTGAATTCGATCGGCCGTCGAGAATGTGCCTTTTCCCTTAACACATGAGATTTTAAGAAATGCACGACGTAGTAGTTGCCATGAGCTCTTTTTCCGTCGCCTGGGTGAAAAAGGGAGTGGATACCACCCTCTCGTGAGCCCGACCACCACGCCCAGGGCCTTTGCACTGCCAAACTGTGCAACCCAGCGAGATTTTGCCCCGTGGTTCATCAATCGAGACGGTTGATCCAATGTTGGACAGTGCAGCGTCGTCTCATCCACACTGTGTTCTGAACCAGGGCAAATCCTTTCCGTTTTCTCCTCGAGGAGCGGATGAACGGGGGTTTTGGGGGGGATTTGCAAGCTTTATGGGGTCGGTGGGCTATTCCTTGAGTTAACAGTGAATCAGTATTAAAACGACTTGCGGCGGGAGAGAGGGAGAGGTAGAGAGAGATCTGTACACTACGACTGCTACTAGCAAGGGGAGAGGGGTAGGGGTTGAGGTACCTTGTCCATACCTTCATCGTGACAGGAGCTTGGCGGGCAGATCGGTGCCCTGAGAGCTGGGAAGCAGAGTACCTACGAGGTACCGACAGGTACTCCTAGCTAAGCCGGGCTAGCCAGGCGGACTAGTCGTTAGTCGGTTCCCCCTTCGGACGTCGACGACAAGGAGTTGCTGCTAGCTTTTTCAACGCGCAAAAGGGATCCCTGGACTGATCCTCACTAGACCAGAAAACCCACATCCCCCCCCTCTCTCCTCCCCTGGTTACGCTGTGCAGGGGCCCAAGTGGGTAAAACACTCCAAGATGCAGTCCAGCCGACGAGAAAAAGAGGGAAAAAACCAGCAAAAATCTTTTAGCCCGCAATCTGGTCGTATAGGAGTAAAACAGCCGCTGAAACAGATCACTACATTTCTCGTATGTAGATACATTGACTATCGAGTTCTTTTTTTTTTTTTTTTTTTTGCCTCCGTGTGGCCGTGCAGACGGGTGTGTATCGCGAACTCCGATCTGTTTTATTCTGCAGGGGATAGCAGTGGCATACACAACGTATTTCCATGTATGTAACTCGGTCCCCTGGTTTAGTCCCTGGAGAACAGCTGCAGGCGTTTGCCACCATACGGCATTAGGGTTGGAGGGAGGGAGATGATTCCCAAAACGGGCATAATAGTCGCATTGCGGTTGATCGAGCTGTGATAATACTATACATCAGCACTGTTATATTATTATAGTATGGCAGTTAATATTGTTTTGCTTGATTGATCGATGGGACGATTGTATTTTACTACAGTCCAGCTAACTGCCAGACATACTGTACATACATCCATCCATACAGTTGTAATAATATCCGCGCAGCCCAACTAACTCCTAGTTAACTAGTAAACTAGTCCTGCTAAAAGTGAACCACCTCACCCTCAGACCAACTGCTGCTGGGCTACTGCTTAGCCAGCTAGTGATGGGGCAAAAAAGAAAGCCCATTGCCTTAGGCACACTAGTTGGCTAGTTGGGAGAGGCAAATCTAGCTTCTCCGTCGGCATCCACGCTGCGAGTGGGAATTGATGGCGCTGGATGTGCGGAGTCTCCATCCACCACCGTTAGTTAACTGAAAAGCAAAAAAAAAAAAGAATAAAAATAAAAATAAAATAAAAAAATAAAAAAGAAAAATTATGGATCCTCTCTCGTAAGCGTAAATATGCGGAGTACTTGTGGAATCCATTGTTTCGTCTGCCGGTTATATGTATCTTCATGACGCCGTACATTTCCCTCTCTCTCTCTCTCTCTCTCTGTCTACTGTCTCTGTCTCTCGCTCTCTCCAGAAGTACTTCTTCCGACATACATATACATACATCGCGGTCCGCCGGCAAGAACACCCAATCTTCATAAACACTCCATTGTTGACTTTCCCTCTCCGGATTGCCCTTGCCCACTTCCGGCCGCCAGACTGCAAAAGACTTTGTGTATCCCGGCTGCTTAACCTCGACTCCCCATCTCCATAATTGCTCTCTTCCCTGGTCTCCGGAACGCCTTTTCCCCCTGGCAGTTATACTCGGGACAGGAACTTCGGAACAGCCCAAGGTACGAAACAAACTCTCTTCCCACTCCCTAGAATATTGTTTTTCTTTTTTTTTTCTTCTTGCGAAAAAGCAAACAAGCCAGGAGGAAAAGCACAGGAAGAAGCAAAAACAAAACTAAGGGACGCTACCGGGTACCATGATTACTCCTACACTCCATACTACTCCTGCTGCTGCTACTGCCGCTGCCGCTGTCCTCTGCTGCTCCCTTCCCATACTTTTTGTCTTCTGCATATCATGCATGTCGTACTTAGTTTGAAGGTTATATGAGCTCGTCCCGTGCCCGCTTCACCCTACATTCCCTCCCCTCCATCACTGCCTTGTTTTTTTGCTCTCTTTGATATCCAGCATCCTCATGACCACTCCCTCTTTTTGCTCTACACACATTATAATCCTCGTTCCAGAACCTGGGATCTTCGTTCCGAACCATCCTCTCCGGCCCCAGCCCCCCCTGCCCCTGCACTCCTCGCACATACATCAAAACATACATATTGCCGGTCGCTTCCTAGCTTTATATCTCTCTGCCTCGCGCTCTTTTTGTCTTTGATCAGACCCTCTTTTATTTTAACATTCCCAACTCTCGTTTTAGATTCTCGGGCACAAAGCAATACGAAAGAAACTCCCAACCTTGCTCTCTTCTGCTGCTGTTGCGCGACGGGGTGTTGTCGCGCTAATCCTATTGTGTGGGCCTACTATCAAATGGCTCCCACCCAGCGGAGAGGTCCCTGGGTCCCGGAAGAGGACCAGGAGTTGCTCCAGCTAGTCCGCTCCCAAGGACCAAACAACTGGGTTCGAATCTCTCAGCATATGAAATACCGATCCCCCAAGCAGTGCAGAGAGCGCTTTCATCAGAACCTGAAACCCTCCCTGAACCACGACCCCATCACGCCAGAGGAGGGTCTGATGATCGAGCGTATGGTGAACGACATGGGCAAGCGATGGGCTGAGATCGCAAGAAGACTCGGCAACAGGAGCGACAATGCCGTCAAGAATTGGTGGAACGGGAGCATGAACCGGAAGAAGAGACGGCTTGCTCCCTCGAGAGAACCGTCTTCCCGAGTGTTTGGTGGTCGTGTCGAGCCTCCCTACCCCAAGAGTCCCGCCAGCCCTCAGTTCAGACAGCTCCACTCCAGGGAAGGCCAGTCGCCCTGGCTGTTGGCCGATTGCTCCCGGAGCACAAGGGACTCCTATGGCCGTGAAGACTGGGGGAGGGACCGGTCCTCCCCGGTTTCGCATCACCGATCTCTGCCACCCCTCTTCACTCCCGACTCCTCAGTCCACATCGACCACCCGCTCACCTCCCCATGCTACTCAGAAATATCTACCCGGACGTCTGCCGGCCCTCCATCCATGATTTCGGATCACACGTCTGTGGCCTCCGCCTCGCCCAGAACCGTCACATCTCCATCAATACCTTCCATCCCCATGGATATCCATCCAGGCTACGACGGGCGACGCAGAGGCAGTGCGCCTGCTGTCGGCGCCACGCCACATAAACACTACGGCTACGACACCGTCACCGGACCGAAAGGCATGGAAATCCTATCCGAAAGCGGCCCAATCCGAAACTGGCATGCGTCTGCCAGCGACCCACATCTCCATCTCCGTCATCAGAGTTCAATGTCTGCACATCACCGCCAACTCCCGTCCATCTCAGACACAAAGCCACAGTCTTCCTCGACGCAGAACCGCGATGCTCGCATGGGTTTGAACAACCTACTGAACTAAATCTGCCCTTTGAACCCCGCCTTATTTTCTTTGGGCTTTCTACTTATGACGCATGACCATGCTTTCCCAGCATAATGCACAGTGGACCATGTCCTCACTGTTTGTTATTGATTTTTCTTTGGGCGGCCGGATTTTGTTACCTGCGGCAATCTGCATTCTGTTCCAACACGCCTACTAACGAACTTCCATGTCCTCGATAACCCTAATCTTTCTCACTCCTATTTCACTTCTACATATCTGGAGTCTCGACATATCTTGAGAGAACATATCATTTTCATTTCCTCTTTCCTTAACATTGTATCTGAACACTGTGGTCGGCAGCGTGGATGTACGGCGGCGTATTTGTTGGGTTCGGACGATATTAGAATATTGGGTTGCAAAACAAGGCTCGGTGGAAAGCCTGGAGGAGGCATTCTGTCGGTTTGAAGAATTGGGTTTTCTCTTGCTTTTTCTCTTCTTTTCTTCTGTTTCTGATACCTATTTCTCTCTACTTGAATGGTTGGAATGTCTGTATTACGCGAATGCATTTGGCCGAATATGTGACCACTACCACTACTACCCATTTGTTCTTCTAAATGCGTGACATGAGAAAAGAAAAGCACAAATCTTCTTTCTTCCTACAAGACCACCCTTACCTCTCTGAAGGAGCAAAGCTGCGTGTTCCTGTCGCCGACAGCTGCTCCCTTGCCACTCCGAGATGATGATGATGATGATGCCTTCTTGCGTCACGTTTCCCCAACTTCAGCCTGTAGCGTAACCTCGTTTCAATATGCAGCCTTGCAGATGGAGAAGACCCCCCATCATGGTCATCCGCTAACTCCCATGAACATGAACATGTATATGCATGCTACTGCGTGTATTATGTGCCTTGGTGTACACACATGCATGCATGCATTTCATCGTTCGCAAACTATACCATGTCCTTCTTACAAAAAACATTCCTTGATCAGTTATTTTCTGCCGCGGCACAGCCGGAGGAAAAAGGCCAAAACCAACGACCACATGTCTTCGGTTTTATTTTTTTTCTTTTTGTCGCCTCTCATGCCACCAACTGCCTGTTTCCAAAGGGCTTCTGTCTTATCTTTCTTTTCTTCTTTTGTCTCGGGTTTCCTTTTTCCTCTCCTCTTTACCTCCCGCTCGATCAGGGATCCTCAAACACCGGCCCTGAAACTTGCGCGGTATGCTTAATACAACGAGTTATGCATACACGAGACGGAAGAAAAAGAAAGCAAAAGAATATTAGGTAAAAGAAGGGGGAACACAGAAGAACAACCGTTACAGAACCAAAAAGGAAAAGATTCGATTGCCGATAAGGATGTATAAGGATGTATGCAAAAGCGTACCGGTCTCTTTCTCTGCACATCCTTCTGTTTTTCCCCTTTCTGCCACCTGCATGGACAAAGGAAGCGGGGAGGCGGAGAAAACGTGGGAAAAAAACAAAAACAAAAGATCTTTTCTATTCGCTTCGCGTTTTGGCGGTCCCCTGAACGACGCATTGCTGCTACATTCTTTCCCTTTTCCTTGTTCAAGGGAGTACTCTTTGATCCTTCTGGGCCTGGGGACTTGTGATACGTTGGTCCATCTACCCGCCATGTTGGGCCTCCGCGGGGTGAGGTCTTTGTTACTCATTTGTCTGCTTCCCCGTGTCTTACAAGAGTACAAAGCACGGGGGTTTTGAATCGTCGGGTTTGCATTGATGTCAGGGGTCGCGGATAGATGCATTCATTCTCCGGCCTTCTTTTCTGCATGTGGGGTATGGAGTTGCGGTCGAGTCCCCAGCTATTGTCAGTTTTGCGGTGTGGGGAGGCGTGTGTGTAGATCCGCGTGGGAAATTTGCGGGCCTACGATGTATGGGGAACGGCAGTGTGCAGGTTCTGCGTCAAGAGGAGAAAAGGAAGAGAAGAAATCAACAAGTGTCTCTTCGGGGAAGGAGGTCTTTTCAACTTGCATTATCGCATCTTTTCTGGTTCTAATCAGAGGGATAAAGGGATCTTGGGCAGTCTTTCAGAACGGCTCGGGGGATATCTGTTTCCGTTCTATGTATGTGTGCAACCCCCGCCGGACTCCCCGTTAGGCCCGAAGTTGGAGTTTGGGGTAACCCAGAAGAACGGTTTGATAGACCCCCGCCGGTTGTAAAAGAACGGCAAAGAGTTAGTCCTATTGTGCATCGTCTACGGAGTACTGAAAAGAAAAGCAAGATCATTTACCGACCGACCGACTGAGGCGTTCCTCACGTGTGCATGCTATCGGGCCCCATCGCTAATGGGAATGCAGCCAGAAAGCCTCAATTCAACGGCACGTCGAGCGCAATTGGTCCATTGTAAAATCACCTGCAGCAGGGGGGATCTGGGATCATTATTTGGATCTACAAATCAGCGTTGGTGGATACTATCAATCGGGTTCCTGGATTTTGGAGGAAGGGGGGGGAGCCGTTTCGTTTTCGTTTGTTCTGTCGAACTAATCAGGTGGCTGCATGGCGTAATAGCGCTTGTGGTGGCGAGAAGCTGCACAGTTACCCCAGGGCTAGGGAGTCGGTTACAAGCGCAAAGGAGTAGTACCAAGTCTTGTTGCTGCACAGATACGAACCGTCGTGATGTCTCTTGCATAGTATTATCTTGCTTGACTCGGCCCTCTGCTGAGTGATGGATTAGATAAGAGTCGCTTCCTCGGCATTGAGCGGTGATTGGCTGACTGGCTCCAAGACAAGCTTCCAGTGCGACACTAGCGCGGCTGAGCTAACTTAGTCTAGACGTTCAACAACTGATCCCACTGCCCTGCAACACGAGTGTCGGCACCCCAGCAATCCGAACATTTCTTCTTCACTTTTGCATCTCGTCTCTCCGTCGCAAAGAGGAATAAACTAGAGAAAAAAAAAAAAAAAAAACCAATCGATCGAGGATAGCTCGCCCATCGGTTGCAATCTGGGCCTTGCCTCTCGACACGCGGACCTTTAGGTCAACCAATAAGCGACATTGTCAGTGCTCACCATGTTTGTACCCCTCACTCTTCTTTGTCCCACTCCGACTGGCAAATGCGAAGCAACTCAAATCCTCACCAGGCCGTTGCTACGGAGTTAGCGACGGCGGATTTCCCCTTTCTAAATCCCTGCCCTTCCAAAGAGTCTTGCAGCAATCCCCCTTTTATTCTGCCGAAAACAAAACGCAACACCCGCGTGTATTGGCTTTTTTTTCATTATTCCTGTTGTGGTCTGTGGCTCACTTTCTCCCTGCGTCCCGGGGTCTCGGTACCGAAGAAGTTCCATTGGGGTTCGATGCAGGTGGCTAACGAAAGGGGGAAAGGGAGAAAAAAAAAAGAAGATGGACATGGCAAAACCCGACTAGCCGGCAGGCGGTAACTGGCTAACAAAGAAACAAACGAGAATGGGCGAAATGGCGGGAAAGGTTATTGAAAGACCGTCATCGCCTCCATTGATTCCTGTTATTTGGGTCCCAGGGGAGTGATCCCTGCTTACATGGCTATTCAGACAAACTTGGTACTTTGTCCGTCGAATGGGATTCTGGTTCGACGCTGCTCTACCAGGTTACGGTGTAGTTAGCGTCTGCTTGTTTTTCTGGTAAGAAACGCCTTCCCCAACCGGTGGTTTGGCTAGACGGTTTGGGACGGACTGTGACCTCTGGGTCCAAACGCACACGGAATGTGTGTACAGTACATACGGGACATATGGAGTATTGTGTGACAACATTTTCTCTGGAACGGCCACTACCACCACCACTGCTCCCATGTCCCTAGTCTGTCCAATTATCTCGAACTTCATGGTTTTGCGAGCCGTTATCCGACCCAAGATGGTGGTCAGCATGCCATATGATACATATCCTTGGGACACAGCGAACCCTGCAGTCTTCCCATACAAAGTGTCCGCACACACCGCTTGACCGCCACCACTCCTATTGGAACACTCGAAATGAAAGAGGAAAACGTCCTCCTCATGTTGGTTGTTTAATCGCAGCCAGCGCCACTATCAGACCTCTGAATGCAGCCCCCCGTGTTGCATAATAACACAAAGCCGTTTAAATCTACTTTGCCAAATTGTTGCACATCTCCTCCGTTTCCATCGGGTGGCGTTATTGGCTGCATAGTCGATTTCGCACTACCATGGCTGCGTTTGCCATGCATTTTAATGACAGCCGTGCTCCAATGGTCGCCGGTTTCCCACCGGCTGAGAATTAACAAAAAGAAAGCGATTGACCGTCTGCATGGTGATCCTTTGGGTCCCCCACGGTACCCCCTAGCGCAGCATGCTGCAATGTCGACGGTTCGTTGATCCGGCCAATTGGAACCGCGACAAGGTTATGACATTCTTTCGGATCCAGCTAATCCATTATCTGATTCAGGAAATGATCGTTTCTGGGGTGGCTGATACCTGGTACTGTATACGTTTTCGTGCTCCCTAAGACCGTGGTTCTCTATTTTGCGGCTGTCAACGCCAGCTCATGGCGTCACCGATACACTCCATATACATCCGACGTACGATTTTCTCATCTACTCCGTACATCATACTTTCTAAAGCGGTTTGTGTTGGCTGCGTGAGACAACTCCCCTAACACGGCTGAGCGCCGCTACTCCCCATTTTAGCATAGCGGAGCCAAGTTACTAGCATTTTCAGCGCTAGCTCGTTCCGCTGATAAACGGACTGGATTGGCATAGTTGCCGACAATCTCTCGACGAAATAGGACTACGCGCCGATTCGGGTCTGTTGGTCTCTGAGAAAGGGCCCGTATTTGGAATCTGTTTGCGGCGTGGGGGGAAACACCACGCCTCCTTTCACGAGGCAACATGGACAAGAATGTGTCTGGTGAGGTGTAGGCCCCCTCTGTGCGAGCGGTAACGAATGACATGGAGATTCTGCTACGACAAGGGTAGCTAGTACCTTTCGCTATTCTGTGCGGATGAGGGCAAGCTACCAAGAAGCTAGGTATCTATCCCCCCTTCTTTTCGGCATGACCGGTGATCACCCAAAACTTCTCTATTCGATTGACACCGCAAGCTCCCATCCCAGGCTCATCAGATATGTGGCTCTTCTCGCTGCAATATTGTTGTTTTTGGTATGATCATCCGTCTACCGCCTTAGATTCTGTCCCGTGTCTGCGCAAGGATATCCAGCATAAGCAGCCAGCTAGCGATACCGAGGCGGTATGAGTGGCTGGTCTCTGTAGAGAATATACCTTCCTATGAGAGGGGCCTGGTCGTGCAGGATGATTCGACTGCTTTAAGACATGCTTCTCTCAAATGGCAGAGGATGCACAGCAGTCAGAATCACTGTTCTCTACCTGGATGACGGCGTGATTCTAGGCCTCTAGCCTCGCATTGATCATTTCTCGGATTTCTACATGCGCGGAATGATCAATGCCAATACGGGCCTTTGAGAAGAACATCACTTCGAGGATTGCATACATAGAAAGCTTGTGGTTGCTGCACGATATATCTTATTGGGCTAGTGAGTTCCTGCATGCAGAAATGGGTTCAAAAATCAAAGAGTTCGTGATATTTGGGTCAGTGATTGTTTCTGCGGAACACTCAAGTTACTATTCAAGAGGGATCGCCAGAAGGAAAGCTGCCCAAGTTTACAAGAAGCTGATTACTCTTAGTATTCAAGAGCTTTTCCGGTGGCTGAAGGACACTCGACCCTTACGCTGCATTGGACATCTACTAATGCACCATGGTTACTGTGAACTAAGATTGGCTTCCTCAAGATGCTGAACATGCAATGCCGCCTGGATTTAGTGTATAGTTCTCTATTCTTTAGCTTATAATCCCGTAGAGATTAGGAGCTGGCACTGCTAGATGGTGAAACTCCTGCAGGCTATTGAATTGAACCTGGAATATGAAGCTGGACGATGATGTCAAGCTCACTGTTCTGCCTTTGAATGCTGGAGTGGAATGCGCTCTATCACGTGGGCTTATGTCATTGGCTATTTTTAGAGTCGGCAGAGCTAGCCTGATCGGGAACAGCTCGACGGCTCATTTTGAATCTTCAGTCCAAGATCGAAACACGATGCCGCTGAGAAGAGGTCAGCAAATCGTCACCTTCTTTCGCTATTTCTGAGTTTCACTCTGAGATTTTTCTGCTTTGAAACCAAGCGCCTTTTCTCTTAGTATTTCCATTCTTGAGCCCCTTCCAGCCTTGTACCTCCCCAAAACATCGCCACTCGGGGCACACCCCAGCTTTAAAATCACCGTTGCAGCTTCAGCCAATCAGCCACGTCTTTAGCATCATGGACGGCTCAATGGATATTGACATGGAGCTCGATCTTGGGCCGGAGCCAGAGCCGATTGAACTAGTCAGTTTAGTCTCGCATTCAATGACCTTGGAACCTTTTTGCCCTGACTTCTTCTTTGTTGATAGGAAATCGAGCCGATCCCCGTGAATAATGGCGAACTTGAGAGCGATGCGAACCTGCTTGCTGGAAATGAAGAGCCTCAGTTTGAGAAAGTGCATATTCGGGGAGTCGACGAGTTGACCACTGAGGACATCAAGCGCTTTGCGACAGAGCATTATCAAGGCGAGGAGGTAGCGAGAATTGAATGGATTGACGACACCTCGGCGAATATTGTTTATAGCTCGGCGGAGACGGGCTTGCAGGCGCTGGCTGCGTTTACACAGCAGTCGGTAGAGGAGATTGACTCGGCGTTGCCGTCTCTGCGATTGCGTACTGCGAAAGCGTTGTCTACGCATCCCGAGTCGGTGCTGCAAGTGAGGTCGGCGGTGAAGACGGACCGTAAGAAGCACCGCGCGCACGAGGCCAGCCGGTTCTATCTGATGCATCCGGAGCATGACCCCAGAGAGAGAATGAGGAGGGAATTCGCACAGAGGCGGCGGCAAGGGAGACGCGATGATAGCACGGGGGATTACAACAGGCGCAGATTTGACGACAGAGAGCACAGACGCCGCAAGGGACTTGCGAGCCAAGACAAGTTCGATGAGTCTATGTATGATGATAGCCGCGAGGAGAGTCGAGGGTCTAGTCGTGATCGAATCCGAAGTGGACGCAAGATCGTCGACGATTTGTTCCCCGATCTTCCTGACAAGTCGGAAGGACGGTTACGAGATCGCAGCGCGTCTCCGGCCCGTGCAGATTCTAGTAAAGGCGTCCGGGCGGGTGATGGCTATCGGGAGTCCAGCAGGCGTTTCCGGGAGCGTTCGCCCCGGAAAAGCAGAGATAGAAATGGATACCCCCGCCTCAATGCCGGAAAAGAACTTTTTGGCTCCGCAAACGCTTCCAGCGACGAGAGTTCCGGCCGCAGGGAGCTGTTTCCGAATAAAACTGCCGCTAGCTACCTCAAGAAAGAATTGTTCCCCAACAAGACGGCCATTAGCAACCACCGTCGGTCCGACGCTTTTGACGCCGCGGACGAGACAGCCGATTTATTTTCAAAGCGCATTTCCGTCCCCTTGGTCGACGGAGCACACGACAGTGGTCGTGAGTCGCATACGAGCAACAGAGATACACGCAACTTGGAGCTCTTCCCGGACAACACTCCCAAACCAACCGGTGGTCTTAAGATCCGCGGTACGTCGGATAATCCAGGGCTAGCCATCTGCGGAACCGCAGCGAAAGTTGATAATGGAATATCTATCAAGGGCGCGGCGTCTGTCCGAGAGCTGTTCCCGTCCAGGTATACCGGGAATGAGGGGAAAGAGCTGTTTTCTGATAAGCTGGATGGTAGAGGTGGGAGACGCAGGAAGGCGGAGGATATGTTCTACTGAACACATATGCGACTTGCTTGGAATTCCTTCGTACGAGACTGAGCGGTATTACGGGGTTGGGCGTTTTTTGGTGGTACTGCATTTTCTTTCGGATGTAGATGCGATGCGTCTGGTGCTTGTTTCTTTGGGGTATATGGAAATGGGAAAGATAATCACGGTCTATTAATGATATGAAATGATAATCTCCATGGTATTTATTTTTAGATTAAACGCATCTGATAGAGGGAATTGATTTCTTCGATTGCAGACACTTGCTCGACTTATAAAATATCAAGAAAGCGGAGGGAATTAATATGGTGACACTATATAATGCGATATGTAGCCATCTGTCCATGCACCGCTGCACCATGGGAGAGCAAAAGTATAGGGTGTTTGGTAATTAGAAGGCATCTTATCTCGGCAAGTATAAAATCCTTCAGCAATCGGACATTGAGAAATAAACCCCGCTGCTGTACACACATTGCCTGGTCAGAAATCCTTTTGGATCCGGGATCAATCCTGAAGGAGATGGAGAGCAGTCGATTTAAAAATAAAGCGACAAAGAGGCTGCGAAACGCGGTTCCGATGCTTTGTGCAGTGAATCTACCTAAATATAAAAGTCAAGGAAGCAACGCGCCCCTATGGCAAGACTATGTCCACGTCACAAGTCTGGGGAGGAGCGGATCAGCAGGAACCGTTCGTTGAGCCTCCTAGGCAGAAGAGAGAAGACAAAAAGCATGGACCCTGGGAAAAGCCAGCGCAAAAACCCATTTTGCATTATCGAGGAGACGGGATGTCTCTCGCTCCTCGTCCCACACGGCTAAAATGATGGGAGAATATGCGTATCTATGGACATAGCAACGTGGCACATGGGGAATTCTGGATTTTCATTTTTTTATTCGTTTATGCGGACTCCCTCTTTCCCTCCTTGACCTCCTTCTGTAAGAAGCTGTTAGTATATGGTTTTTGTCTAGTTCTGGGGGTCTGCGTGCAGGTGTGTCGTGATCCATTTGCGGAGGCAGAAGGAGGCTGGACATACCAAAGCCTTCATGGTGCCGTGGAGGGCATGTCTGTGGTTGCGTCTGAACTTTGGGTCGACGCCCTTGAGGGAGGGATAACGGTGAGTCTTTGGCTTTTTGATCCTGTTGAAGAAATTGAACATATTAGCTCGAATTCTCGTTATTCGTTTGTGCGTCGTCCGGTCGTCCGTCGGGTGCATTTATGTCTCCCATCAATAGCAGTGAAGAAACCGCTGCCTCGACTGCATGGAAGGGATCCTCTAGAGGAATGACGGCCCCTAGGTCACGAAAACACGTACCCGTTCCTGTGGGCTTTCTTGTTCTGGTTATGTTGCGACGAGTTCTTGGATTCTTAAGAGCGAACGGCATTAGCCACAGATTCCCAACAGCAGCCAGAAATTAAACAGGAGCAAGTACATACTGGCCATCTTGACGGTCTTATCGCAACAATGCAAGGTGTTGAAGAGATCGGAATGGGGATAGCGACGTCGAGCTGGGCCTTCACAACTTTCTCGTCGTCGAAAGACAATCAAAGTGACTTATCTAATCGGCTGTTGTGGGATCTCGCTTACATTAACATGGCGATGGAGCTAGTACGAATTGGGCTATATGGCAACAACCTCGACGGCCAGCAGAACGGTAGTGATATACTTCCAACGCAGCAATTTGGAGACGGGATTCATGTTTAGGAACAAGCTATCTGCTATTGCTGTATATTTGAGATTTTACTTAACGGAGAACACAATCTTTGCCGTAGTTACCTGCTGTAGCTATGGCAAGGTGCTACACCCAGTAGTATTCTATTCCATAAAGCGGCACAAGATATTGCCCATGAAGAGCGCGGATAAGATGACACCATAAAGATTGAAGAATATGTGTGCATGAGACAGCTTCCATGAAGGAACTCACCCGTGATACTCCTTTCATCCTCATCTCTTCGTGCTTTGTATCCATCGACACTGTTGTCTCGTTACGCCGAGCAAGCAGCACAGTCCCGTGATATCAGCACCCCAATTAGGCTTAGCGCAAACCACTGGCCAGCCGACCAATCCCAAGCCTTAAACTCTTTTCGAAACCGACGACGAACGTCCACCAGATAATTCGAAGCCCGTTTCACCCCCCGTGTATCCCCAGAGACATTCCGCCTGCTTCCAGTTAGGAACCGCTCACCATGTTCTCAGTCCGCTTCGCCCGGTCCGCTCTGAGAGCACGGCCCGCTGCTTTCAGAGTGCCAATTCAGCAGAGAACGTATGCGCAAGCCGTGTCTGATAAGTTACGGCTCTCTCTGGTCTTGCCGCATGAGGTATGGAGGACTCAATTGAAGGATACCCTCGGTTGAATGGCGTCTTGGACGTGAGGATTTTCCATTTTGCTGACTTTTGTGGAATTGTGTATAGACCATCTACAAATCCGCTGATGTGTATGCCCATCCCGAGCCTCCCCTTCCGAATATAATCTCTTGATAAGAAAACAATTTCAAGCGATGACGCACCCAGATCAGAGGCTGATTTTTGTTTGATTGAACACCCACAGAGTCCAAGTGAACATCGCGGCAGAGTCTGGAGACATGGGTATTCTCTCCAACCACGTTCCCAGCATCGAGCAATTGAGACCCGGCCCCATCGAGATCATTGAAGAGAACGGGCAGACCAAGAAGTTCTTCCGTACGTGGCAATTACACCTATCCCAACTCCATCGATTAATCCTATATATCCCTCTTCCAATTTCCATGGTGCCGTAGCTAATTGAATCATCTTGATCATCGATAGTCGCTGGTGGATTCGCTGTCGTCCAGCCCGATTCCAACCTCAGTATTAACGCCGTCGAGGGTTTCCCCCTCGAAGAATTCAGCGCCGATGTGGGTCTAAACTCTTCCCCGGTGAAGTGGGGTTATACAGATACAGCCGTGATTCTAACCAGCTTTACAGGCCATCAAGTCCCAGATCGCTGAAGCCCAAAAGATCGCTGCCGGTTCTGGAAGCGAGCAGGATATTGCTGAGGCCAAGGTTGAGATAGAGGTAGGCGCTCTGTTTCCAGCCCTCTATCTTACCAGATAAAACTCTTGCTGATTCTGATCGATTAGGTCCTTGAGAGCCTTCAAGCTGCCATGAAATAGACTGGAGTGTACATATAATTTCATTGACTCCCATACTCGATGCTAAGCGTGTAGAACTATGTGCTCTTATGATTGATCTAGTGAAAGAGATTCAATGAAAGGGTATTTGTCCCATACAGCATTTGACCTGCAGAAGCTGCAATTCTTCAACAAACAGATAACAAACAGGAGGCACTTGTCATTGCATAGATGAATATGCATATGTGAATAACAAGGGGAATGCATCTATGAGTGCAATTTCCTATAGTGGGAAAATTTCATTTTCGCGAACATAAGCTCAAACTTCGTCATAATTCTGTGACCTAGCAAAATGAGTTTCATGAAGCGGGAAGCAAAAATGACACAGAATAAGGACTGACACTGTCAGTTAGGAGAAATAATCTGGATTGTGATATACAGTACAAATGAGGCATTGACATAAAATCCTAACGGGAGACACTGAGCTAGTTGTAGGCAATATAGAAAAATTCTGTGATCAGCCAACGCCTTGTAAAAAGAACTTACCTTTGAGGTATATCCCACTCATCCATTTAACCAACCATGGCCTCTTCCCTAGACCTTTTTTTTCCTCATATATTCCCATAAAAGCATTAATAGTTTCCTTTGATTCGTATGTGCATGACAGTATAAAATCGTCTTTCAAGGTATAGTCTCATGTGAATTCTACGCGACTTCCTCCCTGTCTTGCTTGAGTTCTTCGTTCTGCTCGTCGACGGCCACTTCTGCTCGCAAAGCTGCCGCTGAGGTCGGTACTCATTGCCAAAGGAGAATGAATCGGGTTCGCTGCCGGGATAGGGGGTGGCGGCACCGGAGCTGAGAAGTTGCTGCCGGCTGGTGCGATAGGTTCAGGCGGGACAACTGGCGGTGCGGGGGGAGGAGCAGATGGACCGGCGCTCACAACAGACGCATTGGCATTCTGCATCTCTCGTGCTTGTTGCCGCTCCCGTTCCTCAACTCGGCGCCAATGGTCGTCACCTTCACCTCCAGATAACGATGTTTCGCGGCGGCGCCGTCCCGATCTAGTGCGGTCCTTGCGTCTTGCCTCGCGGTCCGCTTGTGCTTCCTCTCTGGTCAACTGTCTTAACGTAACACGTCGGCCGTTATTGTGCAATTTCACTTTTATTGAAACCGGCGGGGACTCTACAGAGTCGCCCTGCGTTCCACTAAATCGATGGGGGTTCGAAGGTCCGGCTGCTGGTTCCCCAATTACAGCTCCTGCTGCGGCTCTTGAGGGGCCGGGCCTCGGCTCGTTGCCGACTGAAGTCACCGTATCGGAACCAGAAAGTTCATGGAGGTGAGGAGGGACAGGAGGAGCATCGCTCACGGCAGATTGCAAGGCATCCGGGTCAGTTGGGCCAGTTATCTCACTAGCAGAGGGATACCGTCGATCGCTCCGTCGAGGCATGCGACCATCCGCGGTGTATCTCCTCTCTCTCATCATTCGTTCACTTTCCAAATCAGCCCGCCTTATGTCGTCAAGTCGTCGTTCTTCTTCTCGAGCTGCACGGCTCTTGAACAGTCCCTTGACAGCACCTAATATTCCCGCACCGAAGAAAGCAGCCCGTGCCCCATGCGCCCTATTATCTCTGTGTGTAAACTCCGACTCTGTATATTGCGTCGGAGGTAAGCTTGGAGGCCCATCATACCGATGATGGCGTTGAGCTGCAGGTGGTGGCCGTCCTTGGTCAACTCTGCTTTCTGAATAATCGTCGTCATAACTCTCAGTGGCTGTGTGGGCCGGCCGATACCTTCCGGATTCCGCGTCGCTCTCTCGGTCACGGCGCTTACTCAAGAAGTGTTTTGCCAGCCCTGCTGCACCAGCAATTCCGCCGATTTGAAACAGTTTCTTCTTCCAGCCGCCTGAACGGTCATGCTCTGACTTCTCATCAATGTAAGGTGTCCTCTCAGACACATCGTCGTTCGGACTTCTACTGCGTGACCGCCGCCGCGCTCGGCTTCCTAACATAGCAGCGCCAGCGCCAGCGGCTCCTGCGGCGGCAAGTGGGCCAAGGTGACTGTGGCTGCGTCTGTCATCGATCACTTCTGGTCCAGTTGAATAGCTGCGATTGTCGTAATCTAGAGCCAAACGCCGATTATGAAGGTACGAAAGAGCAAAATAGGCGACAAGCAAGGCGAAAACAGCCAGAGCGTACAGGATAAATAAAGACAAAGGGGAACCATAGAGGGTGAGCCCAAGAGGTATCTGAGCAAGACCCAGGAGAGCAGTTGTCCCGCCCAGCCAATTGTGAAGCTACCGGCAAGTTAGTGAGGCCGTTAATCAATGGATATTCTCCCTTACCATCAAGTTTAAGGGTTGATATATTCTTCTTTTCCCCTTTAGACGATTATGAACGAACCAGCCCCAGATTATTTGGGATATGACCAAGACATATAGGGCAAGTCCAATACCATGATGCGGATTTGTCAGGCTCCTTTTGGGACCAACTGCAAACCAGCCTGTAACGAATACAACCGTGGTGAGAAATAAAGTGAGAATTTGCATCCATATGTGTAGTCGAAGTGCCCAATACCGACTCCGTGAATAAAACCGGGCTATTAGTATGGAAACGGGGACGAGCCCAAGAAACGTTATCGCAGCTATCACGCCGTGACCCCGTATTAAAGAGTGGTATCCTGGCATGTTCCGAAACCGGTTTCCCATTCCTGGTTGCTGATTAGCACGGGTGCAAGGGCAACAACGGATTCGCGGCACTGCAACACCAACCATTGTACTGCATTGTTTCAAAATTAAGACCCATTAGGTTTGGTAAGAGGAAGGTATTTCGCTGAGAGTCCCATGTCCCGTCACCAACGTGTAGTGTATTGGAAGAGTATGTACTGCTCCCGGGCGGAGCTAACTGCGGGGACGGCGACATCGCTCTCGGTCTTGCTTGAACGGCTGAGTATATCGGTGTCAAAATAGCAGAGTATAGTATCGTAGACGTGCCGTCGGAGTCAGCAGAGGCGATCTTTATAGACCCCTCGCTCCGAGGAATGCACCATTCGCTTTCAGACCGGGTGTGAGGAGTAGGGTTTGTTTCAAAATCGGTGTATAGATCAATGGGTCGAATAGCAATCGAAGGTCGTTCGCTGGCAGCCTCACTCGGGTAGCAAGCAGTCGAAGGAAGCGAATGAATACAGGCGACAGATAAGCTGGAGCTCGGTGTGAAGTATAGAGCTCAGGGAGCGGTGAACAAAAGACCGAGCGAACTTCTAGCATGAACTGAGCATAGTAGCGTGCACATCGGTAGCATCCTGATCCAGGGCAGGAATGAGAAAATCCCACAGACAAATACAGACGTGGAAGGCCAGAGAGCTGGCAGCAAGGAGGCACCAACAACGCTGTTTCAACCGCTGAATGACGGCACAGTTCGATCTTGTCGGGCAGCTCGCTGGCGGGGAAACCGTCAACGGTTTGCCGAATCGGGCTTAGCGCTGACAGCTCATATCCAGGACAACCGCGCCTTGCTTATGTCAGCGGCTGGGCCGTAAGTTACCTTAGATTGGTAAGTTTCGGGTCGTATTGTGACGGCGCATCTGATAAGAAGCTGCACTCGGCATCACACGACCTTCACGCAGGGAATGGCCCGTGTAGGCTGGGTCATGTGTACGGAGTAGCGGTAGCTGAGTTATGTAACAGAATGGTACGCAAGACTGCGTCCCTGCGGGTCACGTGTTGCATGCAGCTTTGCCTGAATCGATCAATCTCATTGTTCCGCCTTCATACGCGCTTTTCCTGGACTGTAGGCACCCTCAGACCCATTATAGAAATATGTGGCGACCCCCATTCGCCCGTCGATGGTGCTCCATTCGAAGTATAATACCGAGTTTGAAGCAACATAGCCGCTCAATTTCGAAGGCTCAAACGCTATCCTACGGTCCTTGTCCCGCTAGCATGGACTCCCAGACAGGTAAGCATGCCCATCTGAGGCTGACTCAACGTATCGCTAATCCGTATCAGACTGGAATTCTAATGAAGAATTCTTCAAATTCACGCGTGGCCGCTTTGTTATTGACGAAGCGGAGAATCTTCGAGAGCGAGAGATCAGGTTCGACTTGAACAAGCTCGCGTGTGTCGCTGCAGAAGCGGTCGGCGCTACTAAATGCATTTCCATCAAGAAGTACCCCGACGGCATGTTCAACAAAACATTCCTCATGTCTATGGAAAATGGCCGAGAAGTTGTAGCTAAGGTGCCCAACCCGAATGCTGGCATTCCACACTTTACTACAGCCAGTGAAGTTGCCACGATGGACTTCGTAAGTTCATCCTGAACTCCACCATTACTGAGGTTTGTTAACGCATCTGCCTTGGGAGGCCAGAAGAATTCTCGACACACCAGCGCCTCGTGTCTACTCTTGGAACTCGCAAGCAAAGTCACACCCTGTTGAGGCTGAATTTATCATTATGGAAAAAGTCGAAGGTGTTCCGCTGTCTCAAGTCTGGAACATGATGAAATTACCCCAGAAGCTCCAAGTGCTTCTTGCCATGACACGTCTCCAGAAGCAATGGCTGAGCGTTTCATTCTCGCATTACGGCAGCTTGTACTACGCGGGAGACGTGCATCCACCACCCGACAACCACTACATCAAGGATGGCAAAGCTGTCAAAGATTCCAAGTTTGCTATTGGCCGTACTACAGGCCGGGTTTGGTATGATGGTGGCCGATCAGTTTTGGATATCGAGAGGGGACCATGCACGTTGGCACTCATATTATCTTCGTGCAGCCGCTTACAGGTTTGTAGGGGCTTCTCTAATGCAGTATCTGCAAGCAGTCGCGACGCGAGAGACAAAAGCAATCCAGTCTTTGAAACCTCCGAAACAGATCGCCTTATTCTGTGGCCCAAAGCTTTACCGGCCAGACAAGGAAAAGAAGCTTACTGCTTTAGCATGGTACCGACAAATCATTGATGCCCTTATCCCGAAGGACGCTGACGTCACCAACCCGCGCCTCTGGCATAATGATTTACATGATGACAACATCTTTGTAGACCCACACAACCCTGAAAAGATTACTGGTATTATCGACTGGCAGTCTTGCCACATCTCGCCGCTCTTCAATCACAACCCCGATCCAGCCTTCCTTGATTGGGATGGCCTTGAGCCTGAGACGCTCGACCTAGCACCAAGGCCGAACCTCTCTGGCCTTTCACTACAGGAACGGTCCGCGGCTGTGCGCGAGTATGCCGTCCAAAATGTGTTCATTGGATGGCGGAAACTCATGAATGCTAAAAACCCAGACCTATATCGAGTTGTCGAATTTCGAAAGACGGCAGCGTACGGGCTGATATTTCTTGCCCACCGCATGTTCGAATACGGCGAGGCGCATTTCCAATCGCTTTTGGTCGATCTGAAGGACACGTGGGCGGACTTACCTGCAGCCACCGGCGTCCCATTCCCGTTCGAGTTTTCAGAAGCGGATATCGAGCGTATCAAGCTGGATAGTGCGTGTGCGGTAGCGGGGACAGAGCTTGTCGCGGAGACGAAGGAGAGACTGGGGCATTTGTGGCCGGACAAAGGCTACATCGAGCACGAGCGATACAACGAATGCAAAGCTGCCCTCCGCGAAGCTAAAGGTCGGATATTAGAGCAATTTGCCGAGACTGACAAGGAAAAGGCTGAGTTTGAACGTTATTGGCCATTCGAATGATCTCTATGATATCAAGGCAATAACATGATTTTGAGAAAAAGGGAAAAAAGGAACTATGTGGAACAGAAAATGTGTACCTATCTACATTCCCTTTAGTCTAAGCACAGTCTCCTTAGACCTTCTATTGGGACAAGATGGTCCCAAATAGACAGTGACAGCACAGGTATCCCTGGTTGGCCATGTGTTTGGAATAACAGTTGGCCTGTCCGGAGAAAATTGGTATTGTAAATGGGTCCCATCTGCATCTATAAAGCAACTTCTGTATGGTAAAGGTCTCATTCTGGCAGTTTTTGGCCCCTGCTTTTGGCTTCCAAAGGAAACAAATTACCCAAACAACATCTGAAGTATACAAACTGGAGCAAGCGGAGATATTGACCTGCAGGTCCATACGGCAGCCCAGAAGCACAACATTGCCCTTTGAAAGATTTTATGTTTTTAATCTTCAAATCATGTTGCTTAAAATTTAAGCTTCTTGATTCTGTATGGTTTATTATTTTAAGTCATGTGATATTTACAGATCACATGATCAAATATGTCCACCGCCTTGTTCACCGCCCTATTTTCTGAGTTCCACCCAAGACCCCCCAAGATTGGGCAAGACACCCGCCCCCAAGGCCACCCCCAAGCTGACCCCCCAGGACCCCCTGATTGCACTCATGTTAGTATGTTGATTCTCCTTACCTCCTCCGTACTCTCACCTACCTACAGTATTACCCTACCTGCCACCCTACCTGACTACTTCGTACTACCAGACCTACTAGCTAGGAGCCTACATATCAAATCAATCAACTCGCTAGAAATTCAGACAGTGCGGGGGTAGGGTAGTAGGGGGGGTTAGGGTAGGTGGGGGGGGGTTAGCATAGTAGATAGGTAGGGTATTAGGCAGGTGAGGGTACGGGAGCGGGAAGGAGAATCAACATACTAGTGCAATCGGGGGGTCCTGGGGGGGCCATCTTGGGGGGGCGCTTGGGGGCTTAGGCTCCTAGGAACCCACGGTTGCTGGGGCTTACTAATCTCACGTGGCGGCAGAACAGGATTCTGCCTCGCAAAAATTACAGTTCTAATTCTTTTTAAAGGGCAATGTTGTGCTTCTGGGCTGCCGTAAGTTACACCAATGAAGTGTAGATTCCCTTAAACAAGGGACTAGTCATTTCTCGGGCAAAAATGGCCTAGGCGCATGTCCATCGCAGACAACAACGGGGACGGCTGGCTGGCCGTCTAGCGATGAACTCAACGCTCCTGGGACCGTAGCCAGAACTCCCCCAGTCACACTAGATCTCGAAATGGCGTCTCAAGGCGAGGTGTTTGCAAAGGCGATATCACGGTATTTCATGGCCCATCTCCCGCGTGTGATAGCGTTGAAAGCTGACCATAGTCGATCAACTCACAGCCTCATCGGGTGGATATAGTACGTATACCCTCTTTTCTCGCGAAACAAACGCCTCTAACAAGCGATCGCCATGCAGCATGTTCTGCTGGTCCGCCTCATTCTATCCGCAGCCGATCCTCAACTGGCGCCGCCGGTCCACCCACGGGCTCGCGATCGATTTCCCCACGACCAACGTCCTAGGTTTCCTTTGCTACGCCATATACACCACCGCATTCCTCTACTCCCCTCTCATCCGTGAGCAGTACGCCGCTCGACATCCCATCTCTCCAGAGCCGTCCGTGCGGTTCAACGACTTCGCGTTCGCCATCCACGCCGTGATCTTAAGTTCAATCGTATACAGCCAGTTTTTTCCGAGGATCTGGGGGTTCAAAGTCTCCAAATTTCAGAAAGTGAGCCGGGGTGTTGCGGGGATATTCTGGGGCTGCATTTGCGCCACTGTTGCTGTCACCGTCTGGGTGGCCTCCAAGGGAGGTAATGATCCATCCGACTGGGCCTGGATTGACGTCGTATGTTCGCGAATATCAGAAGATTGCCCTTTACATCTAACACTGCCTAGATTTACACCATCTCCTACGTGAAGCTCGTCGTCACAGTGATCAAATACATCCCCCAAGCCTGGGTGAACTACAAACGCAAGTCCACCGTCGGCTGGAGCATCGGGCAAATTCTCCTTGATTTCTCCGGTGGTGTTCTCTCAATCCTTCAGCTCGTTATTGACTCGGCCCTACAAGACGATTGGAGCGGGATTACAGGCAACCCCATCAAACTGTTACTGGGCAACGTGAGCATCTTCTTCGATCTCATCTTCATGGCCCAGCATTATATCTTATACCCAGAAAAGCACATTTTGAAGGATGATGATGAATCTAGGCCGCTCTTGGTCGATAATGAACGGCAGGGTGCGCCTTGATCCGTCATACCCAAATATTTTGGCTGCTTTATTCTATTTTCCTCTTGAGATATAAGATACCTATTAACGATGTTACAAGCCCATATCGGTGCTTATACTGACGTAATACTTTCTATGGTTCTCTTTGGATATACCCGGGAAATATACATATACACGGAGAAGAAACGATACTTTACATCGCAAGCCCATTCTGGCTTTTCCCCTTTCTTTTCTCACCAATGCTGACATCTGATTTTGTAAGTGCTCTGTAGCTGTGGCTAGAGTATTGAGACTTTTAGAACATTCCATCTATGTCCGCATCCATTATTCAAGGTGTTGCTTACGCGAAAACGAGAGCTCCATGCAATATGACCAAAATAATATATTCATGCCGTCTCTTGCCCGAACACCGTATATCCAATAATGCCACGCCACTCAGTAACACCTAGCATATATGTATCAAAATTGTATCCCTCGCATGGTTAAATGTGGAGGGAATGTGGAATCAAACAGAACAAATTGTTCTTTGGAATATCCTTAGAATCTTCGCCATATGTGCATATATAATCCTGCGGGCCACAACCAGTTCGTACAAGCGGGATTATTTGTTCATTCCCAATGCAGAGTCAGAAAAAGGAAATTCGTAACCCAGGTATATTCCAGGGAGATAAGAAGGAAAATATGAACATATAGGTATAAAGAAATATATGCAATGTCGTGACTCGTCCCATGTTTTGTTTTCACCTCGGAACTCCATAACGAATGAAATGGGATTTGACACCATAATCGAAACAACATAACACCAACGAATCTGAGACTCGTACAAGCATTACCAGTACTCCGATGACCTTTCTCCGCCGTTGCCCGTCAGCGGTAAGGTCGACAAGCCGCAAGTTCGAAATAGAGGTGGACAACTGAAGGGTGAAGCTGGCCGTTTTCACGAGGGTCATACTCGGCGCCGCCTTCCTCGGGCCACGCCTTCTGACCTCCTGGAAAGAACTTGCCGCAATAGAGGGTCGTCTTTATCTCTATCTGCGTGCTGGGCTCGAACATGCCTAGCCGTACACATTAATATAAAACATGTATAAAGGGCGCTTATCGCAATTACCTTTGAAGGTTGTCCGGTCGAGGATACCGACGTTGCTGGTCTGAGCAGAAAGGACAGACATAACCGGGCGAATCGTGAACTAGGCCATGTCTTATCATTTCATTTTTACGCTTAAACCCCTTTCCCCCTTCGCCTCGGGGACAATCTTTCACATGACAGTAAAATGGTCTGTTTTCGGAATGTACGTTGGCATGAGAGCTGTAACTGAGTAAGTAACGTGGGTTCATGTCAAGGTTCTTCGTCTCGTGCTTACTTCAGCAGATATTGGGTCTGGAATGGATCTGCGGTACAACCAGGAAAATCGCATTTGAACCCGCCCAGGTTCTGTGGTGCAGATGTCTTGATGCGCTTGTTGAAGGGTGGGGGATCGTCGGGCTCCTCTTTCCTAGGCTCTACTGGAGTTGGATATGCTGTAGCTGGACTGCCCGTAAAATGAGAACTAGTGTCCCCAGGGGACTGAGAATGGTCGCATTCGCGGGTTAACTGTGGTGGCCAATACGGACTCTGGGATGTAAGGGTCGCGGGAGTGGGACAGACGCTTGCCATGTCTTTTGAACTTGCAGGGGAGAGATGCGCAAATGTAGCGGCCCGGCGAAAAGATGGTGGATTAAATTGCGAGTCAAGTAGCGCTGGAAGACGGGCTGGTTCTTCAAAGGAACCTCCAACTAGAGCTTTGATGGACGGAAGGTTGCGGGTGGAGTCAGGCGAGCCTGTCGACTGTGGAGGTGACTGCAAAACTGGGAGAGTGGGAGATGCATGATGACTTCGGGAAACGCGCTTCTGGTCTGGCGGGGGAAGCTGCTCTTTCGGTCTTAGTATCCTTCCTGCCAGCTCTCGCTCTTCCGGGTTTGAATTGATCCTGGGAAGTTGGTACCCAAAATTTGGCTCTTGTGAGGGCATGCGGTTGCGATATGGAATGTTGTCATGGTCGTTGGAAGCTTGCTTTCTCTTATCGAGAATAGATTCATTCGGGTCTACCCAATCATTGCAAATGTTCATGACTTTGCAAGGATCTCCTGGTCTTCTTTGGCGGAAGGATCCAAGAGAATCATTCCCAGCTGGAGCGTTCTGTACTTCATATCTCGATTTGGAAGCCACATCCATGCCTTGCATGGAGTCATCCTGGTCATTCTCAAATTCTTTGGGTTCACTCTCACAGGTATTGTCGCTGGTTTCAGATGCAGAATCCGATGGTAGGGCCTCTTCGTTGAGCTGGTGGGCGAGATTCGGTCGGTCGGGCGCTAGGTTATCGATTATTAGCTCGAGCCCTATTGACGTTCTGTGGCCTTTTTTACGTCGATGAGAACCCTTACGGCTGCATCCAGAGGGACCTTCTTTTCCTTTCGGGCTCTCGGTCTTTTCGCGAAGGAATGGAGGGGTGGGGCTTCTGTAGGGCCTGGTATCGACTTTGGACGGCTTTAATGGAGGAGTGGTAGCGCGCGCGTCGTCCGAGTCATAGAGATCATCCATGGCTGTAATCATAGCATAGGTGGCAGTCAATGCAGGAAATCCTTCAAGAAGTTCTCTACCAGAATGGCAAACGAGGTACGACTCTCACCGTCAAATGGGTGAAAGCCTCAGCGGTGAAGGGAGCGTTTGGAAGCAAGGTCACAACTAGGGACGACCGCCGACCGGGGAAGGCGGAGCAAGCCCAAAGTCGAGGACTGGTATGTATGTATGTTCGAATGTACGGCTGGTGGTTGAAATAACAGTTAGCACTGGATTCTCTCCAAGCTCAGACCTAGCAAAGGGCCGAGGCGCATGATGACTCCAGCGCCAAAACGAGGTACTACGTAAGGTGGTAAAGGTCGCTAATCCACACAGGACCGGCAAACTAGAAATAGGTAACGAGCCACTCAGGAAGAGGATGCAGAGATATCGACTCAGCAGCGCCGCCAAAAGCGAAGAAAAGAACACCGTTCAATTGGCTAGCAAGAGCAAGGCCAAGATTCACTATCGAATCAAAGGGCCACAAGAAGCAAAACAAGCGATCCGTGAAGAGGACCTTACCAGAATGGAGCGACGAGGTCGCAGAAATGACTTAGAAGAATCACTAACTCCGAATAGTCATGAATCGGGAAGAAATATACACCGTGCGAATTGCAGCAAGTTATGAACTAAGGCTCCGCAACGCGCGGGGCAAGCGGAGCGACAGGTTCATTGCATTGTTTCGAGGCCAGATGCAGCGAGCATGGATCAAGGGAGGTTGTTGCAACCTCGCACACACGGCGAGCGTGAAGGACGGCAGCAGACGCGGAAGTGGCTGAGGATGCTTCAAAGAAGCACAAGGATGAAGGCGGACGTTGACGGAGCGTCGTTCGGTTGGGAAATGCCCTCGCACTCTGCCCAAAACGGCTAAAGCAGCCACCGAGCCCCATGCGCCTGCAGAGCCTCATCAGCTGACAGGCTCCATAGTTCTTCTCGCAGCGACTCGACGGCTTCCATCATGCGGGACAAGTCGAAACCCGATAACGAGGCGACGCTCTGTGATCTGAACATACTACGATTGACCTACGTGAGCCGAGAAGAGACGAACAATTGGCCGTGGATAGCTCGATACACAGAGCCTGCTCTGCTCCATGGGTGGAGTTGAAACTCTGTCTCCATCTCACACACTAACTAACTCCGAACTACCAACTGACTAGCGGTTAACAAAGAACTAAACCCCGATATTCGAATTTCCTGAATAACCCGTCGTTGGCTCTCAAGGTCGCCGTCCACTCGGAGTGCCAAACAGAGCATGGTTGCTGGCCTCCAGGAGCAGTTTCAGCATCGAAGCATGACAGCGAATCCTCTTGCGATTTCCAACATGCTTGATGAGTTGTCCTTGTGTAAGATAACTGGCCTGATACGAGGGTTTTCAGGAACGCTAGTGGACGGCAAATCCGCTGCCATCATGATTTTTTTGCAGGGGTTCTGTGATTGCTGTGGGGAGTTGGCCTGGCGGGAACAAATCACGAATCTTTGTTCCGAAACTCTCCAAAGAACGAAATCTTCTTGTGTTGGATAACTGCTCTCTTTCTCGAGGACTCTTTACGTACGTGCTCTTGAATTTATTGTTACCCTGCCTGCCACGAGGGTCCGAAATTTACGGCAAGCGACGGGGGGCCGAATATTGAGCAGGCGGTGAATTCAGGGTATTCGCTAGGCCCCGTCGACATGCAGCCAGAGGGCTGAATAATGATTAGAAACGAAGGTTTTTCCCTCAACAACTTTGCTCTCATTCTTTTTGTGAAAATACGGATCGGATGCCCGGGAATCCAGCCAATGATAAGTTAGGCATCTACATAATCACCCATCCCATGTTACATGGCTTTAGGCGATGTCGAAAATTAAAAGCAGAAAATCTACGGAATATCCACGGACCACGAAATAGCCGCTGGAGCAAACCGAATCGTAAAAAAGGTAAAGACAGGAAAGAACGCCAGCAGTACAGGATAAAACTGTAATAAGGGAATAATCTATTCAACAAAAGACTAGAGTTTGTTCTTTCGACGAGCGTCCTCCTTCATCTTCTTTACCTTGTCGTATGAACGTAACGCAAATGGCGCCATCTGCTTTCCATATTCGCTTGCCCTTGCGCTGCTAGCCTGTCTCAAGGCGTATCGAGCTGCAATCCCTTGCATAATCACTGAGCCGCGGAATCCGTGGAACGCATCACCCCACATCAATTCAGAACTCGGGTTCCATCCTGCGATTTTGCTATACCATTCAACGCATTCCTCGCGCGTTGGAAGTCCAGGGGCAGCATCCGACGAGAACATCATGGCGTCTGGAGTTCCGCCGGTGTGCATATATGGACCGGTCAAGTTGCAAAAGTCAGACAGCGGATGGCCGATAGTCGCCATCTCCCAATCCAACACTCCAATGACCCTGGGCTCTGTCTTGTGGAAGATCATGTTATCAATCTTGTAGTCGCCATGAACGAATGTGCCTCGGTCCTTCGGCTGTAGGTCCTTGTTTGCAAAGAACTCGACCATTTCGTCAAAATGCGGCAGTTGCCCGACGGGGACTTTCGTCTCAATGTCAATCGTTTCAGCCTGTGCCTTTGAGATGACTTTGAAGGTCGCAATCTGTCGATCATAGAAACCCCACGGCCGGCCGAATTTCTCCATGCCAATGGACTTTGGATTTAGCCGGTGGAATTTTGCCAGTGTTTCGACTGCATCTTTCCATCTAGAAGGCATCCATTAGCTCCGTTAAGACGCAGACAACCGTTTTCCGTATGGGTAAGCTATACATTGCCTTTCTGTCCGCCGCGCTGACATTTGGAATGGCGGGATCCGTAAATATACGTCCGTCCAGAAATTCCATAATGTAGAAGGCGGTCCCGATGACGCTGTCATCCTCACACAAGCAGATGGCCTTTGGAACTGGAACGTCAGTCGCCTCGAGCGCATGAATAATCTGGTATTCCCGGTCCACTCGATGCGCTGTTTTTGAAAGAAGTTTGCCTGGTGGCTTCTTGCGCATCACGTACTTCTTTCCATCGGAGGCTGTGAGGAGGTAGGTCGGATTCGATTGTCCGAACCCAAACTAGAAAACAAGGGATTAGCCAATTTGCTCCTGTGAGCGTGAGAATCTCAGGTTCATATATGAAATGCCGCGGAGCACACCTGTTTGACATCCAGAGGGACTTTTATCGAGGGAACATTTTGCTTGAGATAGCGCTCGAACGACGGGATGTCTATCGGTTGACGCACAGCACCAGCCATCTTGGTGCAATGAGGAAGGCCTGTACCAGTTGCTTCGTCAATTGGGTGATAGGACTAGTCGACACACCCTCAAGGGGATGACTCCAATAAATATCGGTAAACTCCATGATGCCGCTGAGATGCCTTCTCTTCAGCTGTTTAACAACCGGGTACCGAGGCTACAACCGATGACCTCGAGGTTAGCCTGATTGGGCTTAGTGCGGCCCCCGCTCCAACTGGCTTTCGTCTCAAAGTACGCCTTACCTAATTAGGTTAGATCTGCTTAGATAAGGACTCTCAAGCCTCACGCACGTGCCACCGCGTTGAGTCGCGCTCTCAAAGAACGCGATTTCAATTAACAAACCAAAGTCGCAACGCAAATTCCTGTCGATAACACCAGAAAATCTAATAACGGTCTAGAAAATTTTCGAAGATATCATGACCAAAGAAACAACTCCTCCTCCGCAATCCAACTCCGACAACAACGATTCGCACCCCGCGCCCTCCCTTCCAAACTCTCCTCTCGCAAAGCGCCCCAAGACCACAAATATGGCCGCCGTGGTCGAGTCTTCCACGCCCGCCGTCACTTCTCTCTCCCAGAGTACTCTTCCTCCACTATTAGTTAAGAAACTGGTCCCTCAGGCTCAGGCGCCAACGCGAGGCTCTGCCTTCGCCGCTGGCTACGATCTCTACGCCGCGAAGCAGACCGTGATCCCTGCGAAGAGCAAAGGGCTTGTGGACACTGGGCTTGCCATTGCTGTGCCAGACGGAACATGTAAGTTTCTTATTCTTTCATACTCTGTTTTGAATCGTTTAGATAACATCAACTGAACAATCCGCGTAGATGGAAGAATAGCGCCCCGAAGCGGCTTGGCCGCTAAGAATTTCATAGACACCGGTGCCGGTGTGATTGATGCGGATTATCGCGGAGAAGTCAAAGTGCTGCTCTTCAACTTCTCTGATGTAGACTTCACTGTCAACGAAGGGGATAGAATTGCACAGCTTGTTCTCGAACGGGTGAGTATTGTACTCAAGTAACTAAACGCGGATCACAACCGGGCTAATCCTGTCCTGCAGATTTATACACCAGAGGTACAAGTGGTTGAGCAATTGGAAGAAAGTGTCAGAGGTGCCGGTGGGTTTGGCAGCACAGGCTGAGGCTGTTGAACCCCAGAACACTCCCGCAGAATCGTTTTTGGCTGGTATACATTGGAGTATTGACGCTTATTATGATATGAAAAGAAATCTGCGGTTTGTGTTGAAGCCACCAATGATAATAATGACACTACGACCAAATACCACCACCTCGACAGGACGTCAAATCAATCCTTTTAAGACACAATTATATCACTGTCTTCATCACATTTTTAATGCATCCTTTTCATGACCTCGGGAAAAAATTTGGGATCCTTACCATCTCAGGTTCTGCTTAAATTTATCTCATCTCTTCGGAGTAGGGTATCCGGATTAGGCACGCTGTAGCATAACAAAAGCTTTGTCAAACACAGGGGCAATATCTCCATCATGGGCACCACTCTTCGGCGAAATATTGGATTTCAGGGTTTTTCAACAAGCCGACATTTCGCACAAGCCTTACCTCCGCAGCTTTCGTCCGACGGAGATGCTCTCTCTTTTCAATCGCGGCTTTGCGGTCAGTTTCTGGCAACTCTGCAAAGATAGGATCATGTTCATCCTCCTTCGCATACTTCCCAAGCTCTTCACTTCTCGCTACCATAGTTCTCTCTAGAACAGCGTTCATACTGGCGAGGACTTTTTCAGTTGCTTTAGCGAGAGGCAACTGTGTGGCTGATACGTGGTCCGGAGATACCCAGGACGGAGTCTCATGCAATGGCGGCGATGTCGGTTCTGCAGCAAAAACAGCCTCGCGTAGTCTTGCCACCATTAATGCTGCAAACATGTCTCCTGTCCCACTGAAGAAGCAGTCTAGGCGCGGCACATCTACCTTAAATAGGCGAGCAGAGCCATTCGCTTGCATAGTAGAACCGATTACTACCAATGTATTCATCCTAGTGTCCTCGGTGTTAACGGAACCGTCGGCGGTTGCTAGAGACACTGCTGATGAAGAAGAAGACAGGCTGCTTGGAAGGTGTACCGAGGTGACGATAACATGCGGTACATTGTAGTTGCGGTGTATGGCAGTGACAGCGTCCACAAGAGTCGTTAAAGATGTGATCTTTATCCCGGAAAGGAGTCTATTTGCTAAGAATCAGCGACTGAAATCCGCTCTCGAATACCACCCTAATCAAGAACTACGGAGCGGGTCTGACTAACTCAGCTTCAAACTGGTTTGGGAGTATTAAATCCGCGTGCGAGACGAGCTCTTTATAGGCGGGCACAACGTCCTCATTAACGTATATTCGTCCCTGGTCTCCCATAACCGGATCAAGTACTGGGCTACCGCGTTAATGTCCAGTCATGACTTGAAGGAACATGCCCATCAACAAGGTATTTTTGACGGCAAACACTTGAGACGCACCCCAGAAGAAAGAGCCAGGTCTTTTGAGTGCCCTTTTTCTTAGATCCATTGCAATGGCACCGACTGCCTCGACTGCAGTTGCACTCGGTGCATAGCCAGTCAATAAAACGTCAAAATCCGTTAAATAGCTTTGGCGCAAGCCATCGTAGAGAGATGCAATTTCTTGAGCGGAAGACTTTGTGCCTTTGACCTGTCTGTATCCGGTGTGATTACCTGCGAATCACGGTAAGCAAACCAGGCTTCCATCAGCATTTGCAAGATGATACAGCCGTGCTTCAACGAATGGGATTGACAGGGAAGGCAGCAGGAAGGACAAGATCATGGGTTCTCACTAAAGTGGACGGTGTTCAATGCAGCGACTTCGCATCCCAAAGACTGCATCACGAAAGTTGCCATTGTATTTCCCACATATCTGTGTTATTCCAGTGCAGGTTAGAAAGGCTTCTGAAGTAAGACAAGACGCCTCTCGGCTTCCTTGAAGAATTGCTGCTAGGGGTTGCCCATGGAAAGACGCCAAAGACTGTGTTTCAAAGCATGGATCAAATAAGGATAGGCACATTGGGAAGTAAGCCCACATACCCATAGACAACCTGTCAGGCACGCCAGTCAGATCAGTTCAATTCCAGGAGAGATGCATTACTCAGCGGCTTGTGAGGGATGGATGTCCATACATGGCTTGCGATGGCCAGGACCCGGGTTTCGGGAACGAAGTCAGAAGACATTTTTCTCAAAGTGAACCAAAACAAGAGCAGAGATTCCACGGGGCAAAACTTGCTAGATGCTGAAATCGCGAAAGAGTGCTCCCTCCTCGACTCCTTTTATCTTTGCGAGTGGTGACTCCCGCCTTTCCCGCACACAGAAAGCGGTTTCGGGAACCAACAGCAAAGAGCCGGCCCTAAACCAGAAGCGGACTAGCTCTTCGGCTTTCCGGGGCCCTGCATGCGATTGGGGCGCTTCGAGGAACAATAAAAATCCGTCATTAGCTTCTCCACCAGCAGGTTGACTTGACTCGCGAGTAATCAACTCTAGGTAGCGATCCGATGTACGAGTTGCAGGGAGAGCAAGAAGAGGAATAGAAAAGACAAACAACAGCCGGGATTCACTGGTGGTTGCCCAACTACTAGCCAACCGGCCTATAGCGCACTCAGATATACTTACTCCCTACAGGGAAATATTTCGAAAACTCTCCTCCAAACGGTTTCCAAGGCTAGCCTCCGATTCCGTCCCAAATTCCAAAAACAGCAATCCATGGGAGCTCCTGCAGTAACCTTGGGATTGAGGCTCTTGGAGTCATGCATTCCGCTGGCACACAACACATTCCCATCAAGCACCCATAAGGTGTGATGTTAAGCTGACCTCACAGCTTAGAAACCTCTAGAAAGTTTCCTCCTTATCTTCCTCCTTCTCTTCGTCCTTCTCCTCCTCCTAGTTCTCCTTCTTTTTCTCCTTCATTTCCTCCTTCATTTCCTCCTTCATTTCCTCCTTCTTTTCCCCCTTTACCACGAATCTTTACCATACCCTTTCTTTCAACTTTGAAGCCACGCAAATGGATCCCTTTCCTCTTCCATCATCCCCCAACACCCAAGGCGACAGGAGAGTTCAAACCCTCCCTGAAGAGTCAACTTCAACAAGGTCCTTGATTGATTCGCGAGATCCCTTTCGTAAAGGGGGACCCGGAGTCCTCCCTGTTTATCCAATAAATACTGCCCTTTCCGGCCAAGCTCCCAAGAATGCTCAGCAACTCATAAACGAGGCAATGCGCCTCTGCAAACTACACGACATCCCTTACAATCTCACAATGTTTATCAGACACCATCGTTTCTCAACCCCAACACTCCCTAGAGATATCACACTTCTCATCTATGCAAGCCGAGAGACAGATCGGAACGATGCCTGGGTACTTATCATCGAAGAGATGCTTGCCTTTTTTTCCCGCTTATCTTTCAAGGGCCGTGTGGAAATATGCGACCCTATCGCTGCATATGGAAAACGCATATTCACACTAGGTTCTCAGAATCCACTGATTGCTCAGTGGGGCTCCCTTCGGCCGCGGATCCTACATATTCTGCACGAAAGCGACTGGACCACGATGGTCCCCGTCCGTTCAGGATACACAAGTGAGCTTGCTGTAACCACCTTGGTTGTAACAGCAAAGAATCCTCACTCTACAACATGGGATGATCTTCGTAAGCAGTTACACAGTGTCTTTCTCCCCGAGGATATTCAGATTGAGGTGAGGAACACAAACACTCTCTGGGGTGTGTTTGGGGGAAACATTGCAACTCATTCCAGTGTTTTGCGGCGAGTAGCTCCCCATGAAGTTTTCGATCCTCAGGGTCACAACTTGATGGGAGTAAGCATCAGTTGCGGAAGCACCAACAATTCTGGCACTGTTGGCGGCTTTGTTAGGTTGCAAGGCCCTCGAGGTCAAACTGGAATCTTCGCGCTGACCTGCCATCATGCTCTGGTCGATTGCCAAACGGGACTTCCTTTTTCACAGGGTATGTTTGATCCGCTGGCTCGTGTTAAAAATCATATTGACTTTGATAATCCTAGATGTAAACTTGAACGGCTGTGGAAATGTTATTGAGCAGCTCGGCGAATATGTTGCCAGTGTTCCTAGCCAGGACGAACTTCAAGAAATACACCGCAACACTACTCAGATACTAAATGAAACTGATGCTCAGATTGCTCAATACAGCCCGCTTTTACACGGCCAGGCTAGATCGCTAACAGCAACGAAAGCCGAGGCGCAAAAGAAACTGGCCCTTATCCGCAAACACCCTTCCTTTGGCCAACTTGCAGCCACATCTGGATTCCGTTCCGTAAAGAATGGCGGCGCTGAATGGGCTGTAGATTGGGCTCTGGTGGAGGTAACAAACCATCGTCCGGCTACCAACAAGGTATGGATATAACACTCCGCATATGGGAAAATATTTACTAATACACGCCAGACATGGTGGATGAAGGAATTTACATTCTCTCTTGGTTCAATGGTCAAGTCGACCGAAGTCCGAACCACGGGCCTGCTCACTGAGGTAATGAGCAGGAAAGGGCTTGTGTTAAAACGTGGACAATCTTCGGGCGTGACAGTTGGAACTATCAGCGAAATACCACTTACTGCAGCAATGGATGGATGGCCATCCGCTGCGGGCAATCAATCTTATGTCGTTACTCCCGATCATGATACTAACTGGAGGTTTTCACAGCCAGGAGATTCCGGATCTTGGGTCTTAGATGAACACGGTCGCTTACTTGGTATCCTTCAAGGTGGTGACCGCCTGACAGGAGAAGGCATGGTTCTCCCCATCGACGACATCTTTAACGATATCAAGTCCGTCACTGGATGCACTCCTACTTTGTTGCTTTGAAACACACCCTGTATGAAAGTGGGAAAGACCAACTGGGTCTAAGATTCGGAGGTTGGCGATCAGGGCCAAAGAGTCTCAGAGCACAAATGATTCTTGTTGAGCTGCGACGAGAAAGACATATACATAGTTAGTGAGGATATATTACATGTTTAAAGAAATATCAACCTGTCAATATCTCATTAGACACCAAGTATTGCTCCAGACTCTGTAATCTCGTAACTTCCTGCCCCACCAAACAGAGGGGTTGAAATTTGAAGTTCTCAACCCCCGCGACACCAAAACACCTAGGCTGAGCTGCATAACACAGAACGCGCCACCCCAAGCCAATTGCGCCTGGTTCTAATTCGACTTTCCGTCCATTTCGAATGTGCGTGCGCGCGCGAAAATTCAGAGCACAGAAATGGATACTCCCGCCCGCCTCACGGTCCTAATCTCCGGCAACGGAACAAACCTCCAAGCCGTCATCGACAGCATCGCAGCCAGACAGTTGCCCGGCACCATCGTCCGAGTGATATCCAACAGAAAGGACGCATTCGGCCTCGAGCGAGCCAAGCGCGCCGATATCCCGACGCTCTACCACAATCTCCTCAAATACAAAAAGGCGCATCCGCCCACGGAAGAAGGTATCAAGGCCGCCAGGGAAGAGTACGATGCGGAGCTGGCGAGGCTAGTGCTGGCCGACGCTCCGGAGCTGGTGGTGTGTCTGGGCTTCTTGCACATCCTGTCCAAGACGTTTCTGGAGCCGCTGGGGAAGGCGGGAGTGGAAATTATCAATCTGCATCCTGCTTTGCCGGGGCAGTTTAATGGAGCGGTGAATACTCTTCTGTTTTTTTTTTTTTTCTTCCCTTTTCTTCTTCACTCCATTCCTGGTTTTGCAGTTTGGATAGTATGATGGATTGTGGGCTAATTTTTCGGGGGTGTACGATCGTAGCATGCCATTGAACGTGCCCACAAGGCGTGGTTGGAAGGCAAGATTGACAAGACCGGCGTGATGATCCACAAGGTGATCGCCGAGGTCGATATGGGCAGACCTCTTCTAGTGAGGGAGATCCCGTTTATCAAGGGAGTCGACGAGGACCTGGAGGCATTCGAGAAAAGGTTACATGAGGTTGAATGGACGGTGGTCGTGGAAGGGGTTCAAATCGCCATACGCGAGCTACGCGAGAAGGACAAGACCACGGATGCTTCATAATGAGGGTATGGGCAAAAGAGGGGACCGGATGATATCTCCCGAGCGAGCGAAGGAGAAGGTCATGTTCACGGAGAGCGCAATTCATCAGATTTTCGCCTTCTTGCGAGCCTGTGGCTCTTCGGCGAAGATGCATCTACCTATCCATATTTTCCTACATGGGCTACAAAATTGTTTTCACCGACAAAGGCATGCTTCGTATTCCCAGGTCCTGGATTGGCTGAGTTATTGAGACCTCGACCGGTCGCAGTTGATAAAAATTGCCTCGGTGCACTGCAAATCCGGAGTTCGTATAGGCGTTCGTGGTGAGTTTGGGGGATCAAATCTACGGAGTCAGTGTGTTCTCAAGCCGGTGTGATTCGAAAAGTCGGATTGTGAGGAATAACAAAAAATATAACTACAGTAGTCAGTTATAATCACTATTAGGTATAACTATAGGAATAAATAAAGGGCCGGAAGATGGCCTCGTTGAGAGATGCGGTTTCACGATTGTAGAAGCATACATAGTGTTGACCGAAGTAGTACTTACTAGGCTCACAGAAAGGAATCTATTGTCTAGTAACAGCAGAGATAGCGATTACATGCAAATAAACGCACTGGTACAGCAGCACATCGAACATGGAGAAATTACTCCGTGGGTGCGCTAAGCAATCTCAAGTCAATATCAGCCCTGGCGACCCTGCACCTCTTCCTGTACTGTAGTTCTCGTTCCTTGACATGAAGTGACGAGAGGATAGCAACGCCTAGTTTGTGAATGTGCTGGGCCCATTGGCATAGCAGGGACAACTGGGAGGAAGGCTTCTAGCAAGACCGTCGGGATTGGACATGGGAACGGACCCCAAATTCTAGGTGAGGCGGTAAGTCGAAACAAAGCTCATTATCCCAAGAAGGCAGACAAAATGAGACGAGGGAGTCGATAGGCACAAGAGCGTAGAGAAGAAGAGTAGCTGGGTCTCAAGTGAACGTCCTGATAATTCCGGCAGACGTCCCCATTAAGGCGTCTGCCTCACGACGAGCATTGGCAACCTGTCCCGTGTAGCATTTTGTAATTGCCTAAATGGCACCACCAAGGTAGGAATGAGATGCCACGGCAATAGAGATGCGACCGCTCAGTTTGTTGCTCCCTTCTTCACTGGTTTTTTCTTTGTAAAATGTCCTGGTGATATCGGTTCTATCTCTAGGACACGATGAACCGCTGGGTAGGAGTTGTCAGGCCCCCATGCACCGATGCCTTGACACACTGCGAATGAGTAGTATGTTTTCGATTTAGATTGACGCTCTCAGGTGGCATACCGGGTCATCAGCCACAGTAGTTATAAAATCTAATCGGTCTTCAGTTCATTCGGGAGTTTCCAGCAGTGCCAAAAATGGGAGACAGGACATCCACCGGGTTGGAATAAAGAAATCGATTCTCCATGATGTTGGGATCAAAGGGCCCAGTCAATGCGTAAATTAGCAATGGTTCCCTGCGACCGGGGAGGGTACCAAGCGACCTATATATGCATCTGTGCGGGATATACGAAGAGCCTTTGATCTCCCGGTCTATTTCGTAACCTGGAGTCCATCACATTGGCATTTTTCGTTTCTAAAGCTGTTGCAATATCCGTAGAATGTTCTCCAGACCTTCCATGAAACAAGAATTGTGTCAATTTCAGATGCCGGTGAAACAGGTAGCGGATATCAGCATTCTGGTTGAGTGTCCTGATTGTTTGCTTTCTTTTTCCTGCCCCTCACCTCCGGGGAGTAGATCCATCCTGGCAAGGCTCTGGCATCGGTTCCGTAGGAATAGCAATAAGCCAGGGAAAAACGAAATAATGCATGCTGGCATCTGGACACCGGGGTCGCTAGGATATTCCCCTGTCGCCATTTTGATTTGCCTACGTATCTGCCAGACTTGGAGACTGGAGGCATCGAGATAGTGAGCTGGCGATGAATCAACACGATAGACAGGATAAACAGCGTCTGCTGAAATACGTGCAGGGCGGCTGTTGTGGCCTCTCTGGCGTAACACAAGCGAGCGGGCTGTGGCACATTTGGCCATCCAGGAACGAGGAATCGATTCTGGTTCCTCTGGTTCGACTGTGGGTTAAATTGGGGCTCGGATCCGCAGTTCGAATCGGAGAAACGAATTCCAGATCAAGAGGCATCGTGTCTCCATCGGCTGACGGGCGCCAAGTCGACCAGGCTGTCCGTTGATTGATTCTTTTGATCGATGCGATGTCACCGCCCAAGGCCTGGGATTGGCATGACCAACGTCGACGCTTTGACGGGCCAGGGGCCTGGTTGGCAGGCAAGATAGATTGGTTGATTAGCAGGGCTGTCGACATGGCCTCGGGGGCATCTTCTCAGCACTCACAGAGCTGACGTGCAGCGCGACTTGGGGGCCGGGGTGGCTGCAGACGAGCGCATGGGCGACGGCGAGCGTGCATTTCGACTGTTCTGGCCAACGAGACCATCGCCCTTCTAGTAGCGCACTATTGACTCTCGTTTAGCGGATTCTGGCGCACTTTTCTCCTTCTCTGAATGCTAGTGTGTGGGTGTTGGCTAGCATGGTGCGGTGGTCCTCCACGAGGTTTTAGACCCCTGACTAGGCTGCTGGCTAAGCGTTGCTGCTGCGGATCACGGAGTCACTCTGTTACATCCAGAGTGAACGACATCCTGGACGCTCTCTTTTCTCTCTACAAAACCAGGTGGCATCGCCCCCATCCCACCGATGTTTTCCTTCGTTTCGATCACCGCCTGTCCTTTTCCCTCCTCTTAGCCAACGTCCGTGCCGTTGGGACGTTTTGTCTTCCCGGCTTCTCCTCTCGACGTGCTATGTCTAATGCGGTTATCAGCCCGATCAGCGGCGGCCAGCGACCTTTTTCCTTTTCCTTCTCTGTGAGATGAAGTTTCAGCTTCTCGAGGGCGACAGGGGAATGTGCTCCCTGTATTCATTCGTTTGATTATCTTAATATCACCACAATCGCTTCCATCCTATTCTAATATCCCACCACGCCCTCATCGCCGGTGTACCGTGGCACTCTTCTTCGACTCCCCCCGCTATGGGACACCCTCGGATGAGCACGACTACGCGCTGTGCCCTGTCTCAGCTTTTGTCGCTTTTGTCTTTTTCGACTCTGTTCACTATTGTTTTAATTCTCAGTTCGGTGCCTGTCGCCTGGGCCCATGTACACGAAAAGAATGCCGTCATCTTCCCCCCGGAGATCACGCCCTGTCCGTCAGCGGGGATCGACGGCGATCCGCTGTCAATCGTCCCGCTCGATATGAGAAAACGACTCGAGAGCGAGGATGAAAGCGAGCCTTCGACCCGCACATCTCGGCCACCACCCACATCAGCCAAATCCTCAGCCTCATCGCCATCCGTATCCTCGTCATCCCGTCCGTCCGTCATTCGACCGTCTGAATCCGACTCACCCAGCTCCGACATCATCATGGCCACTTCCACCGCCCCCGTCGGGCCACTTCCCTCGTTCGACACAAGCATAGGCAGCGGCGCTTTCTCCACCGACTCCTGCAAACAATTCTTCGAAGAGTTCGTCCGCAACTCCACCTTCCAGGAATGCCACCCTGTCTCCATCCTCCTCACCAGCTCCACATCCTGGTTCAACGCCGCCAAATCCATCGTCTCACTCACCCGCGCCCTCGACGCATCCTGCTCCGTCGACGCCGCCAAGTGCACCGAGGTCCTTGGTCGATTCGGTCGCGAAATCGGCTCCAAGAACGCCTGCGACAAGGATCTGGCCGCCGAAAACCCACTGGTGCTCAACGCCCGCAACGGCTTCGTAGCCTACAAGTACGTCCATGATGCTACCTGCCTGAAGAACCCGGATACGGGAAGCTACTGCCTAGCCGACGCCCTGTCCTCTGAAGATACCGTGGGCAACACATATGTCTACCACCTTGCCCTGGCTTCAGCATTCCCTGGGTCCACGCGCCCGGAGTGTAACAAATGTCTCCAGGCGACGATGGAGGTATATTCCCAGGGCGCTAGGTTCAAAGAACAACCGCTCTCACAGACTTACAAACCCGCTGCACAACAGATAAACATCGGTTGCGGGCCAGGTTTCGTCTCAGAGAGTGTAAAAGGCGGAGCAGCCATAGCTGCTCTACCTTCACGCGCTCTGACATATTTGACCCTTCCGCTTATCACATATATGTTTCTAATGTTCGACGGCTTTGTCTGATTTTACTAGCCTTAATACCTCTTTCTTTCGTCTCGTCGCTTAGAATCTTTTTTTTTCTTCTGCTTGGCTGTTGCACAGTATACCCAAGCCACTTCGCTACGTGTGTTTCAAAAGAATCATAGCACTGGAGTTGGGGAGTATATATGTTCTATTTATATGTATGTATAATCATCTATTTAATCTCAGTGCTTTTTAAACCGATTCTTTGTGGCTACAATAACAGCTATATCAATGCGATGCGCTTGCTACCATAGCAACCTAGCTTCCTTCGACAGCAATGTCTGACGGAGAGATGCTCCAGCCGTTTTCTTAATATCGTTACCTGCACTTCTGGTTTGTGTACTTCTTGGACCAAGGCCGAGGTCTCTGATGTTGTTTTGGGAGTGATTCTGAGATTCAAGTCTGCCATCACAAGAAGGTTACAGTGTTTGTTGTTGATCTGGAGAATTTGCATTGAGTAGCATAACTAGCGGTTATTGGGGGATGGATTTTGGATTTGGCGGTGTTAGTTATAGCCCAGGTATATTTATGCCGATAAGAAAGTAGGCCCTAAGAAACTATCATACCATCTATTCAACGAAAGAGCATTCGGCAATAGGTTAAAAAGCAAAATCATCCCAGGAACCGAGGACAACAGGCTTGGTGTGTGCACCAAACAAAACAACAAATGCTAATGGGTATAAAAGTTACGCGAGAACCTAAAAAACAAACCCAGGTCTTCAAAAATATCGTGTATATCACCATAAGATATGCGAACGTAAATCATCAATCCGAATTCATGATAGGAGCTGATCAGATGGCGAAAAGCTACGCCACAACCAGCAGCTGGCCGAGCGGTGGAGTAATTCCGGGAGTGCCTGATACCCCGATTCGATACTGCATATCTCCTAACTTCGGCGAGCCTTGAATTCGTGGCTACCGTGGAAGTGCCTTGGGAGGGACAAATCAGGCGCGTTCTGCTCCGTGCTGTCACGATCTCCCTCTTTATCCCGCTTCATTCGGAAATAAGCCACCTTGGCGAACCTGCTCAGCTGGCCCCAAAGATGCCGTCCCGCTTCGTGGCCAGCCATTCGCTCCAGCAACCCGAGGGTTGCAGTTCGAACGACTGCGTCGGGATGAAACAGCCCAAGAGAAATATAGAATAAGCCAGCTTGACTTTCTGGTGTGATTGATATCAATTGACAAATGGAGCTGTAGTCCTGAATGGCATTTGCGAATGCCAGATATATAGCCCCTGATTCTGCAGAGCTGAGTTTTAGAGAACGCAGCCTGTCGTGGTGATGGTGGAGGTCAAGACTTCTGACAGGCTTGCTCACAGGGTATAAAGCGGCAGTGTCCTGGATGAAATAATAGTAAGACCGTGTATTCCTCCAGCCTTCGATCCGGTTTACCCAAGCAGCAAGCTCACGGTGTTTGGTATTCTCGTCCGGCCAAACATACCCGTGGCCACGGAGCGACGACGGATCGGATGGGGTTGTCTGCAACGGAGACCGGGCTTCCGAAGGATCTTCACCAGGGCCCATGACATACAAAGCGCTGGCTCCATACACGACTTCCTCGAATGTCGCAGAAATTCTTGTGAATTTGGTGATATAAGCTCTCCATTTAGCCCGAATAGCACCTTCCCCATGTCGCGAGGCAATGCTTCGCAGGATATCCTCCATAAAGTGATTATCGCCGGTAGGGTCTGAAGAAGAGGAGCCGCTTCCACCAAGAATCGAAGAGGTTGTTAGAGAGGCATGTTGCTGAAAATATTGTGTGCCTTCGGTCACTGGGGCGGCTTCAATACGGCTGCTAATCTTTATGCGACCGCTAGGAAGGTCACAGAGTAGATCCCACCATTCATGATGGTTGCCGAATGCTGGGTTGGTAACACCGGCCACGAACCCGGGAACCTTAAGTAGGTCGTCGATCTTGGTTAAGTCGGTATAAGGAAATGCATGACGAGTAAAACCTCGAAGGATCCCTCCCGAGGCAAGCGCACAGGCGGCCAAGACAGCTTCAGCGACCTCTCCAGATGGACGATTATGGCCAAGGAAAATCACTCGTTTTTGAGTAAGCAAAGCGTTCACCAGAACGATGATAGGGTGGGTGTATGGTCCGCTCGTCGTGAGGTGGGGGTGGAGCGTAAAGGCCTGGGGGGACGAAGAATGGGGCGCGGAAAAGGTCTGTATTAATTTGATTAAAGAGAAGTCTCCTACCGTTTCTGGGGAGACAGCTGTGGGAACTTTGACCGGGATGGCAATTTCATTGTAAATGATTTTGGATTCGAATTCGTGCGTATCCCGTGGCAGAGCATATTTTACTGGGACAAAAGAGCTTGGGTCTCCCCCTTCAAGCTCATATGCTGCCCGATCGTCAGCCAAACGCTGCTTTATCATCCGTTCAAACTTCTCGATAAACATATCCTTGACATCGGTAGCTTGAAGGATGTGCCGTTCAAGGTACGAAAGTCGGGGCATAAGGGAAAGATCCATGGCGTTTAATGAATCATAAAGGGTGGCTAACGTCTCTGGGTAAGGCGACTTGAAGTAATCTTCCAATGCCAGTAGTAGTAGCGGCTATAATAGTATTAGAATATCCTGGGACCACCTGGGGAATACGACCCACCTTGTATATGTGAAGAAACGAATGCCGGGTGCAAATAGCCATGGCTTTAACAACAGCTCCTCTAGGGTAACATCAGACAGGAGCCGTGGCAAAAGGGCAATAGGACGAGTTGGCGTACCGTTTTACAGAGTTATCTTGCTTCGTATTGACAAGATTCAAAACATACATCAATGGTGGGCCATCACCAAGCTCCTCATCGTCGTCGCCATCGTCGTCGGTAGACTCTTCGGTGTCCGCCTGGCCCTGGCCATCTTGCTCATCCTCATTATCCTCGTTTACTTTCTTCTCCGTCTGTCCCTGGGAATCATCTCCATATTCTTGCTCATCCTCCGACCCAGCATCTCTATGGAGGAAGAATATTGTCCAATCTTGGCTCCGGACATGTGTCTGATCGGGTAACATCAGCTCTGCCAGCATATTCTCGTCGCCACTGATTGCGGCCGGATACTGATGTTCCATGATCGGTCCACGGTCTACGTGGAATGAAGCGACAAGAATGAATTCCACATGGAGCTCCGGCGAATCAGCTGGGTACTGGGACTTGTATCTCCGCTTCCCCTTCTGAAAACTGCCGTACGATAGTATAGAACGACGCCGCGCAGAATTTTGTGAGCTGACAGGAGATCTTCGGCCAAAGGAGGTTTGCGAGCGTAATTTCCGGGGACTCTCAAAGTTGGGGCTTGGGGAAGGGACTGAGGCAGGGAACGATGAAATCGACCGGCGCTTTTCATGAAGAGAACCGTTGGCCGACGGCCGATGAGCCAAGGTAGTAGACATTGCGAAGATTAACCAAGCAAAAGGGAAATATGCCTGTTGTTCGTCAGCTCTGAATCTTTCCGCCCGGGGAGAACAGGTTAAAATACTCAACCTCAGGGGCTATTAAAGTATTCCACTATGAAAGTCTAGTCCCCCACTCCAGGTGAGAGAGGCTGATGAGGAATTGAAACGGCCAATTAAAGGACTGAGAGATTAACCTAGAGAAATGAACTCATCGCTTGTTCCTTGACCCGGGGGGTGTCGACGAACACACTCCCGTCGCCTCTTCCTCCCGTTCGCAAGCCAGACGAGGAACCCCATGTCGTCGCTCAACCTTCACGCCCGCACGGGCCACATCGCTGCAACATGTCTCGGGTGTCGGATCGGAGAATCACTCGTCCCGGCTTGCGGGGGTCGCCGGATTAACGTTCTTGCGTGTGTTGTGTTTTTGCCTATTCGGGTAATATGTGGCTCTTGGTTCGAGACAACGCATCACGGAACGAGAGACAGTGAATAGTAACCACTTGTAAGTGCTAACAAACCGAGACAGAAGAGCAGGTCTCGTCTCTCGGTTACTACTGACTCTCCCTTGCTACATCAATCGGCTGCCCGCTTGTCAAAATGGTCTGAGATCCCCTTTGTTACATGTTCCGTTACTATCAACAGAGTACAAACTGATGCACTCTCTACAGGTGACGCCCAATACGACTCCATATAAGCCATCTCCGCTTTCTTTTGCTTCACCAAGATCGTCTCCGTTCAGACGACAGTCTGCCGCATCGTCCCCGACAGCCACTCGGGCACAGGCACCAGTGAGCCCTAGCCACAAGCCAACGACACCAACACAGTCTCCCAGCAAGCTGAATCAGCTTCATACAGCTGACGATGAAGATGTCTTCACAAATGGTAACACTCTACCATCAACGACCAGATTCAGAGACCTCCAATCGTCGCCTACACGTGGCATTAGCCCGCAGCCTCCACGATTCTCCAACACAATGAATCCCGACCAGCGCGAAAGCCAACTGGTAACCAGCGAAGCCTTGTCCAGGTTGCCGCCAGCGCAGTTACGAGAGATGCGTGAGGCGTTCCAAGTACTAGACCGGGACAATGATGGGCTGGTCAACAAGGAAGACGTAGCCAACATCCTCAATAATCTAGGTAGGTCATTGGCAGCATAACCTTTTTTTCAGTCCAAACACCTTATCTAACTTCTGCTGGAAACAGGCCGGGACTCGTCAGCTTCAGCGACAGCGGCATTTTTCCCAACAGGAACACCGGACGCAATCAACCTCCCCACTTATTTAAACACAATTGCTTCTTTGCTCACATCATTGTCGGACCCAAGGGAGCTTCTGAATGCATTTGCAGCTTTCGACGAAGATGACAGCGGGCAGATTGACTTTGCCGAACTGCGAGATGCCTTGCTTCACACTCTTCCGGAGGGTGATGAAAGAAGGCTAACAGAACGGGAAATCGACGAGGTCGTTCTAGGTTTTATTGGCCGACGGGGGTTTGGTGCCAGACCAGCAAAATCACCCAATCTCAACGCGGCAAGACACCGTGCAGAAGTGTTTCGGTATCAGGAGTTTGTCGCAAACATCACAGGCTCCAGCCAAGGAGCAACGAGCGAGGCGGCCAATGCTTGAAGCGACTTGGGTTTGCAGGAGCTGGGAACAGGAGTAACGGCGGTCGATTTATTAATCCTTTCTTGGGGTTCAATGATAACGTAGCAACGACATGGCATAAATTCGGTGGTGCACTGCTTGGTCAATTTTGGGATATTCTCCGGAGCGTAGGAAATACTTGAATTGATCCCCGTGAGTCCAAAGAGGGATTTGGTAGAAACGCATATGCAATTCCATCTAGTCTGATATATAACCTGAGTAGTATCTCGTTGTTGAGAGGATAACTCGTTATCGACGCAAGCAGGATGTAAATTGGTGAAGTCGTTGTGGTCGCTTACGTTGCGGTTCTCAAGGCCGCTTCCATCCATCAACGCTGCGAACAGTACGCAACCGCAAACAAACGGGTGCACTCTCGCAGTCACCCCATAGCTATTGAAACCGTCCTCTGTCTCACACCATGTGCGTGCTACGAAAGTCGATGTGAGGCCCAAAAGTCGCTCCTTTCCAACCATCATCTTGGCTGCCAATTGCCCGCACTGTCTTTGATGACCATGGCTTCCAAGTCGCAATCCCAGCTTCACCTCCCAGCATTGCCAAACGTTTCGACATCGCAGCCGTTGCGCACCCTTCGACGGTTCCAGTCACATCAAAACCTGTCAACCAAAGCACAACCGGCCTCAGCTCAATCACGACAGCAATCCAACCGGAGCTCCTTGAATCCCCGAGACAAGTCTGAACAACATGGAAGCCAGAACCATTCTACCCAGGCGACTGCAGCCACTCCTACCCACGGCCGTCATCGCTCGAACAGCGATGTTACAAGCCCTACAGCCATCAGGACGTTAACCCAGAAGCCTCGTTCTTCAGCTCGAAAATCGGGATCAATGGGGTTCACTGGACGGCGATCTGGACTCGAGCTTTTACTTAGAGATGGCCCTTCCGGGAACGACCTCGCTGCTGGGCTAGATGAATTACGATATCTTATTTTGTCCAGCAGAGTGGACGCAGATGGAGATGGCATGGTATGTGATTTCTTAATCACCGCTTCTTTTGATCGTATTGAGTTGACGCACTCTACACAGTCTCCTCATCGCATATACGTTTGGCTAGCCCTTCTTAACATCCCTCCTCTCCCTACGGATGAGTACCTCTCCCTCATTCATCGTGGCCGATCGCCGGCCTACACCAAAATCCGCAATGACACTTTCCGGACACTCGCGACGGATCCCTTGTTCAAACGACGCGTCACCGAAGCCAGTCTAATTCGACTCCTGAACGCTGTGGCTTGGAAAATCCACGACTCGAGAGGAAGCGCAGCCTCGGGCACAAAACCGTCGACCACAATCCCATCTAATAGCGCTCGGCATTCAACCAAACTGTCTACGGACACGCTTCCTTCCCCAATCTCCGAACACGCACCCCACCAGCCTTCTAGCCAGGCAAACACTGGGGACTCAGCGATATACGTGCAAGGCATGAATGTCCTCTGCGCTCCCTTCCTCTATGCATCTCGAAGCGAAGTCGAGGCCTTTGCACTATTTCACCACTTCATCACCCAAGAATGCCCCGGATATATCCGCGGCGCTATGGATGGGGTTCACAAGGGCTTGAAGCTAGTAGATAAGTGTCTTGAAGTCGTCGAGCCGAAGTTGGCCAGCCACCTATTTAGCAAGGGCATGCACGCCGAGTTGTATGCATTCCCGTCAGTTCTCACGCTGTGCGCTTGCACGCCTCCCCTTCCGGAGGTTCTGCACTTGTGGGATTTTCTCTTCGCATATGGGCCGCACTTGAACATCTTATGCATCGTGGCCCAGTTAATCAGGATGCGGGATACGCTATTGGCAACACCGAGGTATGTCTTTTTTCACTCTCCCTAGCGATTGCAGTCCGTATGTCCCAATGCTGACATATACTCCAGCCCCAACAAGCTACTTAGGTCGTTTCCTTCGCTCGATGCGAAAGAGATCATCGCATTGGCAGTTCTTATTGTGAGAAAGATCCCCGAAGATTTATATGAGCAGCTCGTCCAGCATGCAAAATAATGGAGAAGAGCAACCAAAAGAACGCAGTTGAATCTATCAATTGTTTAGAGTCGAGTCGGTTTTTGTTTAATACCCTTTCCTAGCGTCTTGCAGCTGCTTATGGGAGGCTTACGAGTGATGTACATAAACTATGAATGATGATGTGATGAAGCAATATGGATATATTCTAGTTGGTAGCTAGTTTCTATCAGCTCTGGAAAATTTTTGATCGTCAACGCAGACCATGTAGATGAAGCGAGAGAAATGGCCACTCATGACCGAGAATCTTCCCAAACACATCTTGGGCACTGGCAAGGACCTCCCAATGCTCCCATCGCCCATTCTCTCCTCTCCTTCACCACCAACCCGATGTCACAATAGTGATTTAGAATTTCTTCGTCCTTCTTAATTGCGACTCCACTGCTTCTTTCCTTATTCCTTTGCTCCCTCTCCTCCTCGCTACCCCATTGTACTCTCTCATTTTCACCCCGTGCCATAAATGTAATCTCCCCTCCCCACTCCCAGCGGACATTTGGATCGCAGCTGTGATTAGCGAGACACCAGAGCGGGTGTACCGCACATACTTCCGGCCCGCCATCCCACGTCGATAAGCGGCCAGACGCCGTCCCTCGAAATTTGGCATAGAGAGTGTTTATGACCCAGGTATCATATCTTTTCAAGGAGTTGTAGGGATCATGTCCCATTTCCTCGAGGATGCGCATGGGCTGGACGATATTCAGTTGGAAAGAGAAGGGCAGGGTGGCAGACGGCGGCTGCGCCAGTTGGCCGTTGGCGTCTTCGTAGGGTGAGGGGCTTGGGTCATCTTCGGCGCGGTGGAAATCTCCCCAGATGTATTTCACCTCTGGAAGGTCTAGGGGATGGAGGTGCTGCGTCTTCGCCATGGCGAAGGCGCGCGCGACTAGGAGGAGATACAAGTAGTCTGCCTTGTCCTTTGGGTCTGGGATATCCTTTCCAATGGATTCCAGCCCTTCGCAGCCGCAAATGGCTCTATGGTAGGTCTTATCGGCAGTAAGGCGGCATTTTTCGCTGCAGAAAACGGTGTCCGCGCACTCGTCGCATGCGACTGCTGGTTCTGGGGAAGCAAGTGGTGGCAGGGGACCGTTGCATGCATCGCATATGTTATCATGTAAACGATTCGTAGCGGTTAACATGGACGATTCATGAAGTATCGTTTCACCAGGGGTGATATCTTCTTTTGCAAAAAGCCCCAGCTGAACCGAGACCTCTTCTCTCTTGTCGGAATCATTTTGTACACCGGTCTCCAGCCCGTGTAGAGCAGGTAATCCGACGGTGCGTACTTCGCACTTTGGAGCCACCATCCGCAGCCTCTCGTTCAACAAGCTGACAATAACAGGAGAGTTTCGATCCGGCTCGTGGCTATTCCATGGATATACCACTCTCCTCGCATATCCCTGGACTTGCAAGAGAGCAGGATCAAATTGAGCCGGTTTCCCATTTGGTTGTTGATCGACGTAGGATCGCTGGATCGAACCCATCAATCTGTTCAGAGCCTCCTTTCTATGCACATCATCCCCAAAATCAAGCTTCAGCCCCTGCGCACAAAAGTCATATGCATCCCTCATGCACCCACACTGCACGAGACTCTCCACCAACAGTGCAAAAACATCACCCACGTTCTTCTGATATTCAGCCACAGAGACCTCTTCAAACTCAGAATCAGATTCTTCCTCTTCATCACTCGCCGACAAATAGTCACTGCCACCACTACTCGCCGAATCCCCGTCGAAGCTTAGCTGCTCATCCAACGTCATGCCATCGAAGCCCGGGATGCTGGGAGCGACTCGCTTCCTCGCTGCATACTCAGGCCCCGTCTCCAGCACAGACTCAAACAGGCTCAGCGCACGATACGCATCAGCGGCAGCAAGATCCGGGAATCCCAATTGAAAATGAATCTTTCCGCGCTGCAGGTGCGCGAATGGGTTATGCGTGTCATTGAGGAGTAGAGCAGTGGCCCTTTGCCTTTGATGGAGGAGGCTCGGGTCCAAGGCGGCGAGCTTTGATGCCATGATCGACTTTTCTTTAAAGTGCTTCTTCGTTGCGCAAAACAGCGAAGAGTCAACAGCGCCGTTCAACCAAACAATCTGGTAGGAAAACTCGCAATCGCCTTGCTGCCAGCCGATGTACACTCTCTCTAGGAATCACAGGGGGGCAAAAGATTAAAAAAAGAAAAAAACGGCCGATTTTCTCAGTTTCCGGCGCTTTTTTTTCTTTCTTCGATGCCCAGCGCAATCCTGCACACTTCTCGCCGGCGCAGATTTCAACTGACGGCCTGCCACAGCGCAATCTCGCTCTTGGTCGAGGGGCATCTCGCCGCCTCCCGGAACTTTTTTTTTGCCATCGTCATATCACGTGACAAGGGCAGCTCAGGGGCAACCAGGGCAGCGAGAGCAAAGGCAGCAGGGTCGACGGCTTGGTCTACTGGGGTCACGCCAGTTCCCAAGCAGGGTTGGTGAAAGGGAATTGTATCTAGCTGATCACTCTCTGGCAATGCAGGTAACATAAGAGGAAATGCACAATGTTTGGTCTTTCGAATTCATTCCGGGTTGAGATCTTACCATCATATCCCATCAACTAGATATCGCAGATTAAGACTTTTTGCGAATTAGAGACCACACACATTTAGACTATCCTAGTCTGAAAACGGAAAGGTGTGGAAAGGGTTTAAACTAGCACTTCGCGCCTTGACCGGGGGAAAGCTTCAAATTGCACGGAAGCATGGGAGAACGCCCACGAGAGAAATGTAGAGAGAAACGCCAAAACGAACATTATCACGATAGGGCCGAAGACATTAACCGGGTCATCATAGCATAGGATCCATCATCGTCGAAACATCAAATCAAAGCGAAAATCTCCCCGAGCCCTAAACGTAAAGGATTCTGCAAATGGCGTATGCCCATGTCATTCATATTCACATTACCTGAAATGTATTAGTCCCAAACCAACAACACGACTTGAGAATCCCGCTAGGGAGCCAACAACTTACGCTGCAATTCTCATCCAACACGATGGTTCCCCCTTCCCCTCCTTCCGCAGGGTTAAATCCAAGTCTAATGGCTTGCCTTTCCCTCAGCGACGCGGCTAATCGGGCCAGCATGCTTCTCTATATATTTCCAAGACCATGAGCACAAGAAAACTCGAGAGCGAAACACACGAAACAGGCAGCAAATTTTTGCATTCTCGGGGCAGCACGGTCGGCTCTCGTGGCGATTTTCAGAACCACGAGGCCCATTCAGAAAACGATACTTCCGTTCTGCCGGCCAAGATGTTTAGCAGACGTACCGTAATGAAAGCTTCGTTCATTCCACCCTGTCGGTTCACGTCGTTCTGGCTTGTGATCTGATAACTATCTTGCATACGCTTCCGGCTCCTAAGCCCAAGTGCATTACGCTCGGTTCGGTTGCCTCCAGGAGGACTCCCAGCAACAATGTTAGCCTGAGCATCCGGGTCAGCTATATTGATGCCGACTTTGGCATCATACTGTGCTCGGGCATCTGGAGAGAATATCTTGATCGTATTGTCGATTCCAGATACGGCTAGAGTGGGTTCGTAGGGGTGACCTATGTACTGTCAGTCTCTGACTTGGAGGAGTGAACGCTGAAGATGATCGTACCTTGCACGACGTTCACGACATCACTGTCGCCCGAGAGGATATTGACCAAATTCGAAGTCTTTCGATCCCAAATAAAAACATTCCCGCAGTCGCTGCCGCTAACAACATATTCATCATTCAACCCAAAATAGTTCACGTCTTTGACCGTCTTGATATTACAGTGGCCTTGGTAAACGTTAAGGTGTGACGAGCAAGGGACGTTACTCTCTACTGCTCGTCGTCGATGGCCAGACGAGTGCCGGATAAATAATCGTGTCTCTTCGTCATCACTGTTATCGGTAGTATCATCCTCCTCGTCGTCGTCATCATCATCAAAATCATCATCATCATCATCGTCCTCATCCTCGTCTCCCTCTTCCTCTTCAGACTCATTTTCGAATTCTTCGTCATCGTCATCATCATCTGTCTCCATACCACTCCGAGCTTCCGAGTGCCCAGTCGACCCTAACACCATACTTCCCGAAGGCACCTCATGCTCTCGACCTGAGTCGTGGCGTTGTCGCCGACGAGTAGACGTCCGGCCTGTTATCAGTCGAACCTCTGAAATCGGCTCTTCTTCTTCCTCTGGATCAATGTCCTCTTGCAGCCTTTCCCTACCGTCGTCCTCATCGTCATCTTCCTCGATCACAGTTCGTAATCCACCAAAGGCACGATTAACGAACTCAAAGTTCACTCCCTCACCCACTTCCATCAAAAGGCCTCTCCCGACTTTCAGTCCCCAGAACCTAATCGCAGCATTCTTGTCAAGAGCCCGGATTCCTCCAGTCGCTGAAGCATCCCCTTCTTCATTCTCACGGGTGGCAGCCGCGTTACGCAGGTTTTCCAGCGGGATTCTAATTGCTCTCGCAAATGCCTCCACGGCATCAGCTTGGGACCGAAATAACATGCGCGACTCATCGTGCTCAAACCTCGAAGCATCAACGTTCACAATCGGTTGAGTACCAGCGAGGTCACGGAAATACGGAATCAGCGTCTCCTCGATAGCCTCATCAGTATCACTGTCTAACAGTGGAAACCTGCCAGCATCGCGCCGGCGCGCGTTATTTCGCCTGAAAGCTTCCAATACTGCGGGCCGACCTCCTTCAAGCCACAGTAGAATTGCTTTTAAAAAGTCGTATCCAAATTGTGACGAAGGATCAATCATGCCATCTTCAGTAGGTGCAGGGACGATTTGTCGGAAAAGCGCGATTTGGGGACTGTCTCCCCCAGCTGCGGTTTGCAATCTGCCTCCCAGTACCCGTGCAAGTGTCCCCGAAGCCTGCACAAATCTTCTTGACGATTCCCGATTTCTACGCAGTGCCTGCTGGAATAGAACATCGTCATGAGATGGACTGAGAGGATACCTCCAGGTCCTTATCACTTCATCCATCTCTGGAAGATAGGTGGCAGCATATCCAAGTGCTGATGTGAACGAATCTGTATAAGGGGTGGCTCCAGACATTTGAGAGGCTTCTGCAGTTTCTCTCGCGGAAAGCTCCACAGAGAACAACAATTTCCGAATCTCAACAAGTCCCTTGGCAATTCTGTGACTGAGTTTCTGCGCCTCGTTTAGCACCGATTCCCGCGCCCTTTCCAGGACCTCTTCGGGGACATCAGTTGCCCTTGCACCAGGAAGCGAGTCTAGTGGGATATCTTCAGACTGGCCATTCCCGTATCTTACCCTAAAAGACATCTCCTCATCTCCATCCTCGGACCTAAGCCGTGACTGATGCCTGGTGCTACTAGCCAATGAAGCTGTAGACGCCGCCTTTCCACGCTTTCTTTTTCTGTTTCTATCTTTCTTTGCCCTCCGTGACATTGAACCTTCTTGTTGTGTTGATTGCTTATCTTCCCCTCCATCCCGGGCATCCGGGCTACGGACCAGATCGAAACTGTAGATATGATCACCGGACCAACTTACTATCATCTCATTAGGATTAGCATTGCTAATTTTGCAGGCTGTGATATGCCCGTTGTCGTTGCTTCTCATTCTCCTTTGACCATTCGGCGCGAACCTTCGCACGCATCTTGTCGCCTGTCCCATGGCTTCATCATCATGGGAGGATAGCTCAGACGGGCTTCCCATTTGTCCTCTCTCATCCAACAAGTCGCGTCCCATCATCCGTCGGTCATGTAAGAAGCAATGCAGATGAGCCCCACCAAGCGCAATATAGTGTGGTTGGCTTGCTGCACAGGACATAGTGTTCAGATCGATATGATACTTCTTATACGAAATCAGCGGTGGCGGGACATTGGAATCGTCGTGGTGCAAGCCTGGTCTATATGCCATAAATCCTTGACCGCCCCGTGGTGACGGATAGGCAGAGGACGGTTGCCGTAGATCCCATTGTCGAACTTCCCCATCTTCAGAGCAGGTAAGGAACAGATAAGGCGACGACTCCGTGACTATGCGCTTAACCCGGTCCGCGTGAGATTTGTACACCCTGCAATTCGTATTGCGGTCCGTGAGATACCACATTCCATTGAAGAAATTATTGAACCTCTGACTTCTAGCAGATGCCACGGCGGTGTTTGCGGACCGTCCGGAGTACTCAATATCAAACACACGAACCTCGGAGTCACCAGCACACGATATTAAAGTCCGATCGTTCGAATGCGGCATAAACTTGACTGAGAATATATTCGCTGAATGACCAGTGAGTATCGTAGTATTCAGGAAGAACGGTGATGTGGTAGATTCCGGTTGATAAGAATAGATATTAACGTGCTGGTCGTCGGAGCCAGATGCGAGAAGCTTTCCCGAAGTAGACCAACTATCAAATCAATCGAATACCCATCCGGTCAGTCAAAACCATACTTCAGAGATCACAGGGGATGAAGTTGGAGCGATCTCCGCCTTCATCCAGTTTGCATCAACGTACTTTAGCGCATTCACACAGCCCGTATGCCCGCCCAACTCATTCACAATATCCATATCATCAACCCAGACTCTATCGCCGTATATCCCGCGGATCCCAGAATACGCTCCATCCTTCCCAAGCTCCCGCTGTAACAGGCGGTCGTAAATCGCCGATGTCATCTTCACGGCTGGCCCAAAAACGGCAAAACAAGGAAGTCAAAAAAAAGAAAACCGCGACTTTGAATCGCTCTAAGCGGTTGACGCGTTTCGTATACAGTCCGGGCAATCGTTAGACTGAAGCCCACTTGTCGTGGTCGTCGTCAGGACCCGGACCTAGCAGATTAATCTACGTCGGCATTGGCTAGGTAGGAGTGAATTCCTGCTTTGGAACGAATCAAGTCAGCTTTTGCCGCCACCCACTAGCTATCGGTACGGATACTGGAAAGTTCTTCATCCTTTTCGACTCCGAGGCGCCAAATCTAGACCAAAGCCAACTTACCTGGATGAATCGCCTGGCTAACGTCAACGAAATCCTAGGTTAAATCGGTTCTCTAGGGCCTCTGGCAGCTGACGGATATAGAGATGGCCAACGCACAATTTCCCTCCGCGAATTTCATTCAATGCCAGCAAAGAGAGTAGCATGAGTGAGGGTTGGAGCGGGCAGGTTGCTTTCGAATCCCGCCTGATGATATAAGCACATCTCCGCTTGGTGGCACGTGCTTTTCTTGGCGAGCCTTGACTTCATGATATCATTTGGCTCATTCCAGACTCTCAGCACTTCAGTCAAAATAATACTATGAAAGATCGGATGTATACTATGAAGGGTTGATGTAGAATTAATCACAAGAGCTGATTCACGTCTGTAATCACATCTGATTCCATACAGGACCCGACAACGCAACATCATCTCTCAAGCATCCCTCTCCTCTAATCGACTCAACACTCCTCTTGACCCACAACCTTTCCATCCTCACTGCCTCAGCTTCAGCCTTAACCATAACTTCCAGTTCTTCTATCATGGACTGCACCAACGTCTTATGGCCTCTAATCGCCCTGACCAACGCAGAAGCTTCGTAATCCGACTCATCGCTATCTCCCGGGACACTGGGCCCGATCTCTAGACAGTCCAACTCGCGAAAGCAAAGCTCTAACTTGGTCGATAAAGAAGCGACATCTTTTCTCCACGAGTCACTCAAGGGCTCGATAAACTCCAAGTCACTCACTATTATGCAGCCCTCGTCTCTGGTCCGCAACCTGCCTTGCCTAACCTGCACAACGCGCGTAGACCACTTCTCAAACTCCCGCACAAGAGCGTTATACCTCCCATCACGCGTTTCAGTGAGGTCCGAAATCTCCTGGATGACTTTCGCCAGCATATGCACCTGCGTCAGGAAGTCGTAGCGACTATTTCTCGCCTTGATATCAGCCGCCCACCGTTCGACCGCCGCCTCATTGCGACTCTGCTGCATGGCCTGTTCGCTGCAGATAACCGAGCGGTAGGCCGTCACCGCCGATTCATGTAGTTTGCGACACTTTGCATCGGCGCTGGTTTCCCATCTGCGTTTTGCCTGGAGGGATTGGGAATGTAGGAGATGCAGCTGAAGAAGCTCCGTCTGCAGGAGCGCAACGTGCGGGGGCATCGTCGCTGCAGCGCCTCCATTGGCATCCGCACCGGCAATAGATAAACCACTCGTAGACGTTTTGGGCGCGGGCTTTTTCGGGCTATAATGCTGCTGGAAAGTATTGAACTGCGGCTTCGCCAGCTTCGAGGCAGCAGCCGACGACGACGGCACCTCCACCACGGCTTTGTCCTGCCGACCTGCTTGCCCCGACTGGGTCGTCGTCGAAGAAGTCGTAAACACCTGGCTGCGATGCCTGGTATGACTCTTGGCAATAGACGCTACCCTCGGCGCAGCAGGCTGTCGCAAAGACGCCGACCGATCCAACCTCGTGGCAAGCGCATGGCTCCCCGTCTTCACCTGTCCCAAATTCAACCCCTCCGTCGACCGCTTCGGCTGTTGCTGCTGCTGCTGCTGCGGCGGTTTCCCATCACCCGCTCTCGTATCGGCCACCACCAAACCACCATCAGCACCCCGTTTACTCGTCGACCGCAAACTATCCCGCCTGGACAACGACGGTGCCACACCTGACTGCCCATCTCTGGGCTGCTTCGCCGCAGACTCCGGACCTTGAACTCTCACCGGCGCGGTCACGATTCTTTCCGACGCTCGCCCGCCAACCGTGTTCCTCTGCGGCAGGAAGCTCCTACGAGCCATGGGATTCGGCCCGCTTGCCGTGGACGCGCCGTCGGTGCTCTCAGAGACCTTGTGGGCATGTCTGGTCGGTTCGGTGGACGAGGTTGTCGATACGGAGGTCGTGCGGGCGGATCTGGTGGTCGTGCGGGTAATAGAAGTCTACTGGGTCGAAGATGGATAAAAGTCAATATTCACGTCTTTCCAGCTGCGGGTGAGACCTAGAACAATTGGGCTTGATTCATACCACATTTTCTTGTCCGCTGGATTTCTTTCTCTGAGTGGCAGGTGGGTCGCGGAGAGAGTGTGTGACGGCTCTTGTGGGGATGGGCATTTCCAGGATGTATTTTGGGGCGGTGAGGTTGGAGGCGACAGCTGATTGCTTTGCTAGCACTGAGATGCTATCAACTCTTGCAATCTGTTTTCTTCAGCAGGAAAACCACCAATAGGGTGAAATGCGGCGTTCCTGCAGCTTTGTGTTTCCGCAGCTTAGGATCAAGCTCTGAGATGCGTCACAACACACAACCGCGCCGCAATTCAGCCATCAATACAAATCTTTCCACTAGAGCCTTCATCGTAGAACAAGCTCGGGCATCTTCAAACTCCTCTTTTCCAACCCGGCCTACCTAAACGCCCACTACACTTGAGCAATCTTGGTTATGTCTCCTGCTAAGAATATCGTTCCTGTATTCTTCGTAAACCGACTATGTTGTCACGCGGCGGTATGAAGGCCGTCTCAAGGAGATCTACGAATATCTTGAAACCGGCATTTATCAAGGCCAGGAATATGCTTGTGAAGGATAGGGAAATCACAGCTATTCTGGACTGGGAGTATAGTGGTTTTCTACGGGATTTCTCCGAGTATGCGATTGCTGCTAGTGTCCACAGCATATAGAAGAGGCATGGTCGAAGCCGGTCCTGATGGAGATCTTGACGCCCTGCGGAAAGGGACGAACGGAGCTCAAGACTCTGTATTACCGCCGGGGTTATTGATGACTCTTCCATTGTCCCGAGGCGAAATGTTTCTCGCGATGAAAGGGAGCTTAGCAAGCCAAGTCAAATTCTCAAGGTGATTTTTTTGTTAAAGAGAATTCACCCAGGTCCTGCATCGTATTGCATTTGGGCGGGGGAAATATGGCCCAGCGGGGGCTGTTTGTTCCCAACAGAGCGCCAATAGAAGGAAAACGTTGATGAACCTTTCAAGTGCATCCTTGAAATAGTCGAATCGAATTAAAGAGAGCTCAATTACTCACATAGGGAAGAACTATGGAACTACATGAATGCAGTTCAGCGGCTCCTTGATAGAAATGCCGAGCAGTTGATGCCGTGCTTCCAGCATGCGCAACATGTTGGCCGTTTGAAGGAACAAGCGAGTGGGCATCATAACTGAGTGAATATCGGGTTAAATGTTTCAAGTTACCTCCAGTTGGGTGACTGTAGGCACTCCGCTTGGAAAAAAGCGAGAAGCAAATTCTCAGGAGTAACATAGATCTGCAGGAAAGTCCGCGTAGCGTCTGCCTTTTTCAAATGGGCTCTCCCGACAAATTCACTCTTGTGAACCTCGGATTTGGTGATTTTCTTGATGGAGTCCCGATGGTTTGTCCTCATATAAGATCATCACAAATTTTGCAAGACTCGCCAATCAATTGTGGCTCTCAAGGTCCCTTCACCACGCAAGCAAGGGAATAGCAGAAGGGTGAATGAAAGCGATTTTCCAAACCATGTCCTCACTATCCCGGAGCTGCGGATACCGACCCAACAATTGACCACGTTAGGGCTTCACGAGGCGTGCGAGACTCAGCTGACCGGAAGGCGGTCAAAGCGTCGACTCGTAAACACAATCCCATGGCAGCGGTACAACTAACCAGCTTGTCACGTTTTGTTTGGTAACCTGGGTCAAACCCGAGGAGCTGAGGAGCAACACCAACAGTGGCACTCACGAATGTAACCAACGTGCTTCAGAGCCTATTTTTAGTATTGCTGAGCCTGTCAATTGGAATCTGAAGCGCAACCAGGTAGCTTTCTTCCGGGTTGTCGGGATTGTGCTCGGATTGTGAGATGGAACACGATCAATATGTACATACGATAATAGATGGCGGAAGGGGCGCAGCACCTCTCCCTGGGTTTCATTTTCAGCGTCTGTATTATCATGCTGAGGGTAACAACGCATTTAGAAATTCATGGGTCGCAGATATGTATCCTACATTGCTTCTGGTTAACTTGATTGAGACGTGCTCGCGCGCTTTTGTGTATCTAGGTAAGAGGTTCAGCTTCGGGATAGCCGAATGCAATAGCTTTTCGTGGAGTAATTGCACAACACCTTGATGGTGAACCGGACCAACATCATCCTTTTCTTGGGAAAAAAAGAAAATTTTCTCCAACACTTATGTTCCTTGAGAACCGGATAATCGAGGGCATGTCATCACCTCGAAAACGAGGGGTATGGTGCTGTGTCGCTCTCAGAAGGAGCGAGACGCAAGTGGGCAAACAGACTGCGAGCTACTGGTTAATGCAACGTGTAGAATCAAGGAAAACGCGCACTATGACCTCTTGGTGCGAAGACAAATGAACAGCGAGCACGAGAGGGGTGATCAGAGCCCCAAACCAACCATTGGCGTATTTAGGCAGGAGGAAATCACATCATTTTAGACCGGGATTGATAGGCCGTGCAGTGCAGTATAAAAGGCGAAAAGGAGTCAAGCCCCATGCACGAGTGATGTGTCCCTTGGAATGCGATCTCATCGCATGCAGGAAGACAAAAAAAAAGATCATTGTACGCTGGCAGTCTGGAGGATGGGCTGAGCAAGCAGTGCAGACAGGGGCGGGGATTGCCGTGCGCCAAGGTAATTTTTTTTTTTTTTGGGGGGCATGGGGGCTCAGGTTTGGGGGTTGGAGATCGAATCCGCGGAAACCGAGGTGGCAGCAGCAGCGGCAGCAGCAGTGGGGAGACTTGGTCCTTGGAGGATCCGGCCGCAGATCAATCGCAGTGAGGCATGTATGTAGGTACGTATGTATGTACATCTCGCAACAACACGTTGCGGTGCTGGACTGTCAAGTGTACCTCCTGTTTGTGTGTATTTTCTGTGCGAACGAGAGTCAAGACTTCCCAAGCGAGTAATCAGAGTGATCAAACTAACCAGCCGGGCAGGTGGGGGCGTGCGGTGGGTGACGTCATGGCGGTGTTCCTGGGCGGGGCAATTAAGGTTACGGGCGCTGCATGGGTGGTTCCTTCCCCCAGGGATCACGGGCTATCGAGAGAGGAAGGAACGGGGAGTCTCAACTCACTCAAATACGCGGCCGACCGTGCACCCACACAGCACGCAACAGACATGGATCTCTTCATCGCTGCATGGAGACTCAGTCGTGGATGTCCCGTCTTGCAGGCAGAACGAACATGTCCGTCCTGAAGACCCCGATAACTCCACCGACGGAGATGGTCCGCAGCGCCGATCCCACAAGGGGGCTGTAAACAATGCTGCACTGACCATGGGATGTCTGTCTGTACGAACATTCGAGCGGAGGAACAAGTGGTTGAGGAAAGGTGTTCATATGCGGTCTGGGTTACGCATGCATTTGAATTCCGACTCTTCCACGAGCCTGTATGTACTGCAGGTGGTGGTACCAAGGAAACGACCACTCAAGGACTCTCGGAGCCTTCAATTCCCGTGTTGCTCTATGCAAGTCGGCAGGGCAGGGACGCACCGAGTATAAGGAGCAAAGAGAGAGAGAGAAAGGGAGCAGGGAGGAGAAAAGGAGAGCTGAAACAGTCCGCATACATACCACAGTGCTCATCCACGGAAAGCAGCATGAAGAGAAGATGCATGCATGTATGTTCCCTAAGATTAGGGAGTGGCCATACATTGGAGTATTATGACCGATGGCTTCAGTCCCTCAACCATAGGGCTTGGTTCCTAAGTATCCAACTGCTCTGGATGAATCGATGAACTATACGCGCTGCTGAGAATAGAATAAACATCAATACTGTTTCATCAACATGATCAAAGGGGTGCACTCACAGGCAGAAAGTGATGATCTCACTTCTCTTTAAGTTAGTCATGTATGTACATCGAGTAACTTGAACTCCGTATGTGAATCCAAATCTTTGATGGCTTTTAGGGGTAGTAGATAGAGATGGGGGTCCAGTCCAGGTTGAAAGAGCAAAAGGGAAACAACAGCCATAATATACTCTCCGACCCCACGCGGCAGATTAACCTCAGCTCCTAGTCGAGCGGTCAGAGAGCCCGGAGCATTTTTGCTTATACTGCAGCTTGCCAACAACAGTCTTGAGACGCGACTAAGTCAGTGTTGGCCTTTCTTGCGTGTGTCTGAGCACGCGACCCGGACTAGGAAATGAGGTCGGCTTCCCTTTCTGGAACCGGGGATCACTGTCCAGGCTTGAACAAGATATCTCTTGAATTGCCGATCCCCCCAGACTTGAAGGTGGTCCATGTGTACTCGCTGTGAAGCCGGTTCTAGAGCCGCGACGATCTGTTTACCCTCTACGATTCGGAATGACAACATCGATCGGTGAGCTCGTCTCTGATTTGGCAGTTTGCCTGTACGCGTTGCTGTTACTAAATTAAGGCGGCTGCAGGATAACATCATCGTGCATGCTGGACCTCATGCTAGCGTCGTCGCTGCCAACCGGTTGAGTTGATACATAAAGTGAACAGGAATTGAAATTTACCGCTCTCTTCATCGCGAAATGCGTCAATCTGTCCAGTTATTCAAAGCAAGTATAGGCGTGTCCTGAGGATATATTTATCTGGGGCGGGGGGCACTGCCCTCGCATGGGCAAACTGATCGGACCGGGGAAGCGGAGTGTCAAGAAACGGGGATTGGGGAGGGGAACCAGGAGTGCCGTGTTTCAAATATTTTCCCCCCAAGGGTCGGCGCGGGCAGGGTGTGTACGATGCTTGAGATTCGGGCTGACGACCAAGGGCACAATTTCCCGGGCACAAGCGCAGGGTCAGCGAGTTCCCGCGGATGCATACATTCATACATACATACATACAGGACATCCATGTATGGAGATGCGTGCATGTGTAGGGTGTGGTTCATGTTCTGAATTCTGCAAAGTCAGTTTTTGTGCTTTTGGGGCGGCTGCACGCTGGATTCCCTCGAGTCAGGGTGATGGTGCTTGACATGTGCGTGGCCATTGGCAGGTTAGCAAGGTGGAGGCTTAAGGCTTGGCGGGTCTTCATTTCGTGCTTTTGAGCTTCCTGAATGGCCAGAGCGAAAGGAACCTTAAATATAGAGTTAGCAAGTGGACTGTGACAATCTGCTTCTTTTTTCTTTCTTTTTTCGTTCTTTTTCCCAACCGTGGAAGATGTCATGATTCAGCCAAGTTTCTTTCTTCCTTCTGTTTATATAGAATGTCCCAGGCCCATCATCTGTTGCAAAACTTCCCCAACGGTCGTGTTTCATGCAAACAACCTTTGTTGAAACGATGAGAGAGAAGAACAAGAACAAGAACACTCACCATCGTCAATGATCAAATAGCATTCCAACCAAGACCCTCTTCCGCTTTCTCGACATTCGTTTTTCCATTGAGTGAGAGAAAAAACAAAAAATTCCCAACCCTCTTTGTTGATTAACTGATTGAAATTTTTTGTTGTTGTTTTTTTTTTGCCGCCCGACTGTGGTCCCCTCAGCCCAACCAGCCAAGCGTGCAGTGAAAGATTGGTAGCAGCCGTGGAGATAGACCAGGCTGCCAGATTCGAGTCTCCACGGTTACGTTCCCTGGTTACGCCGCTTGTCGATTCCGGGCTTAGCTGGCCAAACTAAAATACTCTTTACCGCGTCTTCCTTTCTCACGCCCTCGCTGCCTCGCCCTCTCTCTCTCTCTCTCGCCTTCTCCGCCTGCGTTTGACAGAATACGAGAATCTCGACTGCCCTTTTCGTGGACATAGCCTACTGTCTCTCCGCTGGCTTCCGTTGAGTCACACGTCCTTCTATATCAACCACACGCCTGCCTCCCTCTAGCACCCGGTGCTTCTTCTCAACTAGAAATCTCACCACTCGATAACACACCAACACGCAAACACGCTGTGCAAACATCTACATACCTACAGCCAACAACCCGCTCGATACAGGGTTTCTCCGTTTACTCCTCGCCTAGCGGAGCTGTCCGTAATTACTCGGGCTTGAAACCCCATCATACCTCCCTGGCCTCGTACACACCTCTTCCCTCCTCCAAATGTCCTCCACAGCTGTCCCTCGACAGCCCTCCTCCTCCAAGTCTACTCCCGGAATGCCACCTCGCTCGTCAGACGGCTCCTCCTTGGAGGTTCGTTGCTCTCGATGCCAGCTCTCCCTCAGCCTCGACAAGTCCATCCAATTCGGCATCAACTGCTACTACTGCGCGCGCTGTGCCTCCATGGTGGGATACAAGCGGTGAGCCACGCTCAGCAAACCTCACGACTGCGATATTGAGAGCAGCGTGGGAGAAGAGATTCCAAGAACATTCAAGTAAAGGCGGATTTCGACCATTCCACCCCTCGCAGTAACCGGCCGGAGCTTTCTACAGTACTGTCTTTCCACAAGAATCGTCGGGCCATACCAGGATTAACTTACTGGATTCAACGCCCCCCCATGCCAATATTGGGAAGCAGAGGAACATCGGCTATTCAAGCATCACTCAGTCCCGATTCAACCACATGCAGCTGTTCGAGGCGGAAGGGTGCAGATTTCGAAACAGTCATGGAGCTGCCTCGTGATCATCCGGCCGGACCGCCCGCCTCAACCCCCCCATGTGACCCCCAGCCGGCACCACCACCACCGCCTATCACGCCCCCCGTGAACAGGCACACGCACCCCCCATCACAACGCAGCACAGCCAAAACAGCACGCTATACTATATCTGAATAATATCCAAATAAAAATAATAAGAAAAACAGAACCGGCCGTCCAAGCACACCGCCGATTCAACGCTCCGAGTCGGCGGCCATCGGATCTTGACAATCCACCGTCGAAGCGAGCACTTCCGGACTCTTTGTCAAATACCGAAAAAGACTTGTACAATATCCCACCTCCCCATTCAACTATACTTTGCCTCTTCCTTTGCCCCCTTACGATGTCACAACGTATTACCGTCTTTGAGCGTTCAAGCGATAACCTATAGATATGGTGGATATGGTTCTTTTTCTTGCCCTTTGTCTTTCTCTCTTTCTTTCAATGATTCGCCCAGTACCTGGGTGGATTTCAAGGCACAACCTTTGCAGAGCACTGTATACCAGTTTATTTCCCCCTACTCATTCTCACGGAGTATGCCCAGCGGAGTTTTCTTATGTCGGTATTGCAGAGCATGATACCCTAACTGATGTTCTTTTGTGGTGGCCTGTTGACACCTTGCGTGGCATTGTTTGGTAGACAAGATTATCTTCTATGTGAATGCGAGTTGCTTTGATGACGGTTCCCGAGCATTTGTCAACGGCCTTCCCTTTATGCCAGTATATAACAATAATGTTGTCAGAGACTTGATAGTCTAGGTAGTTAATCAGCTTAGCGGTCCCGGATATCATGGGATGAATTCATGAGCAATTCACACCGTTCCACAGGCCCATTACTCTAGCTCTCTCTCTATAGCAGATATGTGATCTAAACCACTTAAGTTTTCCGCCCGTGAACTTGTGGATGTGCTATCTGCCTGTTTTCGCATAGTGCTTTTTTTCTTTTCCTCGCGCTCTGTCTTTTTTTTTTTTTCATGAGTTGACAAGGGTGTCAGCACAGCCAGCATATGTTTTATCAATTGACTTTCTCTTCTTCTCTCCCCTGTTCCCCTTGGCCCTGCCGCAAAAATTTTTTCCTCAACTTCAGAAATCATGGAACAACCCCTCCCCCTGCGCCCTGTTTCTTTCCCGGGTTGAGATCCGTCGGGGAATACCAGGGTTTAATGCCCCGGGGGATGCAATCAAAGCAAAGATGGAATGTGATGGATGCCGGCAAACCCTTCCCTTCCCTTCCCTTCCCTTCTGCCGTGTGTGCATGGTGAACCTGAGGCATGGATGCGTGTTGTCGAAGGAGACATGCATACTATTACATCCATCCCAGAGCGCCCGCTGCTTACGAAACGGGAAGGTTCTTTTCCTTTTCTTTTTTTTTTCGGCCCCGATTATCAAAAGTGCCACAGAGGAGCATGCATATGGTCCGAATGAGACCGGCAGGATGGCATCGCGTCGGTGGCTGCCGGGTATTGGGTGTAGACAATGACCTCCTGTTTTTTCGACAATGGGGGAGAAAGCAAACTTGCATTCTCCGTAATCGGACGGCGCAGTTTGCTTTTTCACTTGCATGATCAGAAGCCGTGAAGAACAAGAGGCAAAATCAAATATGGCATTGATTGAACCGGTTGTAAATAAAATTGGTATCATTATGATCCTAGTTAAAAACCTGCCTTTTTCCCCCCCCCCAATGTGCACCGTACCATGTCCTTGCCAACCTCATACCCATTTCCAACCAGAGTCGAGAAATTACAAATGTATCGCTTGCGTCCTATTGGATAGCTCGCCTGGATCGTCACGGTTAGGGCTTAGCCGTGTTCGGAGAGAATCGAAAAGAAAGAGATGCCCTGCAAAACTAACCTTCATAGTCTCCCTTCTCCTCGCTCCCCCGGCCTGCCTTCATACCCAAGCATGAGCCATTAACCACCAGCGGCCCACCGCGCTTCTTCTCGGGACCAGTATCCTCTTCCTTCGACAACCTTGGGGAGACAACAACTGTCTCGGGCTTATCGTTCCCAGAGGGTTGCTCTGTCGCTTTGTGCTCCTGCGTAGCCTTCTTCTCATCAGACAAGGCCTGCTTTGGCTGACTGCTACCAGATCCGCTCCGCTCCCTGTTGAATCGAACCCTTATCCTCGAGCCCATGAAAGTCGAATTATCAAACATTGATATCGCCATCCTTGCTTCTTCCTCATTCTGGAAACTGACCGTGGCGCAGATCTTTGTCCGGCCGAACGACCTTTGGTCAGCTACATCACACCTGCTCACCGTCCCGGCCGCTTGAAGGTAATCCTTTAGTTGCTGTGGAGTGGTGCCGGGACTCAAGCTTTGAACAAAGAGATGACGGGACATAGGAACTGTGGACTCGACGTTAGATCCCACACTGTAATTGCTGTTCGTTGAGATGCTGCTGCGGTTACTCTGAGTAAAGTGGTGTGAAGGCCCAGCCGGGGGATAGCGATGGGGAACCATGGAACAAGGGTCAAACGCCGTATGATAGAAGTGGGGGAAAGCAAAGGCACCATCGCTTGGCATAATAAAAGGCAATTGGTATCCGAGAGCATCTGGAGGGAGGGTGACAAGATGAGGGTGGCATCCAGCACTGATATGAGCGGCGTACGGGGAAAATTCAGGCGACTGCGGGTATACGGGCGATAGCGGGATTCTTCGGCTATTCAGTTAGCAAGACTCGGCAGCAAAGAAGTGGGCTGGAGTGTTCGGGAGGCTCACTCATGGGTTAGGGCGCAAGTTGGAGATGATATGAGATGCGGGGACGAGTATGCCGGAATAAAAGGGATTCGAGGGACTGATGGGCTCTTCGTTGGACCTGCGATAGGCTGTGTTGGCGCGTTCGCCATGGACAGGGTTACTGTTAAGCTGTGCCCATTCCAGCCGTTTGTCGATAACCGATCTAGATAAATTCCGTTAGACCAAGGCGAAATCCTTTTGATTCACCAAAACTGACTGTACGTCCTCCAGGCTTCGTCTTCGTTCTTGATGATGATCTGCCCGAGGCCTGTCGGATGGCCGTGGCAGTCGTCATACACCACCGCCTGCCGTATATGGAGTGCAGTCTGGCGCACGAGATCCTTGAGTTCTTGCCAGCGACATTGGGGAGGGATCTGCTCTCGCACATACAAAAGTAAGGTGATGAACTCAAGAGGGAGCGAAGAAGGGGTTGGTGGGAACCTACTCCCTGGAGGAAAACGACGTATTCTTCCTCCTGAGACCGACTTCGTTGACGCCCATTTCTACTCTGGGGTGTCGGAGACATGGCTGCAGTGTTTCTAAGTGTTCGCCGAACGCTGAACCAGATAGTCTTGTTCTGAGACGTCGAATTCGGAGCCTTCGAACTGGGATCACAAATCGATAGAGGACGGAGCTGATGCTACTTTTGGCTGCTTTTGTGAGACCGGTGGATGTCGCAGGTGCCCTCTCGCAGATGTACTGGAGATAATCTGGGATATCGAGACGCACTCTCCAGCACTCCCACGAAGACAAGTGGAGTAAAGTGAGCCACGAGAGTCTGTATTACTCTAGATTCAACCCCAACTAACAGGACTTTCAGCGCCAGAAGGATGTCCCAGGTTTGCTCTTATCACAAGCAAAGAAGTCTCTCATAAACAGCGTAAGCAAAAACTACTCTTTCCGAGGGAATTGTTGCTCAGAAAGGGGACAAAGCAAAGAGGTTATTAAGCCCCCAACCTCAGTGACAGGGAACTTGCGATATTATGTTGAACAGTCCAAGAAGCTTAAAAATAAAACAAATAAAAGGACAAGCTGAAGAGAGTTCTGCATCTAAAGGATAGGAACGCACCTCAAGGACGTGGGATATGACCTCAAATATATCTGTGTATCCCCACAATCGAGAGGCTTTCGAGCTATTGGATGGGAGAGGCGGAACGGGAGGCAAAGCCACAAGTGCGTCTACCATCAGATTGTGGTCCAGACGATGAGAATTCCAAGATAAGGCAATTTGACGTCTCCCTTTTTTTTGGCATCGCATCCACTCGGCGCTGCTAGATTCCAGGCAAGATTCGAAGCTCAAGTTCGGATCACGACCCCCTGCAATCCGATCTGCTGCAATGTGCACAACTTAAAAGGCTGACTGGGCTTTCCGCTGGGGTCTTGAACCAGTACCATGGTGGGCAGTGTTCCCTTCTTTTCTGCACAAGGCACGCCTAAAAAGTTGAATGAATGATGTCTCGGTTTGAAAAGCTTCCAGGTCGATGAAGTCTCCACTGCCCACCCTTACTCCGGCCTTAAGCTTATTTTCCAGAGAAACGGCGCTACTACTTCTTGCAGCTAGCACGACTGCTGAGCAATAGCGAAGCAGCTCAACAAATGCGCTTAATCGGGTGAACGGTTGACACTAATTCGTGGAAAAGGGGGAGATGACCGAGAAGCGGGTCGTCTCCATGTTTGCACCCGAAGATTCATTCAGATAAACCGTAATTACGGGGTAAGAATGGGATAAATAAGCCTGGGCTGGTCATGTTGACTCGTATGGGCGAAAGCACGTATCTTTCAGTTCCAGGTCGGGAGCAGGTGGATAGCAAAAGCAAGCCTTACCCGAACAGCTAGTAATACCTTGGAGATAGGGAAGAGGGGTCGACTTCTTTGTTTTTCTTTTTTTATTTTTTTTCGCACCTCGTCCACCATCTAACGTCGAAAGATTGAATACGGGGGGGCCATGGTGTCAACTGGCTCGTTCCTTCGACCATTGTTTCCTTGTGAAACAGAAACAGTCAGGCATTCGTGTCTCTCTGACCTTTCACTCTTTGCAGATGTGAAAGTGTCAACCTCATGAACCGGATAATGACATATCGAGTCAGTTTGGGAATAAATGCCAGTCTAAGCGAACGCTATCACCATGATGCAGCATGGCCAAGCTGACATGGGATAGCTCAGTTTGTGTCGAGCGCCTCGATGACCGATTCCAAATCCGTCATAGCAAAAGTTAGTGACTTTCGAGTTCAAACTTAACACATCTCCCCAGGCCAAATTCAGATCGAGGATCTCCATTTGGGAAAGCCGATCTTTGCAGATTTCTTGCTCTCCGAGTGGAGGAGGCTGGCTGTCAACCTCTGCACACTGCTCGAAGCTTCGTAATTATAACCGTCCAATAGTCGATGAAGTTCGATCCGGAGACTCCCAGGCAGCCCAGTTTCTGGTGGTAATTCCAAGAGGCAAACATTTCGGCCACAGCAAATCAACGGCGTGGCTTTTTTTCCCTGGAAATGAATTCGCCTTTGCAGTCACACAAGGCATAATCTTAGCCCCTCAAATGGAGCCCCCCGCACCGACGTGAAGTAACGCGGGTACGGAGTACGTGTGCCCGTAAAGAACGACTTGCATCCGTGTAGATAACAACTGACAAGGGCAAAATGTGCCCTTGCCAGTATGACTTCGGAACGTCCCGATCGCAACGGACGGTTAAAGGCTGCAACGAGATTGAGAATAAATCGCCCGCCAGGTGCCAGAGGACGCGGGTCTGTGAGCCTCGTATTGTCAGCAACCTGGACACAGTCAGCCATACATAATCCCGCACGAAATCACGAAATAGTCGCAACATTCAAGCAATAGTCTGTGTGGATCGTCTGAGATCGAGTGACGGCGATCTACAGTGGCTGCAGATAAGGCCCCATCCTGTTGGGCGGCGTTCTGATTGGCAATCAACGCTGTCTCACAGGATTCCTTCAACCTGGACGTCGACTGGAAGACAAGCAACAGCCTTCACGGCGAATGACCGTATCAGAAATTACACTCGGAGTGACGTCTCGTCGGAAAATGTGTAAACAGGCGGTGGTACAGCAGCTGCGATGGCGACAGGTCAGGTTCTTCCAGGAACTGAAGAGGGCGTGCCGTCGGGTTGGAAATGATGTGCTGGTGGAGTGAAGGGTGCAAGTGCCGAGCGCGCTAACTAACCATGTAGCTCGGAGCTAGCAACGACCAGGCAAGCTAAGGAGAATGGCTGCATTTTCAGCTCCCGGTTTGATTAGCGCCGAGTGACACTTCTGGCTGCAGCATCACTGAATGATTCGTGGAGCGGCATGGAAGCTGGGATTGCACTGATGGGTGTGGTTTGTTTGGTTGGTGCTGAAGAGTCGCGAGAGGATGTTGCAGGACGTTTCCGCTTTACCACAAACCGGACAGATGTATGGACATGACTGCTACTTTCCCCGGTGCCAGAATGAATCGCATATCCACAGCGGATTTGAAGATTTACGAAATAGTCGTACATGGATGCATCTAGAGAACCTCCTGCCATAGAAGTGACGGGACCTCCATCGCCTATGCCTTTTGACCTTGTTTGGATGTATCAGGTAGACACACAAGGGAACCGAGGGAGATTGGACGAACCCTTTCATACACATGCAAACAGCCTTCTTCTTCCTGGGCAGATCACAAACCGTTATTCCTTCAGCGTGCACCGCATCATCTTCCCGCATCCTGTCCTTCGTCCACTCTTTCTCACTCGGAGGGAGGGCCTTGCACAAGGCGGCCCGAAACCCTCGGACAGCGATGCCTTGATCCCAACAGGTACTTTTCTTAGATGGATCGCCTTGTTCGCGGTGATATATCCGCATCCCTTTTCCACATCTAATATCGCATGTGATGGAGGTTTCAACCAGGCCAATGAGTAGAATACACTTTGCAATTCAAACACTCCAGGGAATCTTGGAAGATGCATGTAAGTAAAACGGCAAGAAAATGCACTCAACCGTCTTTGTAGCGGAGCCAGGTTAATTCGTATGGAATTAGCAGATACATTGATCTAGAGTTCGCAACACCACTACATTCTTATCATGATAGCCTGAAAAAAATTTCCTGGGGAGATTCTTGATGATTAACCTGGAGCATGGTATATGAAAGGTGCGGTGAATAAGGAAGACAGGAAAAAGATAATTTAAACAGAGAATTCGCATCACAAAAAATCCGAGGCCCTAACACGGGCAGATGGTCGGCTACGCAATTCTGACCGGGATCGAGATCGAGGTCTTCGTCTACCAGGACTAGAGCGACGATATGGCCGTGAGGGTGGCGTCCGCGATCGGGAGGAAGCTCGAGAAATCGCTCGAGAGGCTCTCTTTTCTCGTGAAGGCCTTGGATAGGGCGACGGCGAGCGTGAAGGAGAAGGAGAACCGCGTCTTCTTCCCCGAGGTTTACTATCGTAGCGATGCCCGGTTGGAGTGATGGAACGGGATAATGGACGACCTCTACGTCTGGGTTCTCTTTCCAGAGACGGAGATCTGGAATAGCTATCTCTCCGTACAGGACTACGCCGACGGTAAGGGGAACGCGACCGCGAGGGACTGTCACTGCGTCCGCCGCGACGTAGAGCAGGCGCTGGACTCGGACCTCGCCGAGGTGGCGGAGTCATAGAGCGGGATGGTGAACGGTCAACAATTTGCCGCTGGCGAGGTCGCCGGTTCCGCGAAGGCGATCTGCTAGGACTGTATCGGCGGGAAGCAGACGATGAGACGGACCTTCCTCTTCTTCTAGGAGACGGAGATCTGGAGTATGACTCTCTACCATGACGTCCAGGTGGAGACCGCGAACGAGACGTGCTGTAGCTTCGGCTTCGACTACTTCGCGACCTCGGTGTGTAAGATCTGCGACGACCTCTGGGTTCATCCCGGCCGCGCCGGGGAGACACGGAACGAGAATAAGACCGAGAACGTGAAGATCCGGTATATGATGAGTAACTCGAATATGAACTGACAGATTCTGACTCTGATTCGTCTTGTGGCGCCGGCAAAGCTGGCAGTTCCGGCCTAGGGAGGTTCTTAAGATGTTCGCGCATTTCCTCGGTGAGAACACCCATTCCAATGCTCGTGAAATAGTTGATGGAGAAACGGGTGTTGCGAGGATTGTCAGTAGGGAATATGCCATCGAAGCTTGGGCGGAGTATGTTATCTTTAAGCCGTTCTTGAAGCTTTGACATTCCAAGAACTTCAGCAAGATCCTGGAATAGAATCTTGATAAATATACGACTACTAGATGTAGTCTCCTCCTCATTCAAATGGATGATAGAAAGAACATGCCATCCTATCGCGTCTGAGCTCAACATGTGCCCAAAGAATCTGGCAATATTTCTCAGACGATTCGTCTCGTAGCGATGGATTGTGTCATAATATTTCGCAAAAGCATCTTCAAAAAGGTCGGCCCATAGACGGTTAAGTTTGGCAAAACGCTCGCCAATAAGTCCGTAGAATTTAGAATATGTTCGTTCTTGGGAACAACATTCCACAATCATGGATGGGAGCTCAGATTCTTGGCCGGGGGGTAAGTTAATTTTCATGAGCTTGTGACAACATTCTTCAAAATCGATACTGGACATGATCGTGAGATAAATTGTCCGCCGCAAGTTGACCAAGTCGGTGTTGCTTTGATCTTTGATGTCCATCTGTCGCTCTTCCTCATCTTCTTCGTCTTCATCAGACGTCCCAGATTCACCTTCATCCTCTTCGTCGCTGCCTTCTCCAAGTATCTCCGCCTTGAGCTTCTTGTATGCGCTCTCATGCTCCTCCCACTCGGGGTCGAATTTAAAGACATTGAGCCCATCTTTAACATCTAGCTCGTCGTCAAGACCGATACAATGTGTGATCTGATCTTCCTCTTCCACAAGATCAAGTTCTTCTTTGATAGCAGGGTTGTCCTTGAACCGGTCCTTTCGGACTTGGAACAGAACCTCAATCATATACTGTACACGCTTATCGATGTCGGCTTCGTGGAGAATATGTCTGAACTGGTCGAAGACTGCGAGAGCAATGGCTTGATTCATTTCCTCCAAGTGCTGCCCGACCTCTCTTGTGAGGCCAACAGCAATCTCCACACTATCATCGGTAGGTTTATGGAGCAGGCGGAATAGGATCTCTGCGGCGACGATCTCGTGAGCAACCTGGTGATTGCATAAATGTGCGATGAAAGTCGTTGATGAGATGCACACGGCCTTGTCGTTTCTCTTAAACGCCTTCCGAAACTGCACAATCAGCCGGGTAAGTAGCAACTGTCCAACCTGGGGCAGCTTCGTATTAACAATCGCCGCCATAGCTGCATATATCGGCGTAAATGGTAAACTCGCGGCCTGAGCTTTCATGATGCTCCGGCAAAAAAGGCCTCTCCCGCGAACCAAGTTCTCCCCAAATAGCTCGGGGACGATGTGTTTGATGTTTGAAATGTTTACTTTGTTGATCAACCCGTTGATAGACTTTTTCAAAGCTTCCCACGCCATCCGCTGATATTCCTTGCTAGACTTATCAGTTATCTGCGCTTGCAAAGCGCGGAGTTTCGCAGGCGGGATGTAGGTGCCTCCAGAACGCATATTTAGTAGCTTCTCATATTCCGCCTTGGCTGCAGCTTGTTTTTCCTCCTCCGTGAGCGGCTTCGACGCGCCGTCCGGCTTTTTGAATTGACGGAATCTCTCAGCCAGTTGGCGATCCCTTTCTGTTTCTCGATCGTGATCGGCTTGTGGTCCATCTCGAGAGGAATCGTGAGGGGCGGGTCGTCGGCGGTCTGGTGAAGGCGAACGCGAAGATGGCGATCTTTTTCGAGATGAGGCAGCAGCTGGTGGCGCGTAAGAAGTACCGGGCGGAGGAGTGGGCAGACGCACTGCCGACTGCAACATTACAGAGTCGGCCATTTCCACAAGTCTGTTGAGCCGAGCTCGAAGAGCAGTTAGGGTGATTTGGGCAGTTATGAGAAACTCTGAGCTTGGAAGCTGTGCTTGAAGTTTTGGGAGGTTGGCGGTCACGTGGCGCGATGCTTGGGTCTAAGCTTCAGATAATAGGGGCCTCATGAAAGGAAGGATACAAACGACTGGGCTCCACGTTTTACCCGAGAGACTTCATGCTTCGTTCAATTCGTTGAAACTGTATTACTTGTTAGATAGTAGGATAATTTGTGTTTGTATAGAGAGCGATGGTACGTTTCCATCGCCAGGCAAGACCAATCCGAGAAACTAACCCTCAATTGAACACAGTTCGGCCAACTCTCCGGGTTAGCCATGTTGCTCGTGGCCACTGCCATCTTTCTTTATTACACCGCCTGGACTCTATTGATGGCAAGTTTTCTGGACCCCGCGCTATTTGCCTGGATATTAACGCATTCCCTAGCCATTTGTCGATCCTGGACACGCGCTCCATGACCTCTTCCCCCCGCGAGTTTGGGCAATCCGCATACCCGTTATCCTAACCCTCCTTGGCTCGGCTGTCGTTGGAACATTCCTCGGATTGGTTATGATTCGTAGCAACAGGAAGAAGGCCGCCAAAGCTAGAGCGGCTGCAAAAAAGAAGGCCTAGATTGCTTTCTCGCGTCGTTGCGCTGGTCCCGATAATGCGCCTGGCTGGCATCAAATCTTCTACGCCCCGTTATATCCGCCTATTAGATTCAGTCTACGTTTCGACCTTAGCAACATATGTAATATGTATAGAATTATGGTTTGCGGGTGAGATTGGGCAAGTGACTCGGCCACAGAGTATGGCGTCTGGAAGGACTAGACTTTGTTCACAATCATATCTTATGCTGCTCACAGCCCAGACAAATCCTTAGTCACCAGGCTTGAGGTTCTTAATTATATAAGAGCAAGTCTCTGAGAGCTTTGCCCACACATATGGAAAATATACTGTGGCACAGCTAACACAAGATGTACCCACAAACCACCAGTTGTTTTCAGAGACTCGGAGAAACCCACCCGCGAGCAATTTCTATAGGACTAATGGAAGGCCAGCCACTAGAAGTGTTTTGATCTGGTCATCAAATGAAATCATACAGAGTCTAGATCACAAAAAAGTCCGTTATAGGATGAGAAACACGGCCGCTGAACAGCGGCTGAGATCACCACGCGGGTTCAAGTACCGAGTGGTAGACTTTTACAGAGTAAGAAAAGAACAATGAATGACATAACCCAGGAGTAGACAACCTTTGAGTTGTCCCTAAGTATTAACTTGCCCTGCAGATATTCCCGTGGACTCGAGAATAAGTTTTTAAAGCGAGATAGCCTGGTATGAATGAATGAGCGAGGCGCGGTTGGGTGATGACGAACGCGCTGTGTTGCATGGCTAGGCTGAGCCAAGACCGCGTCGTTGCTGGCTGGGCCGCATTACATAAGCAACGTTGAACTGACTAAGGGCTTGGCATGCGTCCGTTCCTGAGTATTTGCATTGTTTGCATGACGTCGTTGCCCCTCATTCGACGTCAGTTGAGCAAACTACCCTTGTAAGGTAACGGTAGCGTAAAATTACGGGGCGAGTGTGTGATGACTCCGTTGCTGACTGGCTCATCCGCCCCGGCCAGCTGTCGATGGGGAAGGGTCATTCATCGGAATTACGGGGACGCATGTTTGCAGTAAAAGCCAGAGGTCGTGATCAACTCCCCTCCCCGCTCATCACCATCCCAACGATCATACTGCTCTAACTCTGCACTGTCTGCTCATTTGCGATCTCTGTCATCTTCAGATCCCTTATTTTCAACTTATATGACGACCTAGACTGCCGTGAAAGCCTACGGTTTAGTACGACCCACGGCTTTGTCTGAGGAGCTTGGAAGTTGACCACGGAGCTACCCCCAACCTCCCAGTACCGAGTGCAGCGCGCTCTGTGCTGCTACAGCAATATACTTGCTCTATCAAGGTGCCCAAGGGGCCCCTAGCTGTTGATTTCGATTACGGCACTGTACTAGGGAGTTTTGCATGCCCCCTGTGCAAAGCCCGGCCCGCCGACACCGCCGCCCATCACCCACCATCTCGGACTCATCCCCTCCTGAACCCTCTATCACCGGCGAGGTGGCAAAAGGCAAGAAGAAGAATGCCTTTCGAAAAGATAATAAGGCGACCAAAGCCGAAACGAAGACGCTTCTCGATGACTTGTAAGTTCTGGTCGACTCCATACCAATGCTACCATGGAAGCGGGGAATCCCACCGCTACATGTCATCGCAAGCTACATGGAAGCTAACGCGTTAATATTTGAAGGGAGGGATCCCAGCCCATAGAACAACTATTCGAACCTTTTTCGGCCCCGTTCAGCCCAGGCCACATGGCAAATAACACTGAGGCGCCTGTGTTGGATGCCCTTAGTACGTTTGCTCCGCCTGCGGACCATGATATCTCCATGCGCACGGACACGTGGGCGAGATCTGTTCCTTTCGGCAAGAGCCCTCCCCAAGATGCCTCAAATGAGGCAAATGTTGAAGAATCTCCACCAAACTTCAGTCTGCCGGCAGACAGAGGAGGTTTTCAGCAAGCTGCTGTGTCGGCATCTCCCGTTCGCAAACCGCGGCCCATAAGTTTGGGCACTGATTATTCCAGCTCCCCTAGGCATCAATCTCGGGATAGGCAAAAGCGAAATTCGATGAGCACCCAGTATCACCATTATCCTCCACCACCTCATCTCCCACAGGCCCACTTTTACTCAGCACCTGATATTGAGATCCCTGGAGTTCCTTCGCAACCCGTTGGAATAGCACAGGAAATTGGCTGTTCTTTCTATGCTCTTGATATGCTTCCGTCAAATAAACCTCGTTCACCTGGAAAGAAAGTAGCTGTGATTGGACGAGATGCCATGCTGGAGATCCTGGCACTGGACAGCGAGCAAACACGGGTTCTCGGTGCGATCAAAGGCTTGAATGGCCGGGTATTAGATGCCAAGATCCTGACCTGGACATCGGGGACCGACCCTTTTTCCTCGTCTCGACCCCTTGTCGGAGTCACAGTATTTGGCCCTGTTCCTCAGGACGATAATGCACGGTGCTCGTCCCTTGTGTCCGAAACCACAGATCTTGCAATTCCTGGGGCTTCTCATAGACAAGACGGGTACCCGAACCGAGTAGAACCCCCACGGATGCAGACCCGCGTGCAAGTCTATTCGCTTAAAACACAGAGCTTAATAGCTACATTGTATACTACCAAGCCTGAGCCCTGTTACAATACATTCCCTGGCACTGCACCATCTGTGCCTCCAGCCGCGGGGGACTTGAAGTTATATTCCAGTGGCAATTATATCGTCCTTGCTTCAGGGACAAGCGGAGAAGTGTTTATTTTCGGCACTGCGGCAAGCCAACCATCAGGGGCTTACTGTTGCTTGGGGAAGACATGGACCAGTGTTCGAACGCGCGATTCTCGAAGACATTCGAATTCATCCAACTCAACCAGTACTGATGATATTCACTCCGAGCACGGGCGTGAGATAGGGTCGACAGAGACACCGATCTTGTCCTTGAGCGGCAGATGGCTCGCTGTAGTTCCTCCTCCGTCGAATAGAACGTCTCTTCGCGGCACTCTCCATTGTTCGCTAAGCCAAAAGAGGATCTACGAAATAGATGCGCACAATCCGCCATCCCGTCCCTCTGTAACTTGTGCCGTGGATTGCAACCAGGAAGGCCTCTTGAATAAAATAGCGAAGGGCGTCACTCAAGAATTGGTTAGAGGTGCAGTGTGGACTGGAGGCCAAGTGGCTCAGACATGGAACAATTATTTCAACAAGGATACGCAGCCGAGCCAGTCCACCGTAGCACGGAGAGCCCATCCTTTTGAGTCGCCTAATCCGAATTATCTTCCGCCAACTCACGCTCAAGAGCGACAGCAACCGTCAACCAGTGAGCCGGACTTGGTTTCCTTGATAGACTTGAAGCGCCTGGAGGACGGGGAAGGTGCAAAAGCGTCTGCCACAGTGCCGGTGGCCACTTTCCAACCCCCAAATGGATGCAGTTTCGTTTCTTTGTCGCCAAATGGGCTAATGCTTCTAACCGCAAGCAGAAATGGGGATGTACAGCACGTTTGGGATCTTATGCAAATGCGTTATTGCAGAGCAAGGCTCTTGATGCTGGAGGACGTAGCTATGACGGCAACGCCTCATCGCACTGGCGCGCAAGTTCGGGAGATAGCAAAATTCGACCGCTTAACCACAACGAGCATATTGGATGTCAAGTGGACGGGCCCAACTGGAGAACGTCTCGCTGTTGTGACTAAAAACGGCACAATTCATTTGTACGATATTCCACGAGGTGCGTTCCAGTGGCCTCCTTTGCGCCGGGTTCAACATATATCATCGTCCGGACCACGACATTCTGAAAGCCCGCCAAGGGCGGATACGAGCGAGGCGAGTTCTGGCAACCTGAATCGCTTTTCTACGGCTGTAAAGGCAATAGGGGGTACAACACAACCTTTCATGGCTGCGCTTAGAGGACGTGCACCCAGCATGGGTGCCGCATTTGGCACAGGTGCAGGATTTGCTTTGTCGTCAAGAGGAAGTAAGGTCATCGCGTCCGGATTGAGCAAGTCTGTGGGGGCCGCAACGGAGACCGTGAATGCGCTCCGACATTTTGGAGAAAATCGGCTATATCTTAGTAACTTCGCGAAAGATGGCAGCGTCTCGCGCATAACCTGGTCTGGCAATGAGAAGGATCCGCTGTTGTGCGCACTCGATGGTGAATCTTTCAAGGTCTATCAGGTTCGGCGCGGAGCAACTGGCAAGAAGAGGCAGGAGCAGTCAGTATTTGGGGCCAAAGTGCGTGAAATACGACTTCCACAGAGTCTCCGTGCCCCAATGGGTCCCAGTCAGGCATTACTTGCCCTTACAAACGTTGACCTAGGTGGATTTTGGTCACTTCCTTCACCAACCCAACTCTCAGCTCCTACAGGCGTGAAAGCCCCGCCTCTTTCTCAAGCAGAGATTGAGACAAATGCTCCTTATCAACCGTTTCACACGGATCAGCGAGTAAATTTGATGGTATTCTCTCAAAGCCATGGAGGCGATGTCATCAACAGCGACCCATGGGTGTTTGGCAATACTATCCCCTCGGTAAAGCTTCAAATCCACCGGCATGCATCTAGAAATGACGGCATTTGTGGCGCACGCGACCTAGGTGATGGTGAAATGGAAAATCTAATCAGCTTGGGTAATGGCGGCGAAAACGTTGAATATGCTGTGATCACTACCAGGCGGAAAAAGAAAGCGACTCCTGATGCTGCCGGCAATGCAGGCGGTGATGATGACGGATTTTTTGAGGATGATTGCGACATCCTTGACTTTGCGAGTGATCGGGTCTGATGGCCATTACTCTTATCCGATTTATTTCCTTTTAATTTTGAGAATGTTTTCACAATTCTCCCAGACTATAACCAAGCCCTTTTGCTGTCAGGGATTGTGGTCACTTTTGAACGGATATTTTTACTATTTTTACTATTCTCATGCCTTAGAACAGGTTCGAAATATATCATGATGAACAGATGTGTCAGACATCACTATCTTTCTTTTTGCGGGGAAAATGGAATTTTTTTTGAAAGTTTGTATGGCTGTTGTTGATTTATTGCTGCTTGATACTGCAGACTATGTTACTTGGTGGACACGAACTTTGCCTGCTTGCTATCTCAAACATCTGGATGCATCGCTCCTCAACTGTCATTATTAACCTGCCTGAGTTGTTTGACTTACAGTATTGGGTTTGGAGATACCTTTTATTCCTGTTATAATACTTGATATGCATTGAGGTAGGGGTTAGATATGGTGCTCCATGTTGCCAGAGTCTTTTAATAGTGTTAATAGAGTATCAATTTGAAAGTATTCTAAGTTGAAAAGGCCAAATTGGACCTACCTTGATTGTGTACAAGTATGGTATCATCCCTTAATCTCATCCATCTCGTCTTGCCACCAGCGCATGAACTCGCGCAGTCTCGAAACTCTCTTCTGGGCCATATCACGACCAGAATCAGTCTTCATCCTCGATTCTAAATTCACCAGTTTCTGACCGAAATGCTCGATTGCCTCGTCGAGCTCCCAGGCCAGGGATCCGCCGGGGCCAAGCGGCGGGCCTTTGGCACCCAGGTACGTAAAGCACCGTCCGATGCCAACTGCGCCTATCGCATCTAGACGATCGGCGTCCTGGACGATGGCAAGCTCTGGATATCCATCCTCGCGTATTAGACGCTGAACAAGGCCAGGGTTCTTGATCTCCGATGTATAGGAAACGTTGGAAACTATGGTCTGGACTCTCTGGGCAACGACCGGGTCGCTGCCGTTTTCCACCAAAGTATCCCGGACGATTGTCGTGGGGTCTTCGGCGCTGTTTGGCAGCAGGTATTTCCTGTCGCCGATGTCGTGGAGGAGGGCGGCCAGGGTTATTATCGTGTCGTTGTAAGGGATTCTGGATCCCCGGGCTCGCTCTGCGGCGAGGAGACGGTGTGCTAGGCGAACGACGCGGGTGACGTGTGCTGGGTTGTGGGAAGGGTCGTAGTTGCGCATATGCCTTGCTACGAAGGCTTCCATGCGCGTTATGAGGGTGGTGTCGGGGGTGACGATGCTGTGGAGGGTTGGCACGGCCGCTGCGCTCTCTGTGCCATATTTGCGCAAAATCTGGTTTGCTGCCCGGAGAGAAAGGGTGATTGACGAGAGTGGTGAACGGGCCCTTAGCCAGCGACTCGATGGGAATCGAGTCATCGGGCTAGGGATCTGAAGGGTCGGAGTATGCAGCTGCGACCTACTCTGGCCCTTGCTTGACCTTGCGCATGTTCGTCAGGAAGAATCACTCGCATCTGTCACGTGTTGCTGAGGTCATTCTAAGGGTGGCACAAGGTTGGACGAACGGCACCGCTTACCACCGGGCGAGAGGGCGAGGAATCCTCGTCGGAAGTAAATTGCTTGCCAGGAGGTTAAGGAGAACATCCTTGAGAGCTATTTGTTGATTTCAAGGAAGAATCGAGGTCAATATGAGCTGCATTAAGCGGTATATGACATAATTATTTCACTTGATTGATCCTTGACAGTTGGGTCTTCGACATGCCGGATAACCGCTACACTTGCAATAGTACTCTGTACAGTAACCCCCATTTGAGGGCTCGAACGACCGTATCGTTCAGTCGGCGATGCCTACGGAGTACAGGGTAATCTTCTGGATCTTCGGGAACTACTCCGTACAAGAAGAAGTATTCGACTGCGAATTTGCTGCCACTTAACTAACAATGGCGTTGTTGTGGTCCATGCATATGGCGCATGTGGCTTACATCTCCAGATTACTACGGAAACACATTGAGAAACCGCTGGGGAGTCAACAAAGGAGAGCGTGGCTGAGTGAAGGTCTCTGAAGGCTGGCTGATGCCCTTCCGTACGGGGTGTACCTTCAGTCGCTTCCACGGTTACGATAGCCGAATCGGGGTGGAGGAGAGGGGAAATCAACGCGGCGCAAAGCATATTGAACGGAAAGTTGCAGACTTTCTCCAACTTGAAGTGCCGGCGCTGTGAAACCCCAGACCCTGGGGCCGAGTAGAGGACAAAGGAGCCAACGAGACTCAAGTCCGTGGGGAAAGCCCTGTGGGGTAACTAAAAGCAAACTGGACTGGTCGGCTGCGTAACCATTGCATGGTGATACGACACTTGGACCCTCCGTTCTTGAGAAAGCATCGCGCGGCGTTGGTTGGGCTCACGTCCAAGCATCCCGAGATGATCACAACTATTGTCTACCGAGCTACTGAAGCGCCTCGGCGTGGAGTTACGTTGAATATACAGACAACCGGGCCTTGATTTTCAACTGATGCAAATAATTGGGTATCCGGATCAGTCTCCTGGGGAAAGGAGAGAGATGCTTTACTATAGAAATCGAATTCCCATTATTAAGTATCAAGCGCATTTGTGGCAAGCGAAAGTGAAGAATAGCAACGGTTCACGAGAATTAATAAGGCTTCATGATTAAGGTGCTAAAGTTGACAGGAAAAGATAGTTATAAACAGATCATACACGCATCCCAACACCAAAGTTCCAGACCCGCATTCCGGTTCTCATTTGTCGTCGCTTTGGTCAGTAGAGGGGGCATGATCGTGGTCGTTTAGAGAGCGAAGGCGGCGAGCATCAAGCCAAAGATGGTGCCAGCGGAGGCGCCAGTCATGCCAGCAGCAGCGTTGGGAGTGGTGGTAGTAGCACCAGTGCCAGAGGCAGTTGCGCTGCCAGTTGGCTCAGAGTCGGAACCTGGGAGCATCCAAGGGTTAATATTGGAAAACATTAATGTTGTGGACTACCAGTAGGAAAGCTTACCAGTTGGGGCGTCAGTTGAGCCACCAGTAGTGTTGGAACCGCCGTTGGATGGAGCAGCACTGTCGGTGGGAGAAGCAGGAGCAGTGGCAACGGGAAGAGTGGCAGTGCCGGTGAAGAAGTAGTTCTTGATGCAGTCGGCCTGGCACTTGGCGTAGGCTTCGGTGTCAGCTGGGCTTCCGTTGCCCTGGTTGCACTGAGCAGCACAGTCGGTAGTCTTGTTGACCATGGCCTCATCAGGGCATGGCACACCAGCACAAGCAGCGCGGCAGCAGATATCAGCCTCGGGACCTGGGAGCAAAAAGGTACTCAGTGAGCTGGGAATAAACGTCAAGAATATCTAATCGAGGTTGTTCACGTACATCTGAGGGCGCAGCTGGCAACTGGAGAAAGCTCGACAGTGGCAGAAGCAGACTGGCTCTGGGCGGAAGCCGCAGCAACGATGGAGAGAGCGATAACAGCAGAGAACTTCATTTTGATCGGTGGTGAACAAAGGCTGTACAGAAAAGGGGCACAGAGATTATGATTAAATGGTATCTAGGTGCGAGCAACGACTGTTTACACGAAGAAGAAAACTGCAAACGAATGGACTTGATCTTCCTTGAGGAGGGATAACGAGTGTGTTAAAGAGAGGAACGGGCCTGGCAGCAGAGCTTGAGCTTTTAAGTGGAAATTTGCACAACAAAAGGTCAGGAAACAGATCGAATTCTGGGGAAAAACTGGCTTTAAAAGGGCCAGGAGTAGCGCCACAGGGCCACTTAGTGGAATTGGCCGGACAATGATGATCTTAGAGTGACTGATCCCGGCATAGGAGGACCCCCATATGGATTCGCTAATTGGCTGCTTGCTGGTGGCGCGCGAGGGTTTAATAATGCCTGTCGCTAAATATCAAACCGCCCGTCGAACAGCTGTCATCACAGCACAAGAGGTGATGGGTCCAAACACCTCATTCTCAGTGTGGATGGTTGTCTCGGAGGTTCATCCCATCCCTCGCGAGGGAGACCGGCTAATCCACACTGCAGGCTAGGCCGCCAAAACATTTTTTTGTTTGGCTCACATGGCCCAAAAGCACCAGCGATCAACTGCACTGGTTTCAGTGAAATCCTTGTCTCTCCGGTGGAGACGGTGGCTTGGCGACGACCTGATAGTGCGTCTCACCATCTCCCACCACCAGCCCCGGCAGGCTGCCAGCAGGAAGCTCTCCTGCAGCGGGTGCCCAACTCCGTCGACTTCTCAGACATTTGTGGGCCTCGAAAGAAACAGAGGTCATCTGCAACGTCAACGCAAGGTTTTGGGCTCTCAGAAGATGGGAAGTCTTCTGGTGATTCAAGATATGTATGTTGGACTGAGCGTTTCCTAATTTCGTCTTTTGGCTGGCATCATGCCCTGTTTGGATGCTTGATCCCCTAAATCCACAATTTTAAGGGGTTCGCAAAAGCAATTCTTGCATGAATGAGAGCTGTCTCTCTCCCGCCCCAATCAAGCTGAGATAGAATTAGGTTGCTAAAACCGCCTGCGATTCTCGACGCAAACGATTCGTCAGGATCAGACGGACCACTTACGTAACCAGGGAGCTGCTCTCTGATGACGTAATCTCCGTGTTGAAATGAAGGTCACATGACATCGCGTTTGGTCCGGACGTGACGTGATGTTCAATTGATGAACGCAGGTCAGCTCGTGAGAAAACTACTACCAATGCTCTGCCAGTGATGGATTGTGATCCCTTATGGCAGGGCTAACTTGCAAAGAACCATGTCCGACGATGACAGTTACGGACTGAGTGACTTTGACTACGACGAAGCGCTCTTCAACGAAGCTACACTCGACGACACCTCCCACATTAAAACCAAGCGACCGCGAAAACGTCGCCGCTTAAATTCGGACGATGCACATACGCAGAGCAGAGAGAATGCGGAGGAACAGGCGGTAGAAACGGGCTCCGACACTTTCGATCCTTCGCTACCCCAGAATCCGAAGACGTCTGGCACACTTTCGACTAATGGCGGGAATAAAGTCGCTGTGCGCAAACCCTCGACCTATATACCCAAATACCATGTCGACCAAGAGCCCTTGTTTGTGAGCCAGACCCAGCCTCCGTCAAGCCCTTCGAGAATTCGTGGTCCCCGCTGGAAAGCACCAATGCCACAAAATGTCCCGAGCTCAAAAGCGAAACTAAACACCCCGTTACGAACTGCTCTCAACAGAATACCTACCTCAGCCGAGAGACCGAGGAACGATGGGGATATAAATGCCGCCATCGCCGCATCGCTCCAGTCATTCAAGGAGGAGCAACTCGCTCGCGGCTCCGAGAGATTTCAGGATCCAACTGAACCACGGGCGAAAGACCAGGCACCTGTAGCTCGTGATCCCGCCAATAACGCTGAGGAGGATGCCCCATTCGATTTCGATGACTTTCCGGAAGATGTCTTCGATTTTGAACCGGACTATGCTGAAGGGCCCAGGAACGAGCCTATCTTGGTTTCATCTCAGCCCCGGCCATCACAAGCCGTGGCTCGCCGAGCGACCGGCTCGCAAAGCGCAAGCTTCCGTCAAACTACCTTGTTTGGAGGATTAGCTAGTAGTAACAATAAGCCGCCGACTCAATCCGGATCACAGAGTTGGCCGCTGTCTAATCGAAACGAACCTCCAACTCATCACCGGCTTAATAAAGATGCCCTGCGGCAATGGATTTTCCCGAAAAATCTTGGTGTCAAAAGGGAATACCAGTTTAATATCGCATACAGAGCCCTGTTTCATAACTTACTGGTAGCGCTGCCCACTGGTCTAGGCAAGACGTTCATTGCTGCCACCGTCATGCTGAATTGGTTTCACTGGACGAAAGATGCGCAAATCATATTTGTTGCCCCGACAAAGCCACTCGTATCACAGCAGGTCGAGGCTTGCTTTCATATCGTGGGGATACCTCGATCGCAGACAACGCTGCTTACCGGCAATACTCCGCCTGGTGTAAGAGCTGAAGAGTGGCAATCGAAGCGTGTCTTTTTCATGACGCCCCAAACAATAATGAATGACCTCAAAACGGGAATTGCCGACCCAAAACGTATAGTTCTCCTTGTCGTTGATGAAGCCCATCGTGCCACTGGAGCGTATGCGTATGTTGAGATTGTGAAATTTCTCCAGAGGTTCAACAACAGTTTTAGAGTACTCGCGCTGACAGCTACCCCCGGCGGAACCGTTGAAGCAGTTCAAGAGGTGATCGACGGCTTAAGCATATCAAGAATCGAAATACGTACCGAGAACTCCCTCGATATTCGTGATTTCGTCCACAAACGAAACGTCGAGACGATAACATTTGATAATTCGGACCAAATGGTGACAGCGATGGAGTTATTCGCCAAGGCATTGCAGTCTCAGGTCGACAAACTTCGAAATCAAAATGCTTACTGGGGCAGGGACCCAATGACACTCACCCCGTTTGGCCTTACCAAAGCACGACAGGAGTGGTATAATTCGGCTGCAGCGAGGGCGGCGCCCCCACCTCTCAAGGGAATGATCAACTCGACGTTCACAGTCCTTGCCAGCCTTGCACATGCCATTGACCTTTTGAAATACCACGGGATTGGCCCGTTCTTTAGGAGCCTTGTTTCGTTTGAAGATTCTGTCTGGAAAGAGAAAAAAGGTGGCAAGTGCGCTTCTCAGATTGCCTCAGATGGCAACTTCAAACTCCTTATGAATAGATTACGATCTTGGACAAGCAGCGAAGACTTTATTGGCCATCCTAAACTAGAGTATCTGAAGCGAGCCATCTTGAATCACTTTTTGGATGCTGGGTCAGACTCGAATACACGCGTTATGATTTTCAGTCATTTTCGCGACAGCGCGGAGGAAATAGTCCGAGTCCTCAAAAGGCACCAGCCGCTGATAAGGCCTCACGTTTTCGTTGGGCAAGCAAATGCAAAGGGATCAGAGGGAATGGGCCAAAAAGTTCAATTAGAAGTCGTGTCAAAGTTCAAGACTGGGACGTACAATACAATTGTTGCCACTTCTATCGGCGAGGAAGGTTTAGATATTGGCGAAGTCGACTTGATTATTTGCTACGATGGCCATTCCTCTCCTATCCGGATGTTGCAGAGAATGGGACGGACTGGAAGGAAGAGAGCAGGTAACATTATCCTCTTGTTATCAAAGGGGAAGGAAGAAGAATCATATTGCAAGGCAAAGGATAGCTATGAGAAAATGCAGCAGCTTATCGCTTCGGGAAAAAGTTTCTCATTTCATGATGATAAATCACCGCGGATTATCCCTCGAGATATTCGTCCGGAGGTCGAGGAAAAGGTCATTGAGATTCCGTTTGAGAATTCCCAACCTGGCTTACCAGAACCCGCCAAACGTGCTCGCGCCCCCAAGCGACCGCCGAAGAAATTCCACATGCCTGATGGTGTTGAAACGGGTTTTACAAAGGCTTCGCACGTCGGCCGTACGAACACCAACTCTAGTGGCCGCCCAGAGAAAAATCAGACTCCTCGCACTCCCAGCTCTGAGCTTGAGGAGTTTCCGGACCTTGATGAGTTGTGTGTTAATCAAAGCCAGGAATTAGCGGAAGACCTTGATTTCCAGGAAGTAGCTGGCAAGCAGATTCCACGTCTTCGGATGGACGCCTATCCAGAATATCAGAAGTCTCTTCGACCTACGAGATATATTGAGCATGGAAAATATACCCGTCGATTCGTGAAAACCCTCCGAAAAATATCAAACATGGGCCTTGACTACGAAGATCGATACAGAGAGCTGGTAGGCGACCCTGATGGCGGGGACGCAGATCTCGAAGGCTTGTCCACAGATCGAGAGGATGACGTGCGGTCGGGCAATGCATCTCAGCATTGCGAGCGCAGCTCCCGGGCTAAGCGTTTTAGTAGCGAGGAATCGTTGGATATAGATGCAATATTCGCAAACCTGACGAAGAGTTCGGCTCAGGAAGAACTGCGCGCAGAGCCTGGAAAGACTTCTTGTCACCCTGAGCCCTCGCAGAGGAGAAAACGGTATGCAATCAGTGATGATAGTGACGTCTCTGGATAGAAATTCAACCATCGCCCTCTTCCTCTTCTTAAAGAATGTAAATGATTTTTATGCGCGCAACTGCAGTCACCCTCGTACCTTAGCATATGCCCAGGAATTACAGTGTAGATCGACGCACCGCTGGGTGTTTCCACGCACCTGTGGAGACCAACATCGTGTTGACCCTGGAGGCTTCCCAGATGTCAACAACCCGCAATTCGGACCACCCTGGTTGCCAATTCTCTCACGATCAAATCATTATGGCAGATACACAATTTGACAGTGCTCTGTAAGTTACTGCTCATTACCCATATCTTGGCCCTTTGCATTGAATCGCATGCACCTCACCAACATACCCCGCTCTCGACGTGGAGCATGAGGGGGAGCATTCAAAGCTAAGCTGACTTGCCTGATATCAAAACAGAGACCTCCTCCGTCGCCTCTCCCCCCGCGACACCAAGCGCAACCTCCAATACATTACCACCCTTGTTCCAGACCTTACAGAAGATCTCCTTGCTTCCGTCGATCAGCCTCTTGAAATCCGCCGCTGCGCACGCTCCCAACGTGACTACCTCCTTTGCGACTACAACCGGGACGGTGACAGTTACCGTAGTCCTTGGAGCAATGAATTTGACCCTCCGCTTGAAGATGGCACGGTGCCAAGTGAGAGAGTGAGGAAGATGGAGATTGCAGCGAACGATGCGTTTGATGTTTATCGAGAGCTGTATTACGAGGGTGGTGTTGGGAGTGTGTACTTCTGGGACCTTGATGATGATGGGTTTGCAGGAGTGGTGCTGCTGAAGAAAGGTATTGTCGTCCTATTTTGAATCGCTTATGAGGTGATGGAACGGTGGAAATCAACGCGGGTTGCTGACGGGGAATTGCTGTCTAGGAATTACACCAGGCTCTAAGAATTCAGGGGCTTGGGATAGTATCCATGTCTTTGAAGCCACAGATAGGGGACGCACATGTCACTACAAGCTTACGAGTACTGTCATTTTGCACTTGTCCACCGGCTCAGAAGTGCTGGGGGATATGGATCTAAGCGGCAATATGACCCGGCAGATTGAAGCGGATATGCCGATTGAAGGAGACGCCAGCCATGTGGCTAATGTCGGGCGGTTAGTGGAGGATATGGAACTAAAGATGCGAAACCTACTACGTATGTTCAGAATCTGAGTTTTGTCCTGATACAAGTCTGGCTTAGTGTACGTGTTCAGTGCTGACGCTACTATCAATACAGAGGAAGTATATTTCGGGAAAGCGAAGGATGTCGTTTCCGAATTACGAAGTGAGTAGTCCCATCTTCCATTCCTGCTCTGAATCTCTTATCTTGAGGACATTTCGCTAATATATGTTAAATCGATAGGTATACAACCATTATCCGAAACAAACAGAGACCGATCTGCCCACCGAGATATCATCAATTCAATGATGAAATAGCCATCCCACTAGGCCAAAGTTCCATTATGCTCGTCGATAGACTTTCTGAATTCGGTCTTATGGCACCCAATTCATATTTACGGCACAAATTCATGATACTCCAATGTCCACAGAGCGTTGATTCTGAACATTTTGAACGACACGTAAAACTGCGTATTGTAGATATTCATGGACATCAAACCGCTGGGCAATTCCACCAGTCAGTGGAAAACCCTGTTATAATGGCCACGTCTGAGCGGCCATGTATTGGCGATTGACTGTCTGGGCCCGGAATATTTTGGAGATGTACACCTTCGTATGTACCAGCAGGATTGAGCGACTTCAAATACTGGTGAAAAAGGTTGTATGTGAAATCACAGTAGAGGACAGCGTAGACAGATATGGTGTCCGGCCGTGACCATGTTCAAGCCTAAGGAGGCGTTGGCCAAGCTGGCAGGCCTTCTCCTGGCAACAATCCATGAGACGAGAATAATCCAAATCCCGACTATCGGTACCTCAATCGATCTCCATATGCTTTGACTCCGTGTCCCCGTTATGCTTTCCACTAGAATCGTCGCCGCCTGCTGAGGCAAGCTTCATAACAAAGTCTTTAGCATCGGCCCATAATTCGGCTTCCTTATCCTTCCCAACTGTGTCTTTGCGGGTATTCAACCAGCTAGTCTCAAGTGGATTGAAAGTGGTAGTACTAGCACCTTCACCCGTTTTATTTGCCGACTCAGGATGGACAATGGAAGCTTCCTCGAGTGCGTACACTTGTCGGCGCAGACGGACATCAATTGAAGAGAGTAGGGCAAAGTATTGCGACGATGCGGCTTTAAAGGCTTCTTGATGAGCTTCCAAAGCGGTTTTTACAGAGCCTTCTTTCGTGCCGTCAGTGGGAAGAGGCGCGTTTGTCAACGCTTGTACAGCGAGCCCTGCTGCACGAAGTAGCTTTGTAACATCCTAGCGAGGAGATTAACTAATGTTGATGGGGAATATGGGAATGTAAAGCCTACTTGATCAATCTCATTCAGTTGCTCAATCCGATCAGCAGCGCTGAAAACATGGTCAGGCTCTTTGGACTCCATAACTATACTAGTTATGCAACGAGGGGATGCCGCTGGATGATTTGCTTTGGATGCTGTTCACGATGCCAAGCACTTCGATCAACTGATTGGGTATTACATAATACCTAGCATGAGTCACGTGGATGTGCGCTAGTATCGATGACTAAGCCATTGACGGCTGATATCAAAATGAGCTCCATAGATTCACAATGGAAGCATTGTCTTTCAGAATCCATCACCATCATGATACCCCTTACAAGCAAACTCCAACTACTTGACTGTGCCTGAGGAGCCTTTTATTTATTTTATTTACGCCGTGTTTTAATCTCAGCATCGAACCCTAAAAGAGGGAAGCATAAAGATGTCAGCTCCAGGCGGAGCTCCCAGCCCTGCGCCACGGAGTGGCAGCATTGGCCCGAATAACCAACTTCCTACGCCTACTCAGCAGCAGCCGATGAGCAGTGCTCCTCCTCCCAGCGGTGGGGCTCCCGCTGCCACCTCATCCTCGCCGGCAGTAATGTCTCAGCAAAACTTGAACCAGATAGTAAGTCAGAAGCCAGTGCACCTGCTCCTGTTGCAATGCTTGAATCATGGGTTTCTCCAGTCTTGTTTTTACAGCAGTTTTTACTTGCATTGTCTTTGATGTTTTGGAACAACTACTCCGGGCTTGGATTTTCTAGTTTCGATGACTTGCTCTCCCCGTTGAGATCACCTACAGATTCTATGTCGTCTTGATTCCCCGCAACTGGATATCATGCCTCGTTTGAACATGATAGTATATGTGTTTTGCATTATCTCGCAGCTATTTTTATGGTTGTCTGCTCCTACCGCTTTTTATAGTGATTGATACCTGCTATTTGGCCCTGTTACGGCTCCTTGTTAGCCTGCAAATATACATTCTGTGGAGGACTGTTTGAAAGCAAGAGGCATCATATATTTGCCCCTTTCAAAAGAAACAATGTGACTCATATCAAAGGCACACGCTGCATTGTTTACGCATTAGCAACTAGAATGCCTGCTGGATTCCTGATTTCAATTATTGAAGCCTGTTATTTCCTCTTGGAATATCGCCTTATCAATTCGCTGGGTCCTGTTTGGCTCTGTCTGCTACTATTCTTGTCTTTTTCTACACGCTTCAATAACTGATTCATCAAAAGGTCATCGATTATCTCGCGAAAAAAGGATACAATCGTACCGAGATGATGCTCCGAATGGAGTCTGCTAGTCAAGAGATCGATGGACGACCTCTGCCCCCGGTTGGTGACGACTCTCGCGCAAGGTTCCGTCCTGCTTTTGGTGGGTGATCATATCTTTGCATGGATTTAAGCTACAGGTTTGTGACGGTACTGATTCTAGATTAGATATGATTAGAGCATGGGTTGAGAACAACTTAGACATATACAAGGTATGGGCTTCCGTTTCCTGAGATACAGTACCATTAACAGACTCTTGTAGCCGGAACTTCGACGTATACTCTGGCCACTCTTTGTTTACTCGTACCTCAGCCTTGTTTCAACTTTAGCGCCAAACGAAGCCCGTCAGTTTTTCGACGTAAATAAGGACCTGTTCCTTCCTGATCATAGTGAGGATATCCGGGCCCTTGGGCCTGTGACACTACCTGAGCATTTGAAGACCAACAATATGGCGAAGACATACAGAGAAAATAAATATCGCATTACGCTGAGTAACCCTGCCTTTTCGAACCTCATGCAATACCTTGAGAGCAAAGGAAAGGAAGGAGGCTCGTTGATGTCTGCACTACTGAGCAGTTATTGCACAATTATCACCAAGGAGCGCTCCTCAGATGAACGATTCAGCTTTGCCGCAATGTTGGCTAGAGCTAGTGATATTGATGGTGGCCCGCCTTTGGAAGATGAAGGCATCCCTGGACACCATCCAGGTTCAGCGTACACTGGTGATAATCCCGCAATGGCCGGCACACTTCCTCGTCTTAAGCTTGGGAGATTGCCCCTTGAACCTGAACTTGAAAGTGACGTGAGGGCGGAACTGGAGGAAGCAGACAATAAAGAGCCTCCCGCACCTGGTCGCCCATCTCTGGTCCAACATTTCGAGCAAATGATTAAGAAGGAAGATGACCTTGAGTCTCCATCGCGTTCAGACATTCCCTATCCGGCATCCCTTGCTCGGGATGTTGCAATAGAAGTTCAAAAAGTGAAGGAAAACCGCGATAGGTTCAAAATTGAAGGCCGCACTGGAGGAGTAGGCCCGGCTATCAGCGTCTGCATGTTCACCTTTCACAACACATATGATGGGTATGCGATATACCCCTATAAATTACTACATTTACTGATTTTTGGACAGCATTAATTGCCTCGACTTTTCAGGCGATAGCATGCTCGTCGCTGCTGGTATGCAGGACTCCTACATTCGTGTGTGGAGTGTTGACGGTTCTCCCATAACACCCACATACCCCGAACTCGAAGACAAGGATCATAAACCGTCCAACTCTCGACGTCTCTACGGGCATTCAGGACCCGTGTTCGCGGTTGCGTTCGCCCCATCAATTGCTAGCCCTGACGATGCAGAAGTTAAAACAAATACCCGCTGGCTCCTCTCATCTTCGGGGGACAAGACCATTCGGTTATGGTCCCTTGACCTCTGGCAGTGTATGGTAATTTATAAAGGCCATGACCAACCTGTTTGGGATTTAGCATGGGGTCCGTATGGACACTATTTTGTTTCAGGCGGCCACGACAAAACCGCGCGACTGTGGGTCACCGATCGAATCCGGCAGCAGCGAATATTTGCTGGCCATGACCAAGACGTGGACTGTGTCTGTTTCCACCCAAACTCCGCATATGTTTTCACCGGAAGTTCTGATAGAACAGTGCGCATGTGGGCGGTTACCACTGGGAATGCCGTCCGTATGTTCACTGGACACACTGGCAATATCACTGCTCTGTCATGCAGTAAAAATGGCAAAATTCTTGCGTCGGCTGACGACCATGGCTCAATATTTCTCTGGGACTTGGCTCCTGGCAGGCTCCTCAAGCGTATGCGTGGCCACGGAAGGGGTGGCATCTGGTCACTCTCCTGGAGCGCGGAGTCCACAGTCCTCGTTTCCGGTGGGGCAGATGGAACTGTCCGTGTTTGGGACGTCACTGGGCCAGCTACTGATCCTAGTACTGCGCAAGGAAAGATCATCGGCGAAGGAGGAACGGGTGCCAAAATCGACGCTAATACGTCGACTTCGTCGGCAACCCAGGCTGCATCAGGTGTTGGTGCTGCTAGTGGGAAGAAGAAAGGAAAAGACGTGGTAGTCACACCGGATCAAATCAGTGCCTTTCCGACTAAGAAAAGCCCGGTTTACAAAGTCCAGTTTACTGGGATGAATCTGGTTATCGCTGGAGGTGCATACTTGCCTTGATTCCCCGTTGGATTGTGTTTCGCGATGTCTCTGGGACCTCTTTATCCTCTTCGCATTGAGCTTTCCAGTTGTGGATATGGTTGGAGATTTTTCTGGGAGCATACGGAGGACAATGGTTCTGGCGTTTTCAACGAGGGATACCTTGGCGTGATGGGGGAATATCATTAAGAATTTATGATCTCCTTTTACGGAATGGTTGTATTATTTAAGGCGCTTTCTATTTATCAATCTTGCTGGCAAATCTTGAATTAAAGAGGTGAAAAGGTTCCTTTCCAGCTTCCTATAATGTTTAGCACGAGCACTTATAGGCATATAATATTTATATGCTTAAGCCAGTATAACCAGGCATGTAAATTATGGTAACCCAAGTCCCTTAGCCATTGCCTTTGAAGCCATTATATCGCCGACTTTTGGTGGCAATACCAGGGCACTTCTATCGTTTCTCTTGTAGAAATCGACCAGAATCTGGGCAGTTCTAGCAGGCTGATCTTCATGAATAAAGTGTCCAGCTTCCGGGAAAACCTGTAGTTGGTATTTTCCTGTGATTTGTTAGAAATTTTCTTTCCGAGACGACATGACAAGCCGCTTGGGATGAGGGAGACGCACCTTGCATTTGACCAATCATCAATTCTTTGTCTAACCTGTCTGTTCCTGCAAGTAGGAGCAACTTCCCTCCCCGGGCTTCAAGGAACTTTTTGCTCAAGCCAATGAACCAGTTTTCCCAGAAGGGTTTTGTGGCTGCGAGATCAGTTCTCCAATTCCAGGGCTTGGGAGAAGCTGACTGGTCTTCTCGAAGCAGGCCTGGAACAGAGACGCGTGCAGAAGTTGTATTCCGGATTGTCCGAGATCTTAGGCTGATGGTGATGATCTGGGTTAGATATTGTGAAAGAGACGGCCAATCTTGCGACGGTGCATAACATACTGCCATGTAATACCAGCCGATAAGGAAGGGAAACTTGAAGGACGAGTTGAAAGGTATGTTTCCATGCTCTGCAGTGCATCCATGGCAGAGCCTAGGTGAGAACGTCAGCGTCATAACAGCCTCGACTCCCAAGCGATCAAAGATAGTATTTAGGTATCCGACTGGGATTTCACTGACCTTCTACAACATCTAATACGGCATATGCAAGGAGATTTGAGCCCAATTCTCCATTCTTTGCAACATCCGTAACAACGGCGCCACCAAGACTATGTCCCACAAGTACCAGTGGTGGAATAGAGTCCCAACCCATTTTCACCTTTGCTTGATTGATAACATAAAGCAAATCACGACTCAAGGTCTCCAGTCTTAGGTCTAGATCGGACTGGCTTCCCGCGTCTGCAACATTCTCGGCTCCGCTACTGCAGGTAGTGAGTCCATGATACCGTGCATCTAGTGACAGAATTCCCGCAGTTGGTAGGATATTTCTAATTTCTTGCGCGCAAGCGGCGAATGACAACCCGGATGATCCTGCCCCATGGTGCGTGACAAACAACGGACCGAGATCAGATGGTGAAGTGATATAGGCGTGATGAACGATGTGCAAATCGCCGATGTCTTCCTCAATGAATAATTCTCTCTCGAAGAAGTCCATCCACGGGAGGGAAGACAAATCAGCTTTCCCTGATTGCGCCCTTTGAAATAAGCGAATAATCAGATATCATATCGGCGAGAGGACGGATTATGAAGCAGAAAGAGATCATGTCTTTAAATAGTAAAGACCGTCCTTCCCTCATCATCATTTCACAAATCATTTGCAAGCGAAATACACTGGCTAAGAGAGGAGGGGGTATGCGTGCCGGCGGTCCGTAGTAGTGAATTCACACGGTTCATGGAAGAAACACATACCCACTATTTCTTGCAAACAGCTTCCGAGTGGGAGACGGTCTCACAGTTCCCGCCGACGACACAGAGGACACTGAAGACGAATCATCCTCGAACTCACCGGGCCCTCCGACCCCGCGATGCTCGTGCCCCTGAGCCTCGTCGAACATAGGAACTTCAGGCGGAAGTTTTGCCAGCCGGGATTTGGCGAATGATTTCTGCAATTCACTCATATCAAAGCCAATCTAGGTTCTAACAGATGGTTCGGATCGCGATTTTGTACCAACCCCCAATGGCTGCAACCTTGCTTGGGCCACCCGAAACTGATATCGGGTGGTAGCTGTGCGTGGTTCCAGAGGGGACTCAAACAATAGGGTATCTACAAATAAGCAATGTCCATAACACAGGTAGTATAAACAGAAAAAATATAGTCTATCTCAAGAGAATATATGCAAAGTTTTTACTCTTGAATCTTGTCAAGCGTGTTGCGATGAGTGTTGAGGTGAGCATCCAACTTACCATACGTATCGGATTACCGTATCTATGAGACGTGATGACTAATAAAGCGAAATGTCACGTGGCGATAAGGACCGGTTGCATGGATGACGTCATGGGGTGCGGTGGCCATGAACCAGCACAAGAACAGGGTTATTCTTCTAAGTCGAGAGGAGTTGGGAAGCCTGGTGCAGATGCACATAAAAGGGATTTGATTCCAGCTACATTTCATCAATTGCATCGGCGTCGCCAAGTCGGCAGCAAATCTCCAGTTTTGTTTTGAAGTTAATGCTACTATAGTGCCTCATCATGTCCCCTCTCTGGGGTTCCAAACGAGATAATAGTCCCAATGGGGACGAAGGGCAAGAGGGAAGTCAGCGAAGCCAAAGATCTCGGGATGCTCGAGATCAAGAAAGAGATCCCGATGAGCGGACCCGGTTGTTGCCTCAGGGAGGTGCATATCTAAGCCCCGACGATCCTGCAGTAAGTACTAATTGATGAATGTACTCACCTCCTTTTGTAACTAAAGAAGCTGACAATAGGATTAGGTATCTCCGTACAATCTTTGGGGCGTTCGTGCTCTCCGGTCGTTAACGGTTTTATTCCTCCTTATAACCCTTCTTTGGTGGGTGCTACTGCTCGTCTCGATTTTCGTCAGCCCGCCAATGATGAACAGCCGCGGCTCCGGGTTCTTCGATTTCTCCTATACCACATTGACCCTCAGTAACCTGCTTATCGCATTGATATTCTTCTCCGTCCCTTCAAAGCCAATGACAATATGGGGAGCGTTGATGTCAGTCTTTTTGGCCGTAAATTTATTCATCATTCTCGGGGTCCCACGCCTTCGTGTTGAAGAAGGCTGGGTCGGCATTGCGTCTGTGGCATGGGCCACTTTGATATCATTATACCTGGTTGCTCAAACACGATCTGTTGCTTGGGGGAAAAGAGAAGAAGAGGAGCGCCTGACAGGCCGAGAAGAAACAAGGCGGCCACTCCGGGAATGGGTAGCTGTGCTTCTTCAAACGGTCATCATGAGCATCACAGTCCTCATTGCCATCCTGCTCATGTCAACATTGATCCTTCGTGCGAGGGACGCGAGCCTTCCTCCTCCTGGGAAGAAGTATTATGTCGACAATGACAAATACCAAGTTCATCTCGCCTGCGTGGGCGAAATTCATTCCGACAACATAACTTCAAGCAATCGCACCCCTCCAACAGTCCTCGTCGAAGCAGGAGAAGGACCTGCTGAGCACACTTTCCTGAAATGGGTTGATACAGCCTATCAACATGGCTCGATTCCGCGGTATTGCTACTGGGATCGTCCGGGAATCGGGTGGTCCGAGAATGCACCCTCTCCCCATTCTGCTGGCATGGCCGCCGACGCCCTCTCCGAGGCGCTAGCTCTTGCTGATGAGGAAGGGCCATGGGTTCTTGTTTCCAGTGGTGTTGGTGGGATATATAGTCGCATATTTGCTAGCCGCCATACGCGTGATATCGACGGAATAATGCTCGTCGACGCTATGCATGAAGATTTTCTCCCTGAATTGGGTAGGCCGGGCAGAGGGTTCATGCTTTGGTTACGAGGGATCTTGTCCCCACTGGGTTTGGACCGTTTGGCCGGTGCTATTTTCAAAGGCCGTACACGCGAGGACCGAGTCTGTGGGAAACGAGCCTATCAAGGGGGGAAATTTATAAAGGCGAAGTTGCAGGAGAATCTAGTCGCAGATTCGATCACCAAGAGTGAGATCTCAAGCGCGAGAAATATCCAAACGCCCTCAACTCCGCTGGTAGTTGTTAGTTCTGGCAGAGAGGTAAGGAGAAACAAGAAGTGGGAAGATAAACAGGAAGACTTGACCAAAATCACTAAGAAGTTGATTGCATGGGACATTGTCAAAGGTGCACCTCATGAAGTCTGGGAAACAGTAGACGGGCAGAAAACGTTAGAGAGGAGACTGAAGCAACTCGTGAAGGGCGACCATTCGGAGTAGTCGAGGTATCAAGGGCCGGTCTCCATCTTCGCATCCCGTCTGAAAATAATGGATGAAAAAGCGTCTCCGGTTATTCACTCTTAACTTTCAAGCTTCTTTCACGCAGCAGACGCGACTCTACTAACTTCCAATCTACTCGCTGTGCTGTTTCTTTTGAGCGTCGGCGCGACCTTTTCGGCGGAAATTTGGAAATAATTATGAATTCGGTTGATTCCTCATTTCAGCAACTCAGGGTTTTTTTGTAACTCGTTTTTCAATAGTCATAATATGTGAATCTCGGCTCCTGCTGGTATGGCCGCCATCGGATCCCCAAGGACCTTGGTAAAGTTGACCATTATGTCGCGGCAGAGCACGTTCGAGAATCGGGTCTAAAAGCAAGTATCAGAAAAAAGAATCCTTTGCATTCACTTTCACGAGTTCCACGTCACTTGAATCAGGTCAGTCGTCCTATCGTGACATGCAATGGGAATTAGATAAGAACGGTATTAAGATTTATATTCATAATCGGTAGTGGCGTAGAAATTTGACCCAAAAAACTACTATTTTCTAGGACCTTTAGTCTCTTCAACCACGATATGTGCGTCGTCAACAGGGATAACAATATCCGGTCCGATGTATTGATGACCCCGGACAATCCACGAAACTAAGGCAATGATGATTGTAGACCCCAAAGCCAAAGAGCTCCAGTTCATCGACTTTACACTTGGATGCGGTTCGATTGGGAAGACCGCAGCAACCAAAAAGCAGATAACGAACAAGAGGGCCACGACATTGATAATGTTGCCGCCAATCTTCCCGAGAAAGAACGGGGGTGGCCCATTGAGGTTTCCATATACGCTTCCGTAGTTGCGGTTATGCAGGCGACAAAGTATGGCAATGATATATGAGGCCAATAGTGCAGAGACCGCGATACTTTGGATGTTGAGGAAAGCTTCCGTGGAACCAAGCGGGATCAAGGCGATGCAGCAGCCAATGAACCAAGTCAGAAAAACTGCATTGACAGGAACGTGCTTATTTGGAGAGACCTAAGAGTAGTGGTTAGCAGCTGTTATCTTTTAGAGAAGCCATAGCGCAGTGTCTGCCTACTTTCCGGATCCATTCAGAAAAAGGTAGTCCGCCATCGCGTGCAAATGCATAAAGCTGGCGTGAAGAAGTAGTGTTTGCGTTTGTGGCACAGACCAAAAGGAAAAAGATGATGAACGCCATTAAGGTCAAAGTTGCTTCCCGGCTCTTGGTTGCATTTAAAATGATCTGAACCCAAGGAGCCCCTGTAGAGGAGGCTAACACCTCTTGAACGTTGCCGACAACAAACATGGCGGCTAGCAGGACTAAAAACCCGACGAGATAATTGACACTCGCCGTGATGATCATTGACTTGGGGAGATGGCTTGATGCATCTTTCATTTCTTCAGCCAAGTGGACAGCGGAATCAGAACCGATCATAGTAATGACAGGCCCACTTGCACCCACGAAACACGCAGTGCCGAGGCTGCCCCATCCGGCATTGTCCTGGAAGATTGTGAAGACTTCCTTTGCGCTAGAACGATCTCCCATCACAAGAAGGACGATAAAAATCGCAAAAAATTCCACAACATAAAGCGCAAAAACAAGCCCTTCAATTCCGGGCATATTCTTCGCAAAAAAGGCGTTGACGATGACAGCCAGCGTACAGATGGCTACTGTAAGTGCCACGACGTGCCAGGATTTCGGAACATATGAAGGTGAGGCTACCACAGCGAAAGCTTGTATCGTCGCTGCACCAACATTAGCTGGGGCTGGGACCGCCGCCTGCCAACCCAAAGCACACATCCATCCTAATTGAGACAAAACAATGGTTAAAACCTTGTTGGCAGGATATGGATCAATCCAGATATACGCACCAACAATATAGCTGGCGAGCCTCCGCCACTTCGGAGGAGCGAATACAGCTACCCAGTGATACTGCCCGCCCGAAGTGGGTTCACTGGGTCAATTAGAATATCGAAGACTCTCAGCATTCTATAGATCACTCACAGAGATGCCATCTCCGCCATTGACAGGACTATGGTGAACATGCCGACACACACTCCCAAATAAACCCAAACAGCGCCGGCAGGACCACCATTAGTCAGGGAAAGCGCAGCAGTGCTATTTCATATGTTTAATGACAAGTCCTGGTTTGTGCGAACAATCTTCGCAAGAAGTGGGCACGCTTACAATAGAGAAAACGGCCATGTTAAACCCAGAAGTACCGAATATCCAGCAAGCGTTATCGTCGTATAAACACGCTATAGTCATGTCAGCAGCAGACTCTGAAGGCAACGGGGCAAAGCCTTGTGCTGAGATAGCTGCCCACATTCAATTCCTGCAACTTATTCATACGCTGCATGTCTTCCGCATCTTTCGCAGTCCCCACCACCAGAGACGAATGCGGATAACTAGAAGAGTCTGTTCCGTTGCTGAAGCCCATGTTGTCGGTAGAGCTGTTGGGGGGCAACAACCTCAGAAAGAAATCCTTGGGATTTCAAGGTGGAAAAGAAGGGTCGGGGGTGCGAAGCAGAAACGATGGAAAGACATTCTCACTCCTTGTCACTCCATGTTCCCTGCAGCATTGTGCTCATCGCTTGATGCACAATCTTGGCAGTGTGGTTTAGCAGCCTATCACAGCAACAGGGATCAGGAGCTAATGCCGGCAGAGAGCTCCGACGGAGCAGGAAACCTTAGGCTTTCTGTAGCTCGCGCTCTCGGGTGCTCCGTCCATTCGATTCTTCGTCGCTCACGGCTCGTTCCGCGCAAACTCTATGTCTGAATATTCACACAGAGCCTGCGGCGCATAACTTGAAGGCAAAGAGAACAAGAATCCGGTTGGGAAAATCCGGTCCGAAGACGCCAAGGATTGCTAGCCATTCGGCTGGTCAGCTGGGCTTCAGTTGCCTGCCCGCCTATTGAGGACTGGAGGAAATAAACTGCATGGTAAGGGATGAGCAATTCCCTTGATAGCACCAACATCCTCCTTTGGAAACGGTGGAATCGTTAACTAGCCGATCGAGATAGCAGAGCCATTCACGAGGCCATTTAAATGCCACGACTCCTCCCAAGGATGCATGAAGAAATGTTTGGCCCGTCAAGAATGCAAGCAAATCAGAGGTGAGGACGGCAGTTCTCCTCGATTTAATCCTGGAGCTAAGGCCAAATGGCGCGCCAAAGGAACAATTTGGAGTCACTAGTAAGCAGTCAGAGCAAACGGCGGTACGGAGTGCTCCATACTCTGTCCGCCCTCAACGATATCGTCGGTGCACCTATTCATGCGTTAGAGAGGAAGTTTGGTTCATGAGAGCAAGTCTTGTGCTGGAGTTTCTTTGGAACTTCGGGTCGCTCACGTGACGCAGTCGTGAATCCATCCATCGGCCTCGCTGCTCCTCAGAGAATGAACGGAGAGAATTGGTGAAGCACCTGGATGGCTTCGGTTGCTGCCAGAACGAGGATTGGCCATGAGAACAATGAGATGAATGTATGTGCGTGGACAGATGCTGACTTGGCAGCCATTTTGTAGGAGTGGTATTCTTGACGGTTCAACTCCCAGGATCAGGACACTAGTTACTAGTAGCCACGCCATTATCCTCCATTTGCCAACGTCTCCCCGAGGGCAAATTATCCGGCACGGGAAGCGGTTTCTTCTCCTTCACAGGCGGTTCGAGCTGGCTCTCGACAGCGTTACTGTCCCATTGTTCCCTAGCTGTGCAACCCGACTGAATGGACTTGACCATGGCCACTGGCGGAACATACACATTCAAGGAAGAGGCGCGGGTTTGTGCCTAGCTCTCCTGAGAACAGAGGCTGTGTAATAGCTATCTTGGCCTTGTTGGTTGTTGCTCTTCAACAATCTGTGGCTTATTTGGCAGCTTGGTTGGTTCTAACCCAACTAGCAAGCAACATTCACGTATCGACCACCCGTGCAACCTCATCCCAGACTCGAAAGAGGAACGTTCTCTCTTTTGTGGGATATATATACGGCGATAACTCTGCATTGAACAGGCAATTTTCTGCCTCGTTCTCTCCTGTCTTACTTTCTCCTTTTCGTTGAGCTGACTACCCATCTTCACCGACGTGCGACACTATCCGCGGCATCATGGATAGGCTTCCGCTAGAGATTATTCATCATATTGTTGATTACACAAACGATGAGACTCGCCATCAGTTACTGACAGTCTCCCGCCCTTTTCAATATTCAGTTGAGAGATATGGCTGGTATGGGTACTGTTGTACAACAGGCAGCAGTATGGAAGAGTTCCTGGATATGTATCGTGGACATCGCTGCCGATATCTTCGCGAGATCACCGTCCAGATGGACTTCCCAACACTCGTGGAAGACAAAGAAAACAGAATAAGGTGTCGTGAGACCGCCGAACAAATCCAAGCCAATAATGAGCGTATTACCCGCCAAATTTCAGGGTTATTCACTGCCCTCAAGACCCTGGATGAGCGGGAGCTCCCACAAAATCGTCCAAGAGGCTTGTGTCTACACATCAAGAGTCCTTACCAACTTGACAATAATGAAAAGGACTGCTTTCACCACCTAGTCCATAGCTGGCGCCTTTGTTTGCTCAACCCTGAAAATCTACCTGCTCTCCCATCCATCCGAGAGCTCGTTCTTTCCAAGTCAAGTATAAGTGATTGGGCCCAATGCGACGAGGCGTATAGGCGGCCCTTGGATCTAGGCATCGTGTCTGTCCTTGTTTCCAAACTCCCCAATCTAGAGGTGTTAGATTGTCCGTACCTCTACGAGCGTCTCCCAGATGGATTTGAACATCGTGTTGTTCAGCACTACATGCGTGTGTGGGAAGGGCCTTGGCGTGACACGAGGCAATCTTTTGGCAACATAATGCTAAGCGCAACCACGTTGCCTAATCGAATCGAAAAAGCTAGACTGTTGTTTGGTGAACGTGATATAAATGTTAAAGATCAAGTTATCGCTATGCCCGATATGGTGAAGCCTTGGCCCTATGATCCGCTCAGCTCCGCCGTCCGTGTGCTGTCGCAGCGTATGGTCGAGCTGGACATACGTGTATGTGCCGATGACACTCTATTCTGGCCATTTGATACAAAAGCAAAGGAACCATGTTGGCCATATTTGAAGCGACTCCGCGTCGAGTTCCAGCCTCTATCACCGTCTGGAAAATGGTATTTCCATGGCCCCGCGGGAGAGGGTCGAGAAGCAGTTGGTTTCGAAATCACGCAGGACCATTATCCGCCGTTTAAGAAAAGCAAGGAGGATAAGCGGTGGGATAATTATTGGGGTTGGCCTGGTGGTCGTTTTGAAAATCTTTGTCCCAGAATGTTCCGAATCGTGCCTGCTGATGAAATCATTGAACCATTCTTGGAGGCCTTTGCAAAAGCATTAAAGAACATGCCACTGTTGCGGGAGGCTTTACTTTTCACGATTCTGAAATGGGACTTTTGTAAAGAGGAGGACTGGAGCTATACCGATGAGCCAGGCGAAGACATCTATGACGACGATGATGAAGATGATGAAGATGATGAAGATGGCAATGTAGAAGGAGCTGACGATTTAGAGGAAGATGGCGATGACGACGGCGGTGTTGAGATAGGAGAATATGAGGAGGAAAGAGAGGAGACCAGGGAGGAGGAAGTAGAAGACGAGGAGGAAGAGACGGAAGAAGAAGAAGAAGAAGAAGAAGGCGAGGGGGTAAAGGAGGCGGAGGAGGAGGAGGAGGAGGAGGAAGAAGAAGAAGAAGAAGAAGAAGAAGACGGTGATGGCGAAGGAGATGACGATGGAGCTGAGGGAAATGAGCGAGAGGCGGAACAGGAACAGGAACAGGAACAGGAGCAGGAGCAGGAGCAGGAGCACATATGGGGCTTGAAGTACACTTCTGCAACAGAGAATGGTTCTCCTTTTCTTGAGTGGCGGGTTGGTAACTGGTGTCCAAGCAGGAGGGTGCAGGACCTCTTTCATAAACTTGGGAATGACATGGCTGGGAAGCCACTGGAAGAGATATGGCTGGATTCCAAATACGCAAATTGGACCGACCCATGGCATTATCTTACACTTCTTTGACCGTTCGCGATACTCGGGCAGAATAAAGGTAAACAAACACTTTCAAAGGAAAGCTTTTAAAAGAGCTATTGAAATTCTTTGGCGCCTCGTGAAACTCATTATCTTTTGTCTATACAATCAGTATCCGAAACGGTGCTCCAAGTGTTTTGTCATTAGAGGTAGTAAATGAAGTAGAGAAAAGAAACCTAGTGACAAACAGGTCAAGTGGTCTGCTTTCATGGCCCATATGTCACCCCAAGAACGCGGGATAGTATAGGTCAAATAACCAAGGTATTCAAAGATAGCATTGGTAAGGTATATACCTAAAATATTCCGTTTCTGTTCTTTCCAAGCTACGTAGCCTCATATTTGCACCAACAGGATATCAAGAGAATGGTAAGATCGATGGTAGATACGGGTGATTGTAAATGTGAGGTGGTTTCATAGGTCTCGGAAGCGCCGAATGAGAAGCAAGTATTATCGGAAGGTATGTGGTACGACGAAAGATATTCATTCTAAACTAGCCCCCTTAAACCTTTTAGCAAGCTGATCACTATCTGAACTAGGATTTTTGGGGTGTAAAAGTTCATTGCGAGTGTGGTGCTGGGAGTAAGCAGCACTCTCGGTCTGGAATGGCCAAGAGCGTTTTGGGGGCGGCTCACCGCTCTCCTTAAGGATGGTCACCAGTGTGGCCCAGCCTGGTGTATTGATCAACTGAATGCCATCGGCTGGGTCATGAGTTCGAGCGACGGTGCACAAAAGGGCTTCTTCTTCCTAAAAGATAATCATCAGTCACTGTCATTGACACGGTCGTGAGAAAATTAATTACCTTGCTCAAAATACCGAGCCCGTGCATGAAGCAGAGGAGATGGAAGTTGGAAACTGCCCGTATAGCTGCGTCGGGGTCTGTGCGGGACAGTAGTTTGTTCGCAACTCTTCGAATATCCTGACTTTCCCCAATGATATCTCGATTCTCAATCGGGAAAGTATTGTCTGTAAACATGGCTGAAGACTCGGTTGGAAAGCCATGAGTCAAAGTGACAAAGAGATATTCAACAGGGAAAGCGGGTTTAGCATTCTCCTGGACATTCGCACCGTATTCGTTGACTTTTCTGTAGAAGACCTCTGGAATATAACGAGCCTTTCCAGTGTCTGCGTTCTCTAACTCACTCTCAAGCTGGACAAGCATCACGGACGGGTCTGCCGAGGGCTCAATTATGTCCGCTCTTACCATCTCCACGGCCGAGTTAGACGCTTGGTATGCGCTAACGGAGATTGCTCCATTCTCATCTCCACTCAAAACGCATGTCACGAAGTTCGAACCAAATCGGCCAGTTTCGCTCCACTTACTCGGTTTGGGGTATCGCGCTTGGAGTTGAGCAGCGAACACGACTTCAAGGGATGAGAGGTAGTAGGAATCAATGTGTCTCCGGCAAATAACAGTTCCATCTCCGAGCCCTGAGTCTAGAAGGTCAGTAAAGATAACCCCCACCTTTTCAAGCCCACATAGCTTTGCTACTTCATCGACATCTTGCTCATTTTCCCATTCGCGAAGAGTCACGCCATCTACCTCATCAACCTGAGGTGGCTCATAAATGGCCTGGACAACTGCTTTTATACCAAGAGGTACTTCAGAATATTCCTCGTAAGTACCATAAAGAAACCCGAGTCGTTGTGAACCGGTCTTCCGCCAAAAGTCAAGCAAAGAATTTATCAGGTCTGGAGATGAGAATTCAACATGATCAACCATTCGAAATTCTTGTGGCTGTAGTGTAATGGCACTAGGCTGGCATTTTGTGCAAATCCCTTCAGGCCAAGCTTGATGTCCAGATGGGCAATCCTTTCGCACCCTGTAATATGGTTCAGTAAGGGGAGGCATGTATGAGCTTTTCAGCTCCGGCTTGTTCTTGGACGAGTTAACTTTTCGTAAATAGGAATGGAAAGATAAATGTTTGATCTTCTTATCGGCCAGGTACTCCGGTGCATAGGGCTCCAAAGGCATGCAATAATCGCACATCCCCTTTGGGCCATGGCGACACATTTTCAAATCTCGTCCGCGAGGTATCTTGCCATCTTTCTGGTCTAGCCGATCATCTAGAGCGGATTGTTGTACAACTTCCCACGGGTTCTTAATGATAGCTGTGGGGGACGACGGTTGAGGCGGTAGAGGCAGATCCTGCTGGGGTACGGCCGCTCCATTTAATCGGCGAGAAATGTTCTGCGTGTTTCCAGATGGTTGTTTGGGTGAGTCGCCATTTACTAGAGAAGATTGCTCGTTATACCCAACGAATAGCTTATCTCCGTGTCTTGATATCATGCCCCGTTATTCTCTCTCCGAAGCAAACCAGTAGGCGTCGTAGCTTACTTTAGGCCAACCCTCTGTATAGAAACCCCATCCAGGCGACTAATATTTCTTTCCTCTCCCCCAGTGCCGATGGGCTGATTTGACAACACTATCGAAGTAGGATCGACATCGCGTGGTAAATTTGAGAGGATCTAAATGAGAGCGCAACCTGGTGTCAGCCGATTGATTACAGCAAGAGAGTATATCAATGTGAAGGCAAAGAAGTTTCTGGCAGAGATGAGATCTCTTAGTATACATACTTTAGGTAGCAAAGACGGGAAGAGCTCAGCTGGCTCAACGTTCAAGCGAAACTGCCCATTACGGCTTTCGAATCGCAGAATTAGAGGTCGTGGAGGCGCCATAGCTGGATAGTTTCAAGGACGGATTTAGAGGCTTCAGATGGGGGGATATGGCAAGATAAGTATGTACGTTAAAAACTCCTCATATCGAGTAGCTGGTCAAAAAAATAATAAAAGAGAGTGCCTTCGGATTCAGAGGTGAAATCTCGAAATAACACATGAAGGCGCCTTGGAAGCTCTTATAAAGAACGGAGTCGAATGTGGTGATGATGCCTGGCTGAGGTCATTGCTTGAGCACCCCCGCTGACTAAGAATCAAGCGTGCCTTATTGGCTGATTGCTTCAGTTGACTCAAGCCCTCTGGACCTAACCCTAAAGGGGTATAGGGCCTTTTTAGCATTAGAGCTAACCCTAAAGGATATAGCTTGCTTATAAAGCATCTCTGTAGAAGGACTTAAGAAAAAAAGCCCTAAAAAAGCCATTTATGTCACACTTTTTATTGAGTTTCTTAGTAGTTCACACACAAATCTTCAAATTTTCATGTCACACTTTTAACTCTACAACAAAAAACAGTCATCATCATGCCAACATAAAGAATAAATATCTAATATTACTTGTTAATCATTCTAAATTGCCTGCTCTATCTTCAAGTATTATTTATAATAATTCTTGAGACATTGTTGTGATGGAATAACAACTAATGTGCTGCTTTTTTTTTTAACACAATCTCAACATTTTACAATAAGCTAATTATTATCTTCACAGATCTTCAAATCTCACAAAATTTGCATTATTGCTTCTTAATCTTTTAATAAACACTCAAGTTACATTAGATAGCAGATTCATTATCTGTTTGAACTGAATCTTGCTGTTATCATTTTTTACTGTTCAGATTACATGCAGTGATATTTATATTAT